>ONZH01005023.1:0-457573 GCA_900303285.1 Rhinella marina
TTTATCAGAAAATTTCATATGGTTGCTGTCTCTCTTCTTCAATCCTTCTTTTAGCAAACTAAAAATTAAAGGGGTTGTCCAAGTTATGGAAAAAAAAAATATAGCACTGTGAATCTGATGGGTAGCAATATATAACTAAGTTCAGCAAGTTTTAGGAAAAAAAAAAATCTATATTTCCTCATTTCCCTGGTTCTCTTCTGGCCTTTGTTTACATGCAGTAATAACAATCTCTGCCCCTCCCCCCTTCTCTGCAAAGGCAGTGAATATAAGTGCTGAGTGACATGTCTGCCTGCTGGAATACTCAGCAGCATGTTGTATGTGTAGGACTACAAGTCCCAGCTGTACAATGACACTGCTGATAAACACAGGAAATTCTCCCTACCTGTTCTTCTACAATTCCTCTATAGTTCCTTGCCCAGCATTTGTCTCCTCTCACTGCTGCAGCTACTATTTGTTGTAAAGCCTTTGAGCCCTCAGTGTGTTCTGGCTGAAGGGGTTAATGTTTTATCTGAAGGAATCCAGGGAGAGAGCAGATAGCAGCCGGCAAAGAAAGGGGGCGTGGCCAGTGACGTCTCGTGTACAGACTGTTATCTGAACTCTGAGGCTTGTGCACGAAACATCACAGAGCAGAGAGATAAGGTGACATCACAGGTCATGTGACCCTCAGTCAACTCTGAGAAACCAGCAGCTTTAGAAACACAAAGTATATGGGAAAGTTGTTATACCTGACAAGTTAGAAACATATAAAGAACAAAAAAATAACTCGGACCACCCCTTTAAGGTTTCCTCAAGATCTTGTCATTTAGCAGGGCTTAACATTTTCTATTTTATGCAATAAAGAATATTTTACGTATTTATTTTGCCCATTTTAAAATATCAAACATCCAAAGTTCTTAACTTACTGAAACTATTATATTGTTCTTAGGTTAGTTTCACATTAGAACTAAACTGTTTCGGACATAGTTCATTGCATCCAACATAACTGCAAACTGTCGGTGCACTGCCCCCTAGACTATGATGGGACCCGGCGGGGGTTCGGCCTCTTTCCAGCATTAGTGCAAGCAGCTTTTTTTTGTCCTACCAAATCTCAGCACTAATGCTGGAAACAGGCCGAATGCCGGTGGGGAGAGGTAGTATCTGTTACTTGCCGGATATGATGAAGTCTGGCAGGCTGTTCCAGTAGAGAACAGGTTAGCGCTAGTGTGAACCTAGTCTTGGATTTCAAGGTGTTTACTGAGATAACATGGTTAAAAGGGAATGTGCAATCAGAAAATGATCTACTGTGTAAAGTGGTCCCTCAAGTTACAATGGCCGTCCTGGAACCAATTAATATTGTATGTTGAAACCATTGTAAGTTGAGTAATTGGTTCTGAAGCCCAAAAATGTCATCCAAGATAAGAGAAAATTAAGATTTTAGGCTACTTTCACACTAGCGTTTTATAATTCTGGTATTGAGTTCCGTCATAGGGGCTCAACACCGGAATATAACGCTTCAGTTTTGTCCCCATTCATTGTCAATGGGGACAAAACTGAACTGAAGACAATGGAATGCTCCTAAAAGCATTCCGTTCCTTCCGCATGCTGCGGTTTGCTCTCCGGTCCGGGCATCCGCACCAAGACTGATCCGTCATAACCCCCACTGAAAGTCAGTGGGGACGGATCCGTATGGTGTGACACAATGGTGAACGGATCCGTCCTCCATTGACTTTCAATGGAGTTTATGACGGATCCGTCACCTGCACACATACATACTGCACACATACACACATACTGCACACATGCATACTGCACACATGCATACTGCATACATGCATACTGCACACATGCATACTGCAACATGCATACTGCACACATGCATACTGCACACATGCATACTGCACACACATGCATACTGCACACATGCATACTGCACACATGCATACTGCACACATGCATTACTGCACACATGCATACTGCACACATACACACATACTTACATGCTCCCGGCAGGTCTCCACAGCGCAGGAGGAGCAGGACCGCGCACACATAGGACGATTCCACCCGGTGCTGTGCGGAATCGTCCTGTGTGTGCGCCGTCCTGCTCCTCCCTCCTGCGCTGTGGAGACCTGCCGGGAGCATGTAAGTATGTATGTGTATTTGTATGTGTATATGTCTGTGTGTGTCTGTGTGTATGTACTGTGTGATATATGTGGGGCCGGAGCGCGGTTCCGGCCCCGCACATGTCCCTGTGGCAGCACGGATCTGGCGGCACCCTTCACCTGCCGGATCCGTGCTGCCGCTAGTGTGAAAGAGGCCTAAGAAAAATAAGCAGAAAAACTAAGACAGATAAAACAAGTCCTTATGTATACCAGTCAGGAGTGAAGTGGCCTTGATTGGTTTGGATCTGAGTCTGAGATATTGTATGTTGAGTTTGGTTTCAAATGACGATGGGTCAGAAAAAAAACCATTGTGTATACTGAAAATATTGTATCCGGAGGCCATTGTATCTTGAGGGATCACTGTTATTCAAGTTTTTAGGTTAAATGTATTTTTAAGAATTTTTGGAGGATTTTCTTTTTTTTTTTTTAATGTTCCTTGTTACTATATTTAAAAAGAGAAAAAAAATCTTGTCAACTTGCTTGTGCTTCATTTTGACACTGTGTGGAGTCAGTACCTTTATTCCATGTTATTATTTCCAACGTGCCAGTATCATTTTTCACCTAGCTGCCCATCAATACATTTATCATTTCTCTCCCATTCAAGTACAATGACAAAGGTAGTAAAACCTAATTTAATATTAGAAATAGAGTTTGGTTTTAAAGTCATAAACTTGTGTATAGCTACATAGGATTACTGCAAAAAGACATTGGTCCTTTGTGTTCAACCAAGAGGTGGAAGAGGACGTGGCTGAAGGCACGTGGTGTGGGAAACAAGAGTTCCATACATTTTCTTAAGTGCTAATGTTACACTTAGTTTATTGATATAGTATCCCTACTAATTTTTTGTGCAATTCAGCAACATTTGATCTCCAATGTAAGTTAATGGGAACCATGGCAGTCGCATGTTTTGTAGACAGTAATTTCAAGAATGAAGAGTCCTGTAACAGCTATTGCATAATCATAGT
This sequence comes from Rhinella marina, assembly GCA_900303285.1. Classification (NCBI taxonomy): domain Eukaryota; kingdom Metazoa; phylum Chordata; class Amphibia; order Anura; family Bufonidae; genus Rhinella; species Rhinella marina. Next base: position 3,104 of record ONZH01005023.1, read on the forward strand.
GCTCTCCTATGACACTTGGGTTATTGAATAACAACACCTTTTTGTAACCCGTCAATCAGACAGATCACGTATGTTGCCTTGAGGTCCTGACTCTCCATTCAGAAATGAAGTTCAGGACAAGCATCACCGTCAATCACCATAGAGTTTTCTTATTCATCTTTTTTTATCACTTTCCATTTGCTGACCTAAATCAGTCACTTCAATCTTTGAATCCCGTCATAAGGTGGTACTGAAATTTTACTGTATTTTTGCACCCCAGCACTTCTATTCCATTATCACCATGTGAATCAGTATATGTGTGTATATATATTCAATATCATTGACGTAATAAATCACTGTTTTGGGTAGAAGTGATATTTCAACATAGTAAATAAAATGCTTGTCGGTGTATAGAGTAATAGAGAAAAAACAGACCCAACAATTAGGACATCCATGCCGCTCACTCTGAGCGATTGAATCATTAACTGAATGAGGCGTGCTCAAAATAATAACAATGAGTTAAGTTGAGGAAGTCGTTAATTCTGTGGAATAAACAGGTGTCAATTTTGGCCCTTATTTAGGTAGGAGGTTGCACATGTTGGTTATAGTGCATTTCATTCCGAAATACTGGTGAAATGGCTCATTTCATTCCAGACAATTGTTCTGATGAAGAACATACTTTTGTTAAAAAGATGATTTGGAGATGGAAAAAACATATAGAGAAGTGCAGCATATTATAGTTTGCTCAGCTAAAATGATTCAGATGCCTTGAAGTGGCAAAAACCTGAAAGACATGGAAGGGAGCAAGGAACTACCAGTTACAATGGATTGAGGAACGGCAAAGGTTCACCCAGTGATCACTTCCAGAAAGATCCAAGACGATCTGAAGTTACCAGTGAGTCCTGCTACAATCAGAAGGACAGTTAAGTGAAGCCAAGTTTACCAGCAAGACGTCCTGTGTTGGAAAAAAAAAGATTTCCTGAATAGGTTAAAACTTTCCAAGGAACACATTGAATGGGCAAAAGAAAAATGGTGCAACATTTTGTGGAGCGAGGAAAGCAAAATTGTTTTTTTTTTTTTTTTGGGACTCATGGCCTCAGACATTATGTCGGATGACCCCTGAGCACTGAATGGAAGCCATAGTACTTTGTGAAGACAGTCAAGCATGGTGGTGCAAAAATCATGTTATGGGGATGTTTCTCATACCATGGTGTTGATTTATCTCATATATATTAAAACACTAGAGGAGCTCATGTAGCCCTATGCCAAAGAAGAAATGCTCTTGAAATGGATGTTTCAGCGTGATAGTGACCCAAAGCACATCAGTAAGTGAAGAACATGACAGGACTGAGGCTCAATCCCATAGAGAATTTGGGATGACATCACAAAATGTGGTTGGGGGGGGGGGGGGGGCAAAACAAAAAAAAAAACAACTGTGACATGTATTCCAGTCCTCCTGGACTGGAATAGCTGTACAGAGGGGCCAGAAGTTGGTTGATGCCAAGCAGTTCTCAGAAACAATGGCTATGCCTCTAAATATTAGTTCAGTAATAAAAAAAATTTAAAAAATCAGTTTATACAGTACATTTTTGAGTTTTTAAAGAAAAATGCTGGCACTAAATTTTTTTAACCGCCTGATATTCCCATTTCTTTACCTTCTGTAAAGTGTTAACACAAACTGGATAAACGTTATTGGTTTTGGCTCGTAATTGAATGTGAAGTATTTCCAATGCATCTGCATTTATAGAAATAACTTATTATAACAATTTTGCAATTTCTTTGCCTTTTTAAACTCACTGCTATTTTTGAATACTGCTGTATAAAAGAGGAAAGTTAAGAAAAATAGACAAGAAGAACGAGGAGCTCTTAACATTTTTATGACTAATGTAGATTTTTTTAAAATTAATAACTCATTCATTCCATTGTTTTTCTGGTCTCTTAAGCCTCCTACATGAATATGGCTTTGTAGATTCAGGTGGTTCCATCAATTTCAATATCTGATCTTGTATGGAGATGGAGGCTTCTGATTTTTGAAGTGCTTTATGCACGAAGCCTGAAGATCTGTGACTGTATTAAATTCATTCTTCTGATCATTCTGCTCATCCGCTTTTCCCGTTTTCTACCTTTACTATACAATAGTCAGAAATTAGATTTGTCTGAAGCGGTAGTTGGTGATTAGCTCCTAATTACCAAGTACAGATGAGCCACTCTGCCTGTCATTATCTGATTTGCCATTCATGGGGCCTGAAGGAGTCTAGTCCAGCACAATACTTGGAAGCGTGACTCCGCTCAGGTCGTCTTCCAGACTTACAATTACTGTCCCAGTACATCATAAAATGCAGGAAGGCACAATATTGCTTTTCAGCAGGGAAAAAGTAGACAAATTCCATTTAGAGAGGTCCTGTCACCAGTAGGAAAGAGAAAAAACAAGCACTTTCTTTAAATCTTGCCACTTCCATGACATTATTATTTTTGGATAGAGTTGCAGCGATGAAGTACACTGCACCTCCATTAGCTACCTGGCTCAGTGAACTTGCCCCACAGCACCCTTATCACTATGGGGCCCTGCGTATAACCGAATAGCCAGAAGGGGCAGTCCCACTCAGAAACCTACTTAGAGTGCATTCACACGTCAGCAATTGTTTTGCAGTCCGCAAAACACGGAAACTGGCCATGTTCGTTCTTTATTTTGTGGAATGAACGGGTCTGCACCTGTTCCGTAAAATTGCGTAACGGATGCGGACGTGTGAATGGACCCTAATCCTAAGTGGTCCTGTAGGAAGTATGGAATCTTATCTTACCGGATAGCGGACAGGTCATGCAGTTGTACTAGCCGGGATTAGAAACAGGGCCTTTCATGGTCAAAGTCTAAACTGTATCCAACAGAAACAAGCTGAGGCAAAATCCAGAGAGACAAAGGTAGAAAGATACAAGGCCAGGAGAATGGTCACTTAACAGTCCAAGGTCAAACACAGTAGCAGGAACGGAGATTGCAGAGAGTATTCTGGTATTGGCCAGGTCAAAAGTGCAAGAATAGTCGCAACGTGCAGTTGAAGAGGTTAGCCAGGAATTGATAATGATGACCTATCCACAGGATGCATCATCATTATCACATAGGCGGAGGTCCGATTGTTTCACAGAGGCACCGCGCTCACTGGAGCTCTGGTGAGCGCAGCTGGCTCCTGGCAGCTTTCCAAGCACAGTGCCATCGGAGGGGGTCCCAGGGGTCGGACTCCCACTGACCTGATATTGAAATTGATTCAGAGAACTTCTGGATAACCTCTTTAACCTAACACACACTGGAACCATGTTAAAAGCTCTATAACTGGCATTCAGCACTATCATGGCAGGGTTTAAAGAGAGCACAGGTCTCGCTGGTTGGCCGCCTCTGCGCCATGTTTGGGGTAAAGGCAGATGAGCTTGTCACAAAATCCTAGACTGTGCCGTCACTTTACTCTTTGACTGGCTTTTGGAGCAGGGATTGTTAATATGTATAAATGCATAGTCTTCCATATTTTGTAGAAATTATGCAACACCAAAAATTTTGATCATTTTCTGATCCGCCCTGTCCTATATTCTATTCTTATTTGTGCACATTTTCCTTATTTGTTACAAGCAGCACGTTTAAGGTACATCTACACTGCGATTTTGGCCGCAACAGTTGTTGCGCTTTCACGCTGCCACCCCATTCATTCCTATAGCAGCTCTACCACACTACGACCTTTAGTCGCAAACCAACCGTCTTGGCCAAAATCACTACGTAGACCTACTCTTAGGCCCCTTTCACACGGGCGAGATTTCCGCGCGGGTGCAATGCGTGATGCGAACGCATTGCACCCGCACTGAATCCTGACCCATTCATTTTAATGGGGCTTTTCACATGAGCGTTTTTTTTCACGCATCACTTTTGCGTTGCGTGAAAAACGCAGCATGTTCTATATTCTGCGTTTTTCACGCAGCCCAGGCTCCATAGAAATGAATGGGGGGGTGTTAAAAACGCGACGCAACGCATTGCATCCGCATGCAATCCGCGCGTTTTTAACGCAACGCATCCTGAACAAATCCGCGACGCTCGTGTGAAAGAGGCCTTATGTGGCTGATATCATGGAACTTGGTGTGCACAATTAAAATCAGTGAAATAGTTTGATCATTGACTGTTTGCATTTACTCAGTGCCATTACTGTTATAGGAAGCATCACCATAATTGCTTGGTATAAGCAGGGTTTAAAGTGCTGAGGCTGCTGTGATCACAGGACTTCTGTAACAGGGTCTCTCTTAAGCAAACGTGTATACTGAAAATATTTTAATTCCCTTGCTATTTTATAGAGGTCTGTGTAAAACATGGTTCACAAGGCTTAGATGAGAGTGCAGGATCCTGAGCATAGATACATGGCAGGAACCATTATTTCCTTTGAGCCTCACGGTCGCATCATGAAACTTCAGTCAATCAATACTGCTATGAATGTTACACATTACCTGAAGCCTTATAGTTTTTACTGCAGAAAGCGTTGGCGGATAGCATCACTGTAAGAGAACATCCTTAGAAGATCCAGTTTAGTACAGAAATGTTGTAATGGCAGGTTTGGCCCAGAGCTCCTTCACGCACATATCGCCTTGTGAAAACTGGAGAATAAGCTCTAGTACTTAGTTATTATTTCTCATTTTCTTGTAGCAGAGCGCTTTTTTTTTTCATACCGTATTTCAGTTGTGCAGAGTGTATTTTCAGTTTCATGTTCTTTCGGTGACAGATTGTATGAAAAACCCACAATTTAATAAATAGTGTTTTCCTGCTAGAGTTATTCTGAAAGCGGAGTTATTATTTGACTGCCTCCTTGTTTAGCGCAGATGAGGTGACGGTATTACTCTGACCACATGACCTGTTTGTTGACTATACACTGTTATAATTACAGTGTTAAAATTAAGCAATTAGCTTAGCTTGGCGCAGAGCAGAGTTATAATTATAGATAAACATGTTTTATACAACTAAGAGTAATGATTATCCGTAATCCCTAACACAACAGCGCAATCCCACTTATCTGCTGCAAAGACTCTTCTTATTTTCTTGCTTTTATGTAACTTTTTTAAGACTATTTTGTTTTGCTCAAAATTTAATAGATATTGTGCATATTTTATACATTACTGATATATATGATTGGTATGGAATCACTCTTATAGGAATGAATGAAGGGCGGCCCTCTTTCCCTCTGTGAGCTCCATACAAGGTTGGACTGGGAAATTAAAGGGGTTGTCCCACGAAAAATATTCTACAGTTTTCAAACCAGCGCCTGTATCTGAATACTTTTGTCATTGCATGTCATTAAAAATTTTGTATAGCTACTGAGTTATTCAATAACATGTATCTGTATAGGACCACTTAATTTCTTATTTCTTTGACCTATTCACTGAGCAGGCCGCACATGTTCAGTTTCATCTTTTAACTGCCTCCTGAGCTGTGATTGGGAGAGCATGGACACGCCTCCTTAGCTGCAGCAGAAAAGACACTCCCCTTGAGCTGTCAGCTTGATATAAATCTAGCAGAGCAATGAATGGGGAGATCTCTGGACCCATGTGAGGTACATGGCTGGTTCTAGCTTTGTTAAAAAGAGGTTGTCATGTATTATATGACATCTGATTTTCATTTTTTACATTATTCGTGGGATAACCCCTTTAAAGTGTGCCTGGAAAAAAATACTAAAAGTGGCCCCGTTTTTTTAGTCTGGTCCAAATTTTTGGAAGGCAGGGCCTGCAGTACCATATTGTGGCACATTATATCACCCCAACAGAGCAAAATACCACAGTCCATCACAAAATACATCCCCAAAAACTTCCACTGGCCGGCTGTGAGGAGGACCACCGGGAAATTTCCCTGTAAGGTCTATGGCCAATCCGCCCCTGGCACCATTCTAAGGATAGGTGTGGGTCCTAGAGGGTGGGACCCACAGCTAGCAGACATTGCGGGCATATCCTAGTGATATGCCCCCAATGTCTAAGGTGGAACAACCCCTTTAAGGCTATTTACACACCTGTGGCACGGGGCTCCGGCATGCTGTTCCGGTGGGTGAACAGCCCGCCGGATCCGTGCTGTCGGAACTACGCTCCGGCCCCATTCACTGTAATGGGGGCGGGCTGCGGATCCGGCCTCAGCACGCCAACCCCTGCCGAGAGCGAAAATACAACATACAACTACGGAACGAAAATGCAGCTACGCTCTGGCCCCACACGTGCACCTGAAGCAGCACGGATCCGGCGGGCTGTTTACCCACCGTAACAGCCTACCGGAGCCCCGTGCCGCAGGTGTGAAAGGGGCCTTAGTCAGTGGCATTACTGACATGAAGCCAAGAAATATGACTGCTTTTGATGATCACTACTTGCGTATCTCCAGTAACAACATCACGTATGTGTGTGCCGTTATTGTCTCAGTTTATAATCCCAGTCGCTCTATCATTTCCTCCCAGTAACGTTTTGAGGTGATTTATGTTACTTTTCTCCCTTGTTTTTGCAGTGTCATGCTGCATTTCATTACTTCTAGATGACTTTTGCGTTGTCCTTCAGACGTGGCGCTTGTCACTTTGGTCCGCCCGGTATGAAGTGTACCGGAGAGATGTGTTTATGGTCCGCCGCTAATTATGCAGTACTTTTTCCCTTGAATAAATGGCTAGAACTTTGTAAGTGTCTGTCAGTAACACTTCAGAAGTCGGCTCTATAATGCCCTTCTTGTGGTAGTCATTAGTATTCACCACTCCATCAGCCTGCAGTTTAAACTCTTCTACTTGTATTTGTCACAGAAGATGATGAAGGGATGTTGCCTAGAAACACTCAGGCACACTCGCGACAGGAATTATCAATCTGTTCTGTATATTCACCTCCACATGGAGCGGAGAAAATTGAGTTTCACCGCTGACAACTTTAATTGATTGCGCGTTGTCTTTGCAGGCCCATGGCATCTCAAACATTATTTCCTGTAATCGTGGGGCTTGTGGGGGGATTTTCTGGGAGCTGAATTTTACTGTAGGACAAAAGTGTGATTTTTATTGATTACATTTTCTAGCTTATGCCAGTCTTCTCAATGTGTAATCATTCCCAAGTCAGAGCTTTTGTAACCCTCAAAAATGTAATTTTCACTTGTTGATTGTTGCTGCTTGTGTGAAAGTTTGGAGTTATATGGAAGTTGTGTAACTGAAACTGTTGTATAATTCACGTTACTGGCGAACTGCTTTACTGATGGCTGAAAATATTCTGCTCGTGGTACCTTGGAATTTAAGAGAATGCGGCTTCTCTCTCCGGCTTGCTTCTTTTCTCGTCCCAGCTTGCCTTTTTTCTCTGCCCGGCTTGTCTCTTTGTTTTCTTCCCGGCTTGCCTTTTTTCTCTGCCCGGCTTGCATCTTTTTTTTTTTTTTTTTTTCTGCCCGGCTTGCTTCTCTTTTCTCTGCCCCGGCTTGACGCTCTTTTTTTTTTTTTCTCTGCCCCGGCTTGACGCTCTTTGTTTCTCTGCCCCGGCTTGACGCTCTTTGTTTCTCTGCCCCGGCTTGACGCTCTTTGTTTCTCTGCCCCGGCTTGACGCTCTTTGTTTCTCTGCCCCGGCTTGACGCTCTTTGTTTCTCTGCCCCGGCTTGACGCTCTTTGTTTCTCTGCCCCGGCTTGACGCTCTTTGTTTCTCTGCCCCGGCTTGACGCTCTTTGTTTCTCTGCCCCGGCTTGACGCTCTTTGTTTCTCTGCCCCGGCTTGACGCTCTTTGTTTCTCTGCCCCGGCTTGACGCTCTTTGTTTCTCTGCCCCGGCTTGACGCTCTTTGTTTCTCTGCCCCGGCTTGACGCTCTTTGTTTCTCTGCCCCGGCTTGACGCTCTTTGTTTCTCTGCCCCGGCTTGACGCTCTTTGTTTCTCTGCCCCGGCTTGACGCTCTTTTTTTTTTTTTCTGCCTCAGCTTGACGCGCCCCTCTCTTTGACATGCAGTTTGGTCAGTGTTAGACTGTGCAGGGACACACTCCCAACTGGTAAGACACAGATATCATCTTATTCATAAACTTTTAGCAGGAATAATAGAACAACTTTATATGAAGTCATAAGAATATATATTCCAAAATTTTTCATCTCATCTGGTATACAATTATTAAAACAATAATGTCAGACGTGATGACTGGTCCTTTGGAAGAAGTCTCATCCACATGCTACTGAAAAAAATCTACAGCGTAACCTGCTGTGCAAGTTTTATTAGCTCACTTGTCTATTTATTAGGGCGCAGACTTCATCCTTTACAATCCACAGTGTAAATTCTGTATTTAATCTGGATACGGACTGTATGGGTTTTCCAGCCAACTTGTTGCGAATTTTGACACCTATCTGTGGCAAAATGTGTAGCGTATTTCCTGCAACAAATACAGCCTGTGTGAACTTGCACTAAAACCATATAAATGCCATAAAAGCACAACACACCACACGAGTCTACAAACAAAAAGACAATGAATGTGTATGGCACAAAAACACCTGAAAATGAGATGAAAAAAAAAAACCAAAACTCGGTACAGCCAGATCATGCTGCAGTTTTTTTGTTTTTTTTTTTAAAAGACAAAAGCGCATCACAAGTTGCAAAAAACACTGACATGTATGTATGTGCTATCATTCACAGACAACATGTGGATGGAAAAATAGAGTTCATGAAAGCCACAAAAATAGGGCCAGTCTTCAAAAATGCCCACAATAACCAATGTGAAACCAGCCTTAATAAAGAAAAATAAAAAATACCTTTGTATTACGATATGGGCCCATAGAGTGTCGTATTCTGGTTCCGTGCCACATTGATCCGTAAGAAGGCCATGTGCATAATAAACCTTAAAATGCCGTGACCAGCCGCCCTGAAATCCGGTTTGTTTCTTTTGACAGAGTGATGCTGTGTGCCAATAATCTGTACACTTTTGAACTTGTGGAGTAATCACATAAAGATAGGAAAGTATATCCTGATTGCCTCTGCTGATGTCTTTTCTCCTCTGTCCTGCTGTCATCTCCTCTAATTGGTTGTGTTTTGAGAGGCTTCGAATGGCTTTTATCCCGCACTTAATTTCGTAAATGTCTGAACTCTTGAACGAAATATAACAAGACCCTCCGCACTAGTGATTTGTTACTGGTAGAAGTCAACAACTTATTAAGGGTCCTTGTTTAGTATTTCCACTATGTTGTATATTACTTCAGGTGAAATACAAGCACGTGACTCTTTCCTTGTCTTCTACCGCCGCCTGTTAATGAGCCCTGGGCAAATCGACGCAGCTTAGTGGTCGGTGGGCCCAAATTCAGTGATGTCAGACGCGCATGCATTTTCCTTAGACTGCTTTCACATCTACGTTTTCAGTTCCGGTTTTGAGATCCGGCAGAGGGTCCCAATTGTCAATGGGGGACAAAACTGACCAGGATGCATAAGTATGCATCCGTTGCGGTTTTGTGTCCGGTTTGTGAAACGGAATAAATCAGATCCGGCATGAAAATCCATGTAAGTCAATGGTGCCAAATCTGTTTTTTTTGTTAGCGAAAACCCAGATCTGGTGCCCATTGACTTACGCTACTTTCACACTAGCGGCAAGGTTGTCTGGCAGGCTGTTCCAGAGGGTGAACAGCCTGCCGGATCCGTGCTGCCGCTAGTGCACGTCTGCGGCCGGAACTACGCTCCATCGCTATTCACTATAATGGGGGACGGGCCGGAGTTCTGGCCGCATCATGCAAACATGCCGAGAGGCGGCCGGACTAAAATTACGACATGTTGCCGTGCTGCGGCCGGAACTCCGTAGTTAGAGCGTAGTTCTGGCCACACAGGTGCACCAACGGCAGCACGGATCCGGCAGGCTGTTCACCCGCCAGAACAGCCTGCCAGACAACCCTGCCGCTAGTGTGACAGTAGCCTTACAGTGACTTTGATACCGGATCCAGTTTTCATTTTATACAACCCAATCCGGCCAAAACCGATGCGTCCAGATGTATTAAATGGCACAGATCCATTTAATTCCTGTTTTGAGATCCTCTGCCGGATCTCAGAACCGGAATTAACAACGCAGATGTGAAAGTAGCCTTAGAGGGGTTTTCTGAGATGTTTTAACTGATGATCTATCCTCAGATACCAAGCACAGTCACCATACAATGGATGACGCTGTGCTTGGTGAGCTGAGAGCAGGCCACAGTGCTAATGTGAGAGCCGGTGGCTTTTCAAACAGCTGATTGCTGGGGGTCCCCGTTGTTAGACCCCATAGACCAGACTGATGACCTATCCAGAAGGTAGGCCATCAGTTACAATATCTCGGATAAACCTTTTAAAGAGGTAGTCCCAATATGGCAAAGCTACACAATATTCCATAAATATTTGATAGGAGAAGAGGGGTCACATGCAACCACCTCATTCTGTTCATTCGCCCCCTGAATGTAGGGCAACCTCACTAGATGTGTCAAGGGACCCCGTTCTCTGCATAGTTGGCTTTCCAAGAAATGACACCCTCATTTTTTAGACATTTCTGGCATACTGTGAATGTGCCCTAAATGTTAGTGTAATGACTACCCCTTTAAAGAAAATATGCGCTGTTGGAGTTGGGATCAGTTCTATCTGATCTAGGGTTTGGTTCATGAATAAACCCACTGATCAAGCCAAGTTTTTGGCCAGAAAAACACCAGAAACAAAATTGTGCGAAGTAACCCTTATAAAGGGCATAGTAAGGATACGAATTCAAGTTGTAAAGAAAACACAGCCCCATGTGGTAGCTGACAGGACAAAGTGGGGAAATGTTCCTCAAGTAAAAGAATTCCATCAATGGCAACCACTAGTGTCCAGTGATGAAAAAAGGTTCTGCTTTGGTACTAATGATGTGTGGAGAGTGCCTACTACCATCATGCATAGTGCAGAGGAACACAGGACCCACACCAGGTATTGTGGTGTGGGGCACCATTAGCTGCCACGGCCATTCCTGTCTTGTATTTATGGAGGTAACTTTGGCCAACCTTGGGTATATCCAGGACCTTGTGGAAGCAGTCATACTGCCTTTTTGATGATGATGTGTTCCAACAAGATAACACCCGTCCACACACTGCCCGCACTACACAATGTGCTCTTCACGGTATCCAGCAGTTCCCCTGGCCTTCTTGATTCCCAGATCTCTTCAACCACGTTGGCTAAATGAAGGGTCCAAGCCGAAAGAGCTTGGAATGACCATACCACATAGTCGTGTGATCGTTGACCAAGCACCACCAGCAGTTTATCCTGGATGGACGTATGGGTTTTTATGCTTTACGTATGTCGCTATTACAGGCAGCTGTATTTCTGTGTATACGCTAGGCTTTTTGGCTTTCTCTGTAAAATTCACTGCTCAGAGTAAAACTATACAGCGGCTTATGGGTGAATCGCTGAGTTTAATAAATGGCTCCAGGAGTAGATTGAACAAATGTGTATTTTGCCAAACTCATTCGGACTGTCAGTTTTCTTATTTGGCTTACGCTTTAAAGTAATTATTTTCTAAATCCTCTGTGTTAGGAGCCACTTACATTCAGATGGCATACTGTGCTGTTCTCTGGACAGCTGTGACCTGATTGCATTAAGGTACCACAGACCACAGCGTCAAATCCTCTTTAGTGCCTGCTGACTGCAAAATGTTCCAGCTACAGCGTATATCCTGTATAATGGGATCTATGAGGCCGTCACAATCCGTTTTTACAAGGCATTGTTATAGGTCAATGTATGGTTTGCTTATAGCCAGTTGTTAAACAAATGTATAGAGCTCTTCTCGGTCGCTTCCCTACTCACTCCATCCTTTTCCTCACTGCATTACCCTCCTTATTTGCTCCACCTCCACCTCGCTCTTACTCTGTCCCCACCCTGCGCCGCTCTCGCTCTGTCCCACCCTGCGCCGCTCGCTTCCCCCCTGCGCCGCTCGCTCTGTCCCCACCCTGCGCCGCTCTCGCTCTGTCCCCACCCTGCGCCGCTCTCGCTCTGTCCCCACCCTGCGCCGCTCTCGCTCTGTCCCCACCCTGCGCCGCTCTCGCTCTGTCCCCACCCTGCGCCGCTCTCGCTCTGTCCCCACCCTGCGCCGCTCTCGCTCTGTCCCCACCCTGCGCCGCTCTCGCTCTGTCCCCACCCTGCGCCGCTCTCGCTCTGTCCCCACCCTGCGCCGCTCTCGCTCTGTCCCCACCCTGCGCCGCTCTCGCTCTGTCCCCACCCTGCGCCGCTCTCGCTCTGTCCCCACCCTGCGCCGCTCTCGCTCTGTCCCACCCTGCGCCTCCTCCCTAGTGTTCTTTCCTTTCTGACCCCTCCTCCCTAGTGTTCTTTCCTTTCTGACCCCTCCTCCCTAGTGTTCTTTCCTTTCTGACCCCTCCTCCCTAGTGTTCTTTCCTTTCTGACCCCTCCTCCCTAGTGTTCTTCCTTTCTGACCCTCCTCCCTAGTGTTCTTTCCTTCTGACCCCTCCTCCCTAGTGTTCTTTCCTTTCTGACCCCTCCTCCCTAGTGTTCTTTCCTTTCTGACCCCTCCTCCCTAGTGTTCTTTCCTTTCTGACCCCTCCTCCCTAGTGTTCTTTCCTTTCTGACCCCTCCTCCCTAGTGTTCTTTCCTTTCTGACCCCTCCTCCCTAGTGTTCTTTCCTTTCTGACCCCTCCTCCCTAGTGTTCTTTCCTTTCTGACCCCTCCTCCCTAGTGTTCTTTCCTTTCTTTTGTCTGAGAAGCCTTGCAGTAGTCATATTGTCACATAAGGCAAAATGGGTATTAAAAGTCCCTTTTATTACATGTTTTTTCTGTTTCTCTGTTACCATAGTCCAGATCACGTGTACAGCGAGCGCATAACGTGTGCCCCATGAGCCGCATTCTGTGACACGTGAAGCGATAGTTTTTTCCTTTGCTTCTGTGATATCTATATATTTTTTTCCTCTCCCCTCTTCATTTCCCAGTTGCACAGATTAAAGGACAAACAGGCTGTTGACAAGTTATTACTGAGCTCTCACTTTCCTTGTGCCTTGGGCACTGAGGCCTTAATTGAGGCAGCCTTTCAAAATCTTATCCCAAAAGTGTCAGTGGAGGCGAGTAAGCCCCTTTGAGCCAGCGAGATGAATTCTAAAATGAGCTGCCACCTCTCTATAATAAAGCGTATTTCCCCTTATAATGCTGCAGCTCTGTCAGACAGGAACCCTTTAATATGCCAATTACTTCATTTCTGTTTCAAGAGTCATGCAAAGTTGAATGCCGGGAAGGTTTTTCATCTATCGTGGAGGAAACCCAGACGGTTGGAACTGGTTAATATGGGGGTAGTTTCTGTACTGCTCCCCTTTAGGAGGCTGGTGGGAATAATGGCGATTATGATGATCCGTCTGTCTAGAGGTATATACAATGTAGTTCTTGCTTTTATGGTTATAATGTATTTTCTGGAGAGCATAGAAATGCTGCCCCATTGCTGATTTGTATAGTCTTACCCCCCCATTTCTTTTCTATTCTACAATTACTTTTGGCCTTTTAACAAATGCAAATATTGCACTCCTGTGCATGTTCTCGGACACGTGCACTATCACAGGCGCACACCTACTCACACACAATTGTACTTATCACTATTTTTTATAAGGGTTTCTCAGTTGATCAAAGAAAACAAAAAAGAAACAGAAAATGTTCTTAAAAAAAAAAATCTGTACACACCAGACCCCCACTAATACAGCACAGATGCTGGAGTGACCACCATTTGATTACAGACTGCCAGTGATGACGTATAGCCGGAACATTACTGCTGCAGCCAATTGCTGGCCTCAGTGGTCACGTAATGTACGTACTTAAATCACTGCTGTGATATGAGGTGGCCGGGACGGGAACTGCTGCACCTCTGTGCCTATGTGCGCTCTAGTCACCAGATAGGTTGGTATTTTTTCCTATAGTGTGCAAGCACGACCACTGCTGCTTGATTGCAGGGTGGTCGTAACCCCGAGAAAGGAGCAGTGTATAATGTGATAGAAAAAAATGAATCCAGCCAGCAAAGGAAGCAATATGGACAATCACAATACATTAGTAAGTGCCTTGTATTAACTTTCTCTACATGATAAATGCCACTTACTGAAGCCAGAGGACCCCTTTAAGGGAGTTGTTAACGGGCTTACATTTTTAACCACATTTTTAACAATAAATTAGAAGTGATTTGTATACATCTAGATATAGATATCTAAGGGAACCAGCGACCTCCCTATCAAACGGTTTGAATAGAGACATAGATATGGTTCACCTGATTAAAACACATTTTTCTTTTGTTGATCAGATGCTCCTTTCCAGAGTTATGATGACCTTTTCTTAACATGCAAAATAGACCTTTGGTGCAATGAGGACGTCACCATTGCTCTGGTTGCAGCCAAAGTCCACTCATTTCTGTGGCCAATCCGTCCCTGGCTGCTTTGATTGACCAGGCCAGACAGCAGCAAAGCAATGAGAGAAGACCTGGCCACAGAAATGGGTTCCTCAAGGGCAATGGTGATGGTCTTATGGTCTCAAAAACCTAGTTTTAATCAGGTGAACCACAGCTAGATAGGGAGGTCACATGTGACAGATGCTGAAGTGAGACAACCCCTTTAAGTGTTTGACATCATTTTATCATCATTTGTGTTTTTTTTTTTTTTTTTGCTTCTCCAACAAAGAAAGTGAAATGAGCGTGGCGTATTGGAAAAGGGACATGCCTTTGACGTGACAGTGTGCACCAAAAATGTGACAATAAACTTTATGCAAAATTCTGCTTTAAAGTAAGCCAACCAATAGGAGGTATAAACCTAAATTAGACAGCTTTATCGTCCTGCATCAGCCACTGTGATAAATCTGATCCATCTTTAGACTGACTGCTATAAAAAATTAGACAAGATTAGTAAATCTGCCCCTATGTTCTTTTCATAGACCTCCCATAGGTGACATTTGTCATAGGTGACCCCCAGGAGCAGTTTAAACCATGGCTAGCCGCTGCCTTTTGTATGAAGTCGTTTTGGATGTGCTCCATAATGTGCTATTCTGCCTGACTGACGCACGCTCAGATCTCCGCTCCTCTCGCAGTAAGGGCCTCTGCAAGTTCTTCTCAGAAATGAAATCCCATCTATCAAGATGAAGTGAGGGAAATCAAATGAGTGATACGTTTCATTTTTAGTCAAGAGTAAAAGCTCGGGAGTTCCACTGCGAGTATTTCTTTTCTGAGCCACTGCCGTACAGCGAAGCCATTTATCTTCACTAAAGAGTAAATGAATTTGGCTTCTCGTCTTGTTCCGCACACACCTGCCGGCTTCTAAGAATTCAACTTTATATTTAGTTCCCTTTTTCCCTCAGAACAAAAGTTATTTTTCTCTATTCTTCCACTGAATTCCTGTACAATTTCTTAATGCAATGTTCTGGCAGAACAATGTAGACTTCAGGATGGACGGAGACCTCTCCAGGAGCCAGTCTGACTTTTTCTTGGACCAGCAAAGAGCAGATTAGCTACCAAGGTCTTGTCATAAGTGGTCAAACCCTAGTGTCTCTTGGACCTGAATGATGAGTGACTCAAAACGGATCTTTAAAGAGGACCTTTCACCACTCCTGACATGCCTGTTTTAATAGCTTCATGCATTCCCCATGTAATAACAATTCTGGAACATCTATTCTTATGACTGTATGCTGTGCCATTCCTTTATTATTTGCATTAAAGGTTATGAATGAATTGCTATTTGTCTTCAGTAAGGGTACAGAGGGGAGGTGACCAGTTGGGGGTGTGTCCCTGCACAGACTCACTCTATCCAATCAGTGCTGCCATGTTCAGACTGTGCAGGTACACCCCTCCAACTGGTCACCTCCCCTCTGTTCCCTTACTGAAGGCAAATAGCAATTCATTCATAACTTCTAGTAGAAATAATAAAGGAATGGCACAACATACAGACATAAGAATAGATGCTCCAGAATTGTTATTACATGGGGAATGCATGAAGCTATTAAAACAGGCATGTCAGGAGCGGTGAAAGGTCCTCTTTAAGTCCCTGAAAACCAAACTCTGCCTGGAAGAAGAATATCAACATGTTGTATACCACTTTTGGTCAATTGAGGTCAAATTTGAGACGTTATCGTATTCTGAATTTGTGTACAACCTCAGTGGGGTACTTGGCAGCAGATCTTCAGATTTCATTCAGCGCCTCCACAGGAAAAATGAAAAATGACACAATTCCTATTAAAATCAATATGTTTGAGTAATGCATGATCTACTGCTCCATTGCCTTCTTTGGGACTAACAGAGAACTGTCTATATCTAGGCATAAAATTGAATTTAGTGGTGGGCAAAAATGCGTATTACTGCTCCATTCATAGTAACTTGGGCGTCCCTTTGTTTCTCAGGATTGTGGGAGGCGCTCTATGTGAGCTAATATTTATCAATGTTCCTGTGGATAGGTCACAAATAATTATGGGATATCCACTTTAAAAGGGTTGTCCACATTTTACTTTCCTTTTTAAATTCCACTCCCATCTTGACCAGACTTGTGAAGGCAACTATACTTACCTGCTCTCCGCCCATCAATTCCAACTCCATGTTTCCCGGCTTGTCTTCATTGCACTTCTGAACCCTGTATGTAAACCTCCTGCATGGACGGGGTCACATGAGCCACAGCAGTCAGTGGCCTTGGTGGTGACGTGTCTCTAAGTGGCACGTGGCCGTTGATGCTAGTCATTGGCCTCAGTGGTGCTTATGACCATGCCAGAAGTATACCCACGGAGCCAGAACTGAGCAGCAGAGAGCTGGTAAGTATACCTTCCTTCATAGGTCTTCTGGAATGGGGGTGGAAATTTGGAGGTGGACAACCTCCTTAAGCAACTGATGGAATCTTGGGATTCCTGGACCATTCAACAGTAATTGCTTACCTCCATTGTCAGTAGACACTTCCTACTTTTGCTTCCCTGATCTTGACTGTTGCTTCCTTCATTGATGAATGGGTTTGCAGGAAGCACCTATGTGACTCCATTGAATGAGTCAATGACTAGCCCACTGCCGGCATTCTTCTTCAGCTGCTCATAGGTAATGGTGCTTTGTTGGAACCCTACAATCCCTCCTTTTTACAAGCCTCTTTTGTTCCATTAAGTGCTCATTTTTTTTGTCATTGTCCTTGGTTTTTATTCACGTCGGTCTCTCCATTAGACAATTTGCGCTGTTATTTATTTAGTTTTTCACTCAGTCAATGGGCTGTCTAATGGCTTGTTTTGTGATTGAATTGTGGAAAAAGGAGCCCTTGCCTTGCCTGGCAATGCGCCACAGTAAATCGTCGCACAAAGCGCTGTCCCCCGTCACCGGTTCAGCTCGGCGGTTGTACCTGCTCGTGTCTAGCCAACGTGAGGGTTTTGTTTTTCATGGCATGTGAAATTTGTGGAATGATTGAATTGGCAGCCACTAGATAAAATACTAATTAAACATGAAAAACAAGCTATATCTGTTCTTTTTCAGCTGCTTGTGCATCATTATTTAGGAGATTTCCATCTGGCTGCATTTCCCGTTCTGCCGGTGTGGATTATCGCTGCCGTGAATTTGCTGTCGTTACTGTACGTCACCTTTGGAATAAGATGGACCCTTTTGCGTTTCACTTATTAGCAGTTTGTGGTGCTTGTAATAATGTTTTGCCTTTTCCCAACTGGTTTTCCGCAAATAAATCTCTTTAAATTCCACGCTACTCTTACCAGATTTTTGCTGTCAGTGAATGAGCACATCCTTGTTTGTTTTAGGGCTCATGCACATGAACGTGTGCTGTCAGTGCCTGTGCTTTGCAGCGCAATTTTCAGTCCACAACACACGGGCACTGACAGTGGGGCCACCGTATTCAGATCGCAGACCCGTGATACGGACTGCACATGGCCTGTGCCCGTGTATTGCGGGCCGAAATAAGGCCACGGACCAGCAACGACCATGTGCATGAGCCCTTAAGAGAGTAAAAGAGGTTTTCTGAGAGCCCCAGAATAGGTCATCAATAGCAGATCGACAGGGGTCTGACTCTCGGCACCCATGCTGATCAGCTGTTTGAGGAGACCACGTGAATGCTTAGGCTACTGATATAGCAATACCAGCATGACCACTATCCATTGGATGGTGCTGTGATTGGTAAGCTTTAAGAAGGCCGCAACGCTCACCTAAGTGCTGTAGCCTCCTCAAATAGCTGATTGGTGGGTGTCTTGGGTGTCGGACCCTTGTTGATCTGATATTGATGACCCATCCCTTTCAGTCTCTAAAAGTTAAAGGGGTTGTCCGGGTTCAGAGCTGAACACAGACATACCCTTATATTCACCCAGGCAGCCCGCCTGAACAGGGCATCGGAGCATCTCATGCTCCGATGCCCTCCCTTGCCCTGCGCTGGATCGTGCAGGGCAAGGGCTCTTTTGTTTACATAACACACTGCCGGGTGGACGCTTCCGCCCAGCAGTGAGTTCGGTGACGTCACCGGCTGTAATGGGCCTGCTTTAGCGCTGCCCTAGCCGTTTTACTGGCTAGGGCAGCGCTAAAGCCCGCCCATCAGCGCCGGTGACGTCACCGGGCTCACTGCCGGGCGGAAGCCTCTGCCTGGCAGAGCCCGGTACGTCACCGGAACCGGGCTAAATGCCTTTGCCCTGCGCTAATTAGCGCAGGGCAAAGGAGGGCATCGGAGAATAGGATGCTCCGATGCCCTGTTCAGGCGGGCTGCCTGGGTGAATTTAAAGGTATGTCCGGGTTCAGCTCTGAACCCGGACAACCCCTTTAACAAGCAGGACTGTCCATTGAATAGTGGCCATACTTGGTATTGCAGCTCAGCCTCATTCACTTGAATGGGACTGAGCTATACCTAGGCCACATGACTCTTGATCACTGGTCCAGCAAGAGGCCTAAATGTGCCCCTGCCTCTTCAAATAGCTGATTGGCAGAGGTCCTGGGAGTTGGACCCTGGCCAATTTGATATTGACGGCCTATCCTGAGGCTCATGGTATAAGAAAACACCTTCTGCACCTTTCTGTAATGTAAAAAAAAGGGTAAAATTGTCTATAATTTTTTTATTTTTTGCCTCTGTTGGGTGAATCGGGACCCATGGCTATGTTCAGTTAATGTGCTTAGACTATAGTTGCATTATTAAAAGGTGTGGGTGGTTTTTATTGTTTTTAGTGTTTTTTAGTGTTGGTCTTTTCTTAAATATACGACTCGCAAGAAAGACGAACGGCTTTGTGAGCACTCGTCCCGCGAGTGCGGTGTTTGCTTTGTGCTTCTATCTCCGGTGTTTTGGCTGGTTCCTAATAACGTTTATTAACCACATTTAATAAAGTGTTTTACACAATGCATATTAAATACTTAATCTCATTATCTTTCTATACTCGGCAAGATGAGGCGGAATACGCCGTAGTCAGGCAGATTTAGTTTCTGCATAGATTAAGGATTTTTATGGAGAAACACTATTTCCATTTTAATTTTCGGCTTATGTTCTTTGTATCCCCCTCCTCTTAATCCCGTGTTATTTGCCTGTATTTTAATGTGATGATGAGATTGTTCAGGACACATGTTCAGTAAGCAGATATCAGCCTATCAAGGGATAAATCCAGAATAGGATTTGTTTTTCAGGGGGATATTTATGTGCGCGCTGTGGAACGCCAAACCGAAAATAGTTTTGATGAAAGTTGTAATAAAAAGTTGTTTTCTAATGTTCTAGACATAACCAACATTTTTCTGTCGGGGTTTTAGCTTTTTACACCACATGATGCTCATATAAGGACAGGTTGCAACGGTTGAGAATTTGTTTTTACGGAATAGATAAGTTGTTGAGATTTATCATAACTGTGGCCGTGAAAACTTTTTTTTTTTTTTTTTAAGAAACCTTCTTATTGACTGGAAGTGGTGGCTTGGTCATTGTGGACACCATTGCTGGATGTTGAAGCAACCCAGTATTGGTAGGAGCAACCAAATTTTTGATCGGATTGAAGCTGCTGGTATAAAGTGTGGGTATGAATTATGCAGGAGTGATTCTGGAGCAGAGAAAATTAAATCTCTGATGAGTAAAAATGATAATTACACTCATATAAGTCTTTTTTTTTTTTTTTTTTTTTTTTTTACTTCCTCAAGGCCAGGTTCAGTCCGGGAAACACGCTCTATATGATTCTGCTTTTCCTGGACCAAACACTGCTCCTCTGACCAGAAGTCCCAGCATCATGATGACTTATGCTTAATTTGGGTCTACTGTATTATACTCACAGCATTAGTACAGTACAGTAGACCCGTGGTCAGGTTCAAACTCACAGCATCATAGATCATTATGGTGCTGTGAGTTCGGGTTAGAAAAGCAGTGGTCGGTGCCAGAAATGTGGCCATCACACGGAGCGTATTTCCCATATCCAACATGCCTATGTGAAATTGGACTGAAATGCCTTTAAGGGCTTATGCACATGAACATGTTTTTTATCTGCATCTGATCCACATTTTGTGCAGGTCAGATGTGGACCCGTTTAGTGGGGCCACAAAAGATGCGGGCAACACACCGTGTGATGTCCGTATCCGTATGTCCGTTCCGTTGCAGCCGCAAAAAAAAAAAAAAAAAATTAGAGCATGTCCTATTCTTGTTTTACGGACACGGATAGGACTTCTATTATGGGCAGGACGTTCTGTTCCGCAAAATGCATAATGCACATGGCCGGTATTTATGCTTTGGGAATCTGGCTACACGACCGTGTATGAGCCCTAATATTGTATCCCTTGTTGTGTTGTATCTTGGTGCAAAGAGCAGGGTCCAGAGACTTGAACTTTCTGTGTATAGACATAATGGGGGGGTATGTGTGATGGGGTCCCCTGCTCAGAAGCTGTCCTTGTATTATAAGGGTGACTATGTACTACTGCATTTCTACCCGTTACCTGCAACTTCCCCCAGCAAAATCAAGGGGTGTTGGGTGCGGTGCCAGGGTTACTGGCTACTCGCCCTCTGTAGCCACATTGTGAACGTCTCTTCTCCGCCTACTTCCTCATAAAAAAACTTTAGATCAGTGATCGGCAACCTTCGGCACTTGAGCTGCTGTGAAACTATAACTCCCTACCGTGCACACTTAGAACCTGTTCACACGACCGTGTGAATGGGTCCGCATCTATTCTGCAGTTTTGCGGAATAGATGCGACCCCATTCACTTCTATGGCCAGCACGCGATCTTGAAATTATAGAACATGTCCTGTTGTTGTCCTCAGGAGCGGACAAGAATAGGCGCTTTGAACGGGGCGCCCAGCGTGTGTTCCACAAATTGCGGAACACACGCCGGGCGGCATCTGTGGTATTGAGGATCCGCAATACTACGGTCGTGTGAATGGGCCCTTACTTGGCTGTTCTTGTAACTCCCATAGAAGTGAAAAGAGGATTCTGGGAGTTGTAGTTTTGGAACAGCTGGAGTGCCGCCGGTTGCTGATCCCCGCTGTAGATTCACTAAATTGCGACACATTAGTAAATCTGTGCGTTACACAGCTGATTTATATATAAACCTCTTGTTATCTCCCCAGATCTGCTGTCATTGCCCTATGAAGCTAATTTTTCTTTAAATAAGAAAAAGCGCAACTTGTGGCCAAGCAGCCGCCGGGAGTTTCTCCCGAGCCATCGGCTTTGTTGTGACTGTCAAGTCGCCATGTTTCCTTCCACCGTAATAACTTCATGTCAGCCATGTTTTAATGTGGCATTTTTCATTCGCTTAATTGCGAACCTGTTTTTGAAATATTTGCACAATTGTTAAAGTGTTAATTGGCGCCGGAGCTTGTGATCAGCAGCGGGGAGCTGTAAAGCAAATGAACCTGAAGCACATCCACAATCCGTTTTTATGCTCTGCTCCTTGTCTCGATTGCTGGCGATAAAACGCGGGTCTAACTAGAGGGCACACTTTTATTCCCTCCTCTGCTCGCGAGATAGGCCGTCGGAAAGGTTGCAGAAATAATTGGGTACAATGAGTGCAGGCAGTATATATGTTATAATTAAAATAATTGGGATAATAAATGGAGAGCGCCGCGCACTGTGTTTACAGGTCCGTTCTCTGGTGTTTGGGATCGTCTTTGTGGAATCTCATTAGCGTTAAATCATTCGATTAAATGGATAATGTCGACATTAACCTTACACCTCCAAAATGTATGCAAATGGTACTAATGGTAGGAGGCTTGAACGATATTGCCTGTGTGGTGGTCTGGTTTGTGGTTTGCATACCTTTCTTAGGCCCAGGGGATTTGTGTTCCTGTAAATTCATTTTTTTTCCCCCACATCTGATGAAGAAATAGATCCTAGTACAAAGTAGAAAGGTCACATGCCTTAAAGGGGTTGCATAAGAATGGGGGTCGGGGGTGTTTTGGTAAGCCCCCATGGGCGAAACTGTTTCCCAGTGCCGATTCTTCACTCTTCCTCCTCTCGGCCTGCGATCCTCCGCTGGGCTCCACTGCTGAAAACATCCAGTTTGCCACGGCTGCAGCCAATTGCTGACTGCGGTGGTGACTGGCTCCCCTTAAGTCATGACTAATAGTTGCATGACACAAGGGGATCAGGTCACCACCACGGCGAGTGATTTGCTGCAGCCATGGCAAACTTGGAAGTTTTCAGTAAGGGAGAGCAGCGGCGCAAAGTAGGCCGGGAACCAGCTTGCCTATACAGGATCTGGCCAAGTGTATGTGGTGGGTAGGGAGGTTGCCTATCTCTCCCCCACCCCCCATTCTTTCATAACCCTTTTAAAGAAATGATTTGCATATTGTAATGTATTTTCATCAATTACTTCCTACTTTCATTTTTTTCTTCAAATCTACCTCATTTGCAGTTTTCTCCTATCCCCCATGCTTGATTCCTACTTCCTGATTTGTCATGTGACCGCTGTCCCATCATGCCTTAGGGCAGTGAGATGTCTCCTGACATCAGCAGATCATGTCACCCTAACCACGCCCTCTGTTCTTACCAATGACACTTGTGCGTCCTACATTACAAGGATGCAATGCAGGACGTGACCTACAGCAAGTGAATATCAAAACAGATTTGCCATGGGCTGCAATGGTAATGGATAACAACTTTAGAATAAGGCAGTTTTGGTAAATGGTGGTATTTGGGGTAAGCGATATAAGAGGGATATCTATAGGACGGGATACATTTATATTAGTGGCAATGCCCCTTTAACAGGTCCGCAGAGGTCCAGCCATTTCAAGTTCTGGTTATCGCTCTTATCATCTAGATTATTTCTGATTTATTTATTAATTCAGGCAGTCCTCCATTTCTCATGCCGAGACCACTCAATGTTCTGCAGCCACTTTTTGGAAGAATAGGCACAAAACCTTGTCAGTGGAGTGTGGTGACAAGAGAGGGATGGTATGCATCTCATTTTAAAGGGGTCCGACTGAGATGCCAATTTCCCGAGAAGGGCCGTTCCTTTTTGAGAAGCGCCGATCATGCTTGATTATGGTTGTTGAGTGTCCACAAAAAATCTAAAATAATAATTTAAAAAATTGACATTAATTAAGGTCTCCTGATAATCTAACGTGCCTCAAAAATAGTCCAGTGCAGGTTTAATATGAAGTTGCCTGATTGTCTAGTACATGGTGGATGTTCAGTGGGTCCTGCAGAATGTGGTGAAGCCCCCGATGCATGATTTTGAGTTACAGTAATTTGGACTTCACCCTGCTGGAGAATTAGAGGTTCTATATGTGTGGATTTACATGCATGTGGCTTCGTCATGTCTCTTCTGCAGCCCTGTCTGTCAGTAGGTCTCCGTCTGTGTCATTCTGTGCAGTGTAGTAAATTGTGGAGAGCTCCAGAAAGAGTATATTAATTGCCTTAACAGACTCGAATATTTCCATCTCCGGAGCTCTTCTGTGTAATAAAATACTCCGGCTAGACATACCACAGAGTGACTTCTCGTAGAGCGCCTGACATCCACAGTCTAATGCAGGGTATTACTCTTTGTGTCTATATATGTAATATAGAGATATACGGTATATATAATATATAGATGTATAGCTATTATACAGGGCACATTATAGTGATCCCTCCTGGTGATCCCTTGGCTCTTGTGACTATAAACCGGTGGGTGCCCCCTGCTCTACTTGCACTACAACAGGAGATGCCTTTTGTCCGCAGTGGGGCTGTGAAATTAAGGGGGGAAAATGGACCCATTTTTGGGCTTTTGTCAGCAGAGGGCAGCATTGACTGACAAATGGGGTCTAAGGTGCTTCTTGACAGTCTCGTTTCTGAAACATCTTGTCTTGGAGGATCTGCTCTAGGTTAGTTGACTTCACCCTCCAGTGAGATCATACATGTGCAGGGTCATTTTGTATGACACATTTTGTTATCATCTTTAAGTCCTTTCTCCGTCAGGCCCCCGATGTGGGTGCATTACTTCGTTCTTGTCATGGAAAAGATGGTACCTTGTGCTGGTGAATATGGCAGATAATTTATTGCTGTCACTTACCCAATCATACCAAAATATTGGTGCCAGGTGCCCCTTAAAGCGGGTAGACTAAACTGGTCAGCCAATGTGTGCAGGCAGAGATGGAGGCAACCTGGACTCCCACGCTCTGGAGATTCGGCTGGCTGGACAAAAAAAGTTGGATGCAACAGTTTTTGTCCGGCCAAAACCCAACATTTATGGCGGAAATCGTCCGAATCACTGCCAGACCATAGCAGTCAACGGTGATCCAGCGGTGAAGTAGACGATCCATTAGGCTGTTTAGCGCCAGAATAGTCTGCCGGATCTCCAGACGGAGATGTGAACTAGGCGTTATTTGATCAGTGATTTTCATCAGTTATTGTGAGCCCAAAGCAGTTGTGGGTCCAAGGAACAAAAACAGGAGCAGATCTTTACTTTTATAAGCTTTTGCTCACAATAAGGGCTCATGTACACGACTATGTGTTTTGCGGTCCGCAAAAAAACTGATCCGCAAAAAATATGTGCATTCTGTATTTTGCGGAAAGGAACAGCTGGGCCCTAATAGAACAGTCCTATCCTTGTCCGTAATGCGGACAATAATAGGACGGGTTCTATTTTTTTTGCAGAATGGAAATACGGACATGTGGAAACGGAATGCACACGAAGTAACTCCCGTTTTTTTTTGTGGACCCATTGAAATGAATAGTTCCGCATACGGTCCGCAAAAAAAAAAACTGAACAGACACGGAAAGAAAATACGTTCATGTGCATGAACCCTAACTGATGGGAAATAACTGACCAAATAACTGAAGTGTGAATTCTGCCTTAGCTGTATGGCCTGCGTGTGACTTTGGGCCACATTACCTTTATTAACTCGCGTGTGCCCTGAATCTCAATGAGCGCATCACTCACGAGACCAGAACAGCTGGGAAGTTAGAGACAAAATTACCAGGGAGGAAACAAAAGGTACAGAAGTAAATTCAGCTGCCGCCAAGCAGGCACCAGAAACCTAACAAATTAGTAATAATGAGGATGAGCTCTGGAGATAGACAGGTAATATATCTCCATCTTGTCACACTCCAGGGATGTTGGCTTTGTATCTTTTCTACATGCAGCGACACACCCTCCTCCCTACCGCGACACAGAACACAGCATCTGTACTCCTCTCCATGATCATAACCAAGTTTAGTCTTCTCATTTGTATGGAGTCTTTATGATGATTTATGTAACGTCGTGCTTTAACCTGCTGACTTGTGATAAATTGTTTAGTTTAGACCATCTCGGGATAGAGAGGCAGACTCTTGTCAATTCCTTCTCAGGTTATATAATATATGTAGATGTTGGTTTTGCTCTTAAAGGGGTTCTCCCATGACTAATGTAAAAAATGAAAATCAGACATCATATAGTACATGACAATCTCTTTCTGGCCCACCAGCAAGGGTGGACTGGGAACTTAAAGGGTTTCTGTCACCAGTTTTTTTCGGTATGAATCAGGCTGACATTAGAGATGTGCTAATGTCACCTGATTCCAAATATATATCTGTTTTATTTACTGGTGCCCCCATTTTTATATAAAATGAACTTTTATTTTATGCTAATAAGGCTCCTAGGTGCAAGGGGCGTTACCTCTGCTCCTAGATGCTCTGTTGATTGACAGGACCAGGCAGAGAAGAAACACTCAATTCACCATAGCTTTTAAGGACCTTCAATGATGTCATGACCATGTGATCAGTCACATGGTTTAGGAGGAGACAGGCTGTTTGTGTGATCCTAACCATGTGACTGATCACATGGTCATGACATCATTGAAGGTCCTTAAAAGCTATGGTGAATTGAGTGTTTCTTCTCTGCCTGGTCCTGTCAATCAACAGAGCCTCTAGGAGCAGAGGTAACGCCCCTTGCACCTAGGAGCCTTATTAGCATAAAATAAAAGTTCATTTTATATAAAAATGGGGGCACCAGTAAATAAAACAGATATATATTTGGAATCAGGTGACATTAGCACATCTCTAATGTCAGCCTGATTCATACCGAAAAAACTGGTGACAGAAACCCTTTAAAGTGGCCCTGGAAAAAATACAAAAAGTGGCCCCGTTTTGTAGTTGAGTCCAAATTGATGGAAGGCAGGGCCAGCAATACCATATTGTGGCACATTATACCACCCCAACAGAGCCAAATACCACAGTCCATCACAAAATACATCCCCCAAAACTTCCACTGTCCGGCCATGAGGAGGGCTCAGGTGGCCCTCTGGGCATCGGCCCACCAGGAAATTTCCCTGTAAGGTCTATGGCCAATCCGCCCCTGCCCACCAGGGTTTATGTCAGGCATGGCCAGCCTGCAGCTCTCCAGCTGTTGCAAAACTTCAACTTCTAGCATGCAAAGACTGCCTACAGCAGGGCATGATGGGAGTTGTCCCTGGTGTATGGGCTGGAGCGGTGGGTGATAGTAGGCAATGTTTTATTTATTTGTTGTGTTTTATTATATATACGGCTCATTCTATAAATACAGCACTTTAACAATAAATGCAGTCTGAACATAGCCTTACAGCATAGCCTTACAGCAGAGCTATACATCAGCATTACTCCAATGTATATGTCTGGAAGATTCGGACATGATGAATGCGGAGCTTTAGCCAATTTACGCTTAAAGGGGTTTTACAAGGTTAGCAAAGCATGGCCGCTTGCACCCTCAAACAGCACCATACCCGTCTACGGGATGTACAGAGTTGGGGCTCATTCACACAACCGTATGAATGGGTCCGCATCCCTTCTGCAATTTTGCACAACGGGTGCGGACCCATTCATTTCAATGGGGCCACAAAAGATGCGGACAGCACACCATGTGCCATATGCATCCGTAGTTCCGTTCTGCAACCCCTGCAAAAAAGATAAATTATGCCCTATTCTTATCTGCAATTGTGCGGCTCGCATCCCTGTTTTGCGGATCCGCAAAACACTATGGCCTTCTGAATGAGCCCTTAGAAAAACATGGCTGCTTGCTTCCTGAAACAGCACCATACCTGTAGTATTGCAGCTCAGCCACGTTCTTTTCATTGAAGCGGGGTGTCAGTACCAGTCACAAGCCGTGGACTGACGTGGCACTGTTTCTAGGAGAAGACATCCCCTTTAAGCCCTTTGTGTTAGCTGTATATCACCATGCCGCTCTCTGTAACGTGCATCTGGCACGCTTCTGATGTTTTCCCATGCCTTTCGGAGCCCGCACACTCATTTCATGTTAGCAAATAGCAAGCGTCTGTTGTCATCAGCAAAGTTCAGCTTCTTTCTGCGGAGCTCTCCGCCTCGTGAATATTTATCCTAAGTCCTAATAATAACCGTGTTTCATTGCACCACAGGGTTCCTGCCGACACTGAAAAAAAAAAAGTATTGCATTCATTTAGCGTTCAGTATCAAAAAGTACAAGAGCCGTCTGAAGTCAGAAATAAAAATATACTGCACGGAAGCTGGCGGAATTGATTCCACTGGAGGTGAAAAAGCAATCTGTCTGCTCCCAGTAGGATTAGGTGGTGGCCGCTGGTTTGGATGGCCATTGATGATTGTGTGCGGTTTGTTTTTCTATTGTTGTTGTTGTTATATAAAGACCTGTTCACCGGGTGGCACGCTCCTAATCTGCAATGCTTCTCCGAATATTTGCTTATCTCCATGCCCAAGAGAAGCATGTACTTGCCCCCATGCCGAGTCTAAAATAGAGCTGTGCTGTCTCCACATTTTCTTGTCTCTTCATTTCTCTCCTAGAAATGTCGGCTCTATGAAGAGAGAATATTTACAGGTCTGTGTTATACGGCGGATAACCCAGTAACTCTTCCACTGCCGGGGTCATCAAGATTTGCTGACCACTAGTGACTACCTAGAGCAGGAACCGGCAACCTTCGGCACTCCAGCTGTGGTGAAACTACGACTCCCAGCATGCACACTTGATTGGTTGTTCTTAGAGCTCCCAAAGAAGTGAATGGAGCATGCTGGGAGTTGTAGTTTCGCCACAGCTGGAGTGCCAGAGGTTGCTGGCGCCTGACCTAGAGGAACACTTCACCGCAATGAATGATATGTGCAAACAAGAAATGCTGTGGTCACGCCCGCTGTTGTCAGTCAGCACTACTTTCTGCAGGATCGGGGCCTTAAAGGGGGAGATTTCTCAAAGATCGGCACTTTACGACGGTTTGAAATCTCCTGTGCTGCTGGAGGGTGCAGTTAAAAGGGTTTTCCAGGTTTATTTTATTATTTTTTTATACTGATGACCATCCTCTGGATAGATCATCAGTATCTGATCTGTGAGGGTCTGACACTGTGGTCCCCCGCCGATCAGCTGTTTGGGAAGGTACTGGCTGTGGTACAGCCTTCTCCCAGCTTACCAAGAACAGCGCCGTACATTGTATAGTGACTGTGCTTGGTATTGCACTCTGCCCCTTTCTCTTGAATGGGACTGAGCTGCTCCTCTGCCTTCTCAAACAGCTGATCGGCGGGGGCCCCCCACCAATCAGATACTGGTGACCTATGCAGGCCTAGTCATAAATTATGTGAGCCTCTGGGTGTCGGAGCTCTGATCGGCCTTAGATTTCTGTCTTCATTAGTCCTTGAAAACAGGTGCAAATGAAGATAAATGTGGGTAACCCGCTGACTCCACCCCCTCCACGCGCCCTATTTTCAGAAAGTGTCAGGGGTGGCACAGAAACACTACTTTCAACAAGATTTTTGGCAACTTTTTTTCGGACACTTTTTTTGGCACAGGATGGTGATAAATCTCCCTCAAACTGTCTTGTTGAAATCCTGCGGAGAACACAGAGGTCAAAAGGGTTGATAACCCCCATGGCCTCGATGCAGCAGGGCGCCGGAACACACTCATTGCCATTTGCGAGAGCTACGGAATCGGCGCAGAACAGAAAGCTATGCTGTTTGCCTAAGGCTACTTTCACACTTGAGGTTACAACACGTAGTGATACAACCATGTGGATCCGTAATGAACAGATCCGGTTGTACAGATGTAGCAGCGCTTCCGCTCTTTCACTCGCAGTAAAAGTACGCTAATTAGGGGAATTCGTGCGCATTAGCGTACAATGCATAGCATTAGCATACAAATTCACACGCTACATCTGTATTATCTTTAAACATCGCTGGAACGGATCCGTCATGATCTCCATTGAAAGTCAATGGAGGACGGATCCGTTTACTAGTGTGTCACACTGAATGGATCCGCCCCCATTGACTTGCATTGGGGGTCATGATGGATCCGTCTTGGTGCGGAAGCCTGGACCGGAGAGCAAACCGCAGCATGCTGCTTTCAGGAGCATTCCGTTGTCTTCAGTTCAGTTTTGTCCCCATTGACAATGAATGGGGACAAAACGGAAACGTTTTTTTCCGGTATTGAGCCCCTATGACGGAACTCAATACCAGAAAATGAAAACGCTAGTGCGAAAGTAGCCTCACTCAGAAAGAGCTGTACTACGCTGTTTCTGTACCCCTTTAATCTCTAACTGGTGGATTGCTGAGAAGGTTGGTCTTGGCAAAGGGGCAGATTAAGAGTCCGTATGTACGGTTATATTTACTACTTTTGGACTGCACCGATCAGGTCTTTGTGATGTATGATTGTTTTTGGGGAGCTGATACAAATTCCTGCCTGGTGGTGACTGCTGAATAACGCCAGAAAGATAAAGCAGACAGTTTGGCCGAAGTGCCATGTCCTGAGTAGGAGAACCCCTTTAGTTAATCCATTTGCACGGGAAATGGATTTCGATGATTAATTCTGGTTTTCCCCTTTCGACTTTCTCCCTCGGTACCTCCTGAGATTAGTCATAACCGTAAAACCATTAACGCGTTTTCTGGGAACTGCATATTGCAGGGACCCTTACCCTTTGTACACATTAATTAAGAGATTCTGCATTCTTAAACTTGACACATTTTTTTTTTCTTGAGCATTTTTCAGGTCACGGTTTAATTATGATAAATATTACGTATCAGCAGAATCTGGTTTGTTTTCATCGCGGTCCGAGCAGACTCCGGTTGCCTGTCTAAAACGGGAGTCCTCCAGGGCAGTAAATATTCTTTGTGGTTCATATTTTTTTGTCTCTTTTATTATTTAATCGATTTAACGTCTCATTGGCTTTAAGAAGCTTTTTTCTCTTCTATTTTTCTTTAAGCCAATTTATCACAAAGCTTTGTTCTTATACAAAAAGAAAAATCAATTTATAATATTACATAATATAAGGATTTCGGATACCAGAGACATGCCCTTTTAGCATGTTCTTGTGATTTGCTAAGCCTCTTTATAGGGTCAGGTCCTGCAGACGCTTGGGGACATGGTTAGTGGGTCATTACAAGGTGAAAACTAGCTCCAGGTACTAATGGCCCATTATAATTTATTTTGGCGTGAAGGTCCTGTTTCCTTTATGGACGGTCTGTTGTCCTCACCTGTTGAGATGTGCAGGACATTTTGGTGACCTTCCTTCATGATGTGCCCTCTGTCAGCTCGACCCCTAGTAAAGCTTGTGTACCCCAATTACCAACCTCAGTGGGCTTTATAGCCATGAACCATTATGTAGAAAACGGCTTAGGTTGTTATACATAACAGAAGGTGTCACACACACTTTGCCTATCCACTGCCGCTCTGATTATGGCACTTTCCGGGTCCCTTGCTGCTGGGCCCTAAGTACTATTCCCTGTTAACAAGGACATGTGACCACGGCTGCCAATCACTGGTCACAGTGGAGACCGGTTTAAGCCAGCTGCAGTGGTGACATGTCCATGTCAATAGGGGATGGGAGGTAGAGATGAGACCACTGCCGCCGATCACTGGCCCCAGCAGAGACAAATTAAAGGGAGTCTGTCACCAAGTTTTCATGTTTTAGACTTCGTATATATCGTTCGTGCATACATACACACGCGATCATAACAATACCTTTGTTGTCTTTGTCACATCTAGTAAGGCAGAAGAAACAAGTTTATAAAGTTATGCAAATAAGGGCACGCAAGTTCCAAGGGCTGGCATTCTGCCTGCATGTGCCCAGGCCCATCGGTGATCTGCATGCCTAACCCCTCCCCATTGTGTCCTCTGGCCTGCCCTATAATGATCTTCATCATCCTCTTCAGTTCTCGCCTGCACACTTCACCGCCATGCCCGGGTATGGGCAGTGTAAAGCCCACTATGGGTGGAGACATAAACGTGCAGTGCGCATGCATTGGTTAATGCCGCGGCTCACCAGCAGAGAACAGTAAGCTGCGGCTTTAACCGGCGCATGTGCACTGTATATGTTGGTGTCCGTTTTGACTGCAGTGGTCACATGTCTGTTTCAAGAGGGGGCAGGAAGTAGAGACTATCGGGGGACCCAGGAAGCATTGTAACTGGGGCAGTGGGGGATCTTTTAATATTTTAAGCTGATTTCTAAATTATTTTTTTGTGGCTGAACAACCTCTTAGACATCTTCCTATATTTGCGTTGTGCAGATTTCAGCTCTCACATATGAGGATAACCAGCAGCTAATACTGTTGGTATGGTAAGTTAGTGGTTGGTGTGGTTAGCTAGCGGCTGGTGTGGTTAGCTAGCGGCTGGTGTGGTTAGCTAGCGGCTGGTGTGGTTAGCTAGCGGCTGGTGTGGTTAGCTAGCGCAAGATTGTAACAAAGGAAAAAAAAAACAAGCGGAGAAGCGGAGTTAGGCGGATGTCAAGGACAAGTGTTATCTTCCCCTTTGTTGTAGTGAAGGTTTGAAATGATGAGTGGAACGTTGGGGAATCGGCAAATGTTTGAAGTTTTTCATGTCTGTCTCTAGATGGATTTTTTCCCCCCTCTAAATCACATTCCCCTTGCTTTGGTATGTAAATGAGCCGACATAGCAGCACACCCTGAAATTAGGCATTACAGTCACAATATCCTTCCTGTTGAACTTTGAAGCTGACAGTCAGGGCTCGGAGAAGGTGGGGCGGCTCGTCTCCTAATAGCAGGGCATGTTCTTCAGAAAGCATGAAACATTTCATTTGTCGGGCAGATTATATTGTTATTTCTTACTGATGCTGCAGAGGGATTCTCTTCTCCTTGGGGAATGAAAGCTTGGAAAATAATGAACAAAGGACTTGTTGTCTCACATACTGCATCTACCATTTTCTTCTTGTATGGACGCTCCAGGACTTGGATGAAATTCTGCACAGTTCCTGCAGGGAGTAAGGCCACGTTCACATCACCGTTTTGTTTTCCGCTCTTCTTATCCGTCAGAAGAACAGGAAAAAATCCTTTATTTTTAGCGCTGTTTATGCTCATTTTGCCTCCGTTTTTAACAGTTCCGTCAAACCCGTTATTTTGATGGGGAAAAAAAGTTCTGTGTGGAGAACGTATCTATAACGGAACTGACAAAAATGATGCAGAATGAGCATAATGCTAGTTTCACACTAGCGCTGTTGCCTGCTGGCATTACTGGAAGCTGAAGCGGTGTCGGCTGGTCCCCTTACCTATGTCACACGCAGGTGTGGGGGGGGAGGGGAGAGGAGATTAGGCCTAGAAACTAAGGAAGGAAGATGGACACCTCCTACAGGAAACCCTGGCTCAAATCCTGTGTATCTACCAGTATGAACAGGCCTCAAAGGTAGGTAAGTTCATACACAGGAACCTAAGCACTGAACTGACCCTATAGGACCCTGGAAACTAATGACAGGAATGAGTCTACCTGTTCCTCCAAAAGGAAGGACGAACAGGAGTCTCCCTAAGGCCTAATAACAAAACAACAGGAGGGAAAAGGAAACTTATCTTTCAATGAAGAAATTGAGGCTCCAGGATTTCAGCTGAAACCAAACTGCTGCTCACCACCACAACACTGAAGCTATAAACTGCAAGGAATAGTGGGAGAAGAAGCAATAAATAGCGGAGGGACAATTACCACACCAGGAACACCTGAGGGAAAAGGGTGTGGTAAAAACCAACAACAAAAAGGGAAAGCATGTCAGATTATACCACGTGTTGCCAATCTGACAGACCTCCTGTTATCTGTCATAGGAATGATAACCTATAATGGAGACCAGCATCCATCTGGCCGCAACCTGACAAATATGCTGCGAATCGGCTGGAAGAAAACCATTGTGCGCCTCGTTGCGGCCAGATCTCCGCCGGTCCCCATTATAGTTAAGGGGACCGGACAAGAACGTTTAGGCTTACGGCAGTGCCGGAATGCAAAGAGATCTGTCAAACTGTTCCCTGCTCAATAAGAAGCGCTAGTGTAAATCTAACCTGTTTTTAAAATAAAGGACTTGTTTTTCCCCCCATGTTCTTCTGATGGAAATGGACAGTGTGTAGACCCTCAGCGGGCTTCATCACCTTGTAATTGAAGTGTCTGGTTTATTTCTCTTTGCATTTAGTTCTGACAGTTTTGACCTTTTCAGACGTTTTTGTTACATTTTTCACAAATGAATGTGTAGGCTAGAATGTTTTCCTTGAAAGTTTTTTTTTTTTTTTTTTTTTTTTTTTTTTTATGTATGATAAAACTCATGTTATCCTGGCTACTCCTTGTTATTTGCTGAAGACAGACCACTCTTTCTAGAATACGGCATGTAAGGGGTTAGGGCAACCATTCTGTAACTGGTTACTCACTGCAGGAGTGCCCCCACTACAGGAGCAACAGGGTATTACATGACACCTTTTCTGAAGAATAGGTGGCCATGTTATATATGCTCTGCTAATAGTGAGGACCCAAGGAGAGAATCCCTGCACTGTGGACTGATTCCCTAACAGACAGTTATAGGCAAGAACCAACTACAAAAGTCTTTCCATCTCTGTGCCGATCGGTACGGGCAGAGATCAACATCAGATAAGACTCTGTTCATAGGTCTCACTTTCTTAAGAGATGTATTGAGTTTTGGTCATTGAAGAATAGGCACTTGTTTGCCAGGAGGTTCATTAGTTAGACTTGCTTCCAGTCCACCCCTGTAATATATTATGTTATATACAAAATCCACGTTGAAGTCTTGACATTGCATCACCTCTGTTACGCCGCCCTCACCTCAGTCATGCACGGCTTCTCATATATAATTATTCTCTATGTTCATTGTGAAAGTTGTTTTTTTGGCTGCAGTGAAACATTATTTTACAGCTTTGTTGCTGTGGACATCTTGGTACAAATCACTGCTATCCACTTAGTCCTTCAAGAACAAACCACGATCTTCTGGGAAAAGCTCCAGGGATCCACAGAAGTGGCCGAGGGATGAATTATCTATTTTTTGGTACATTGGACGTTTCTTTGATGCTGGTACTTCTCAGGTCTTCAGTGATTTCACTTGTCTGTGGATGTTCCTTCTTTCTCCCCCTTGTCGGTTTGCTGATCCCTCGGCTCCTGACCAGGTTTCCTGCTGCTCTAGTGCTGAAACCATTTTGGTAGTTGCCAGATTAGCAGGTTTTCCAAACCATTAGGTTCTGAAGGAAAGAGTTTACCCATTTTTCCCCCCCGTGTTATGTTAATAGAGTGACTGTGCCGGAGACTGAACAATTAGCCGTTTGATTTGCTCATTTGTTTTATTTTCTATCATAAGGTTTTCACTGCTGTTTCCCTTAAGCTTGGAAAATTAGAGAGAATTGTTGAGGCGTTAAACACGTTATCGCAAACCGTGCTTGACTTTCCTGAGCACTTGGGATTGTTGTGAAAGGTCCTGAACACAATAAGAAAATAACTGAATAGATGATGCCTCTGACAAGCCAGCATAAAACTAGATTATTCTGTACTTCTCTATCTCTTATGTGTCTGTCATATCTGTCTTGATTATGTATAGTATGTTGGTAGGTGTAGTTATAGGGCCCGTTCACATGACCGTAGGGGCAGGCTCGTTCACCTCTACGGGCGGCACGCTATCTTGCTGAGCCGCGGCTCCGTAAGAAAAGATAGAACATGTGCTATACTTGTCCGTACGCACGGACAAGTATAGGCTTTTTCAATGGGGCCGCACGGCGTGTGTTCTGAGCGCTGTGGAACACACGCCGGACTCCGTGTATTTGCGGCTCTGAATGAGGCCATATACTCATGTTCAGATGTTCTGCCCATGTATCCAAGCTCTGTCCTCCTGTGGCGTTCCTTTAGAAACCCGGGCAAGTCTAGGAACTTGTTCTGTTGTCCATTTATACACGTTCCGCCCTTGAATGCTGTTGGCCTGGGGAAGTCCCTGTTTCATTGGTTGCTTTATGCGTCATTTCTTTGACCTACCTTTAGGATGTGGCGATTATCTGTGATCTTAAGAGGATTCACAGTTTTGGACACCTATTTTCGTACACCTTATTGAAGAATCCCAAGTTAATGGGGGGGTCCTCTGTTCAGGATCCTCCTCTTGGCTAGAGCTGGGAGCATCTCTTGCTCTGGAGAATTTGTCCTGTCTTGGAATACACAGACATCCTTGTAGCATTGTCACATATCTAATATTTTAGGTATTTACCAGACCTGAAAAGTTGTCCTACTTCTCTGCCACAACAAAGAGTCCTCTTTCATGAAGGTGTTTGTGAGGTTGCTGTCTACAGCTTCCACTAGTTGAGCTTTTTTAGAGCACAATGCAGATAGTCCTGTCTTGTTATACTGTCTCTGAGAATCTGCCCTTGGGCTTAAAGAAGAACTCCCGACAAAAATTTTATTCCATGTCCTGCTAGAAATGTACATGATATACATGTACATGATCTGTAGTGAATGTTATTTTCTTACCAGTGTCTGAATATTTGACTTCTATCATCCTGAAGTTTCTTATCTGTGTCATGTGACTAGGAATTAGACCCACCAACTCACACATAGGCTTATGTGTGGACAGGAAGTCTAATTCTCTATGTATTCCTATGAGACTGAAAGTGAGGCTCCCATAGGAATGAATAGAGCAGTGACTGGCTTCCTGTCCTGGGTCAGTTGGAGGTCAGGGAGTTGGTCACATGACCCAGCTACAATAAGAAGAGAGGTTTTTTTCTCACAGAAACAGTCACTGATAAGAAAATGACAATCACTACAGATTATATCATGCACCTTTCTAACAGGTCAGAGAATAAAAATTTTTGTGTGAGTTCTTCTTTAAGATGCCCATCTCAGGTGACACAGACCCCGATTCCCGCATTGGGTCTTGCCGTACTTCTGCTACCACCGCTTCTCTGCTGCAGCTGGGAGCCAAGTCTTGCTATTTATGAGAGCCAGACTGCTCGTGACGCTGATTGACAGCTTTCTCCCCATAGTGTACATAGTGAAAAAGCTTTGTCAGTCAGCAGTAGGTGGGTAGAGGGTATAGACACATCATGGATATCAAGGACAGTACATACGAAGTAACAAATCCAGCCTCTGCTCCAGCTGCAATTACTTATGAATTAGTATGATTAGAAAAATAAGTGACCCAGCGCTGGAACCAGAGTGACCGTCACTGCTTTATGATGACAAATTCCTTTATGGCCTCTTTCATACAAGAGATACAGATTGTGTCAGGATCTTAAAAAAAAAAAAAAAATGGTTTTGTGCGCAATTTGATTGCAGGCAACAATCAGTAAAAAACACTTTGCATCTGGATGCCTTCCGTTTTTACGCAAGCCCCATACATTTCTATGGAGCCGGGCTGTGTGAAAAACCCAGAATATAGAACATGCTGCAATGTTTCCTGAACACAGAGATGATGGGTGAAAAATTGAAATTAATGGGTCAGGATTTTGTCCAGGTGCTGTGTATCATGAGCGAGTTTTCCGTCCGGATGCGATGCGTGTTGTGAACATAATGCAACCGGACGGAATCCTGACCCATTTATTTCAATGCGTCTGTGAACATGATCGTTGTTTTTCATGCGTTATCTCTGCATGTACTATAGGCCCCATTCACACGACCGTATGTATTCCGTGATCCGTATAAAAACAGAACGGAAGACATACGGAAAGTCTTCCGTAGTGTTCCGCCATTTTGCGGACCCGTTGACTTTAATGGGGCTACGGACGTGATTTTGCGGCCAAGTATAGGACATGTTTCATTTTTTTGCGGGGGAACTTCGGTAATATACGGATGCGGAATGTACACGGTGTGCATTCCAAATTTTTTTTCTCCTATGGAAAAATGAATGGATCCGTATGGTTCCTCATCTTATCCGCAAAAATGCGGATAAGATGTGGAAATGTACATACGGTCGTGTGAATGGGGCCTTATTCATGGTTTTTCACAAAACTTTGGCTCCATAGAAGTGAATGGGTCGGGATACAGTCTGGATGCCATACGTTTGCTACATGCATCGCATGCAGATTGAATACTCGCTCTTGTGTAAGAGGCCTTTACTCTAATGGTGACAGAGCTATCTATCTATCTATCTATCTATCTATCTATCTATCTATCTATCATCTCATTATCTATCTATCATCTCATTATCTATCTATCATCTCATTATCTATCTATCATCTCATTATCTATTATCTATCATCTCATTATCTATTATCTATCTATCATCTCATTATCTATCTATCTTCTATATCGATCTCTGTCTATCTATCGATCTCTGTCTATCTATCGATCTCTGTCTATCTATCGATCTCTGTCTATCTATCGATCTCTGTCTATCTATCGATCTCTGTCTATCTGTCTGTCTGTCTATCTATCTATCGTATATATGTTATATGTTCCATGATACAGTCTGTGTTTTGATTCTGAGTAAATGCCGGTGTCTGTAGCGTTTTCTGTGAAATAATATATGGTTAGCATTGCCCAAGGTGCTAAGGAAAGGGCAATAATTCTCATATCTAGCAGCATGTCCAAAGATTATTGCTTTATATGATGTCATTAATAACTCAACGGGAAGACAGCACAATCCCTAATGATTCTTGGTTTATCTCCCTTAGCAGACCTGTCCCATATCTCCTTTTCTGTCATTCTACCAAATTTATACTCATGTCTCCTCCACTGTTAAATGCCCTTATCTCTACAAACTGGAAGAAAACCTAATCACCTGCTACAAAGATAGTGTAGGAAAAAGTTGCTTTATCTCCTTGGCTCCAAAACAAAATTCTGCACAATTCCAGCTTATGGCTTGCCGTATCAATATATTTCATACCTGATGTCATTTGCTCTATGCTATTATATGTATATTTTATATTTAAATTACAGTTTTGACTGATTTTTATTTCACATTTTTTTGTGGAAAAAAAAAAGCTAAGCCAGTCTATTGTGTATATTGTAGAATATACTTT
This sequence comes from Rhinella marina, assembly GCA_900303285.1. Taxonomy (NCBI): domain Eukaryota; kingdom Metazoa; phylum Chordata; class Amphibia; order Anura; family Bufonidae; genus Rhinella; species Rhinella marina. The sequence continues at coordinate 41,578 of ONZH01005023.1, forward strand.
TAGATTTCTATTATATGTTTTTGCCCTATATAGCTATACTTAGTTATTTTTTTTTAAATCTATTTATATTAATAAATATGACCAGATTCCAAACTTGTCTTTGCACTTGCCAAATCTTCCTTTGCCACATGAGGTTAATTACTGCCAGGCAGATTTTTTCAACAGAAGGGGCCAAATGTGAATCCTTTGAAATGCCCTAAGCCCCCCTTACTCCGCAGAACGCTTTCATGCTCCTTTTGGAAAGCTATGAAAAGTTTGCCCCATCCCTCTGCTTCCACCGTCAGTGGAACAAAGCTGTTTTATGCCATCTGCTGGACTGAAGATGTCTTAAGATGCTCCAAAGTTGGTGCTGCAGATGGTTGCAGTTTACTGCCAATCCAAAGCTGTAACCAGAAAGACATTCTGGTGTCTTGGAGATATGTAGATATTTAATAGGCGCTTCATAACTTTGTATGAATTGAAATGTAAAACACATCACCCCAGAGACAAGGCTTCCCTCACACCATCAACTTCACAGGGATTTTTCAGCTTCGGACAATGCATTTTTGTGTTTTTGTTTTTGCTAATGAGGTCCCTGAAAGTAAAGGCCCTTTTACACGGGCCGATGTGTCTCCCTGCCCGAGCGCCGATCAGCGATATCGGCGCTCGGGCAGGGAGCCTTTACACGGCCCGACGAATCGAGCGCCGGGCCGCACGAGTGATCGCTGTATCGCTCGTGCGGCCGGGAAGCTCCATACTGTCAGGCACACATCGCCTGTTTACACAGGGCGATGTGCGCCCGACAGATTGGATCTTTTGGTTTCTACAAAAGATCCAATCAGCCGACGAACGAGCGTTTTGCTCGTTCGTCGGCTGATTAGGGACACTTTTACTCGGGCCGATTATCAGCACTAGCGTTCCTAGGAACGATTTTTCGGCCGATAATCGGCCCGTGTAAAAGGACCTTAAGATGATTGGAAGGTGACTTGCTGCTTGCAATCAACTGCAGTCTGTGAGATCATTCAGTTCCCCTGCAGCGCCTCCACAGGTGAACCAGAGCATTACATGGTGCTCATTGAAATCAGTGGACTGTCTGTTTAATGGTTTGAAATCAGACAACTCCTTTAGCAAAGCTACCTGACTGACACAGTTGGCAATGCAAGCCTTCTTAGCTATGTAATTGGTATGTAGTAACATTTCTCCATCCAATAGTAGACAGTGTATGCCGCTGATTTCTATCGCTGTGCATGGGAGATCCGTCACCAAATCCAGTCTCAGACATTCTTGATGGGAGAGAGATCTAACTTCTAGATACCCTGAAGAGCATGCTGTGTAGCATTAGCAGTGTGTAGATGGACACTATATCCTTGGACCTAAGCCATAAAGTGCAGTAGTACTGGTCGCCCAATGTTCTGGACAGACTGTAGACTGGTCAATGTTTCCTCCATGAAAACCAGATGTTAATGCCCATGGTAGCTAATGGTGCCGCATACCATGACACCTGGTTATGGTCCACACTATGCGTGATGGCCGTAGACGTTCTCCAGGACTTCTTCAAACACTGATGCTGCCATCTTCAGTACCAAGACAGAGTCTCCTTTCAACCTTTGAATGCTATAGTTTTCTGTTTATTGACCTGCTACCCCATTGATTTCAAAGGCGGCATTCGTTGGTTGTGGCCAAGACAGCCATGTAGCTTCAGACGAAACCTGTGGTGAATCCATAGCAAAAATCCTCATGTGTCCATTGAAAGGGGTGACCTTTGTCATGAAAGTCTGCCTCAGATATTGACATTCTGCAGCATTTAAAATCCTCACTGTATGTCAATATCCGCATGGAAAAAGAATTTGCTTGTGCCGATCCATTGGTTAAAACCCGCAGCATTTCTCTCCATGTTATTGGCAGCGTTGTCCAGGTTACCTTTATTGATGACGTGTCCTCAGGATAGGTCATCAATGGGGATGAGTGAATCGACTTCTTATGTTTCATCCGAAGTCTGTTTAGTCATCCCTAGTCATCAATATCAGATCGGCGGGGTCCGACATCAGACACCCTCGCGGATCAGCTGATTGAAGAGAAGACATGCGCCCCGCCAGCGCTTCCTCCTCTTCATTGTTTACCTTGTATAGCTACAAGAAGCCATCCCATTCACTTCAATGAGAAGGCTCGTTCTCATACAAGTCAGACCCCCCCACCGCCGATCTGATACTGATGACCTATCCTTAGGATAGGTCATCAATAAAAAATAAATTGGACGACCCCTCTAACATTACGAATATGCCAGGCTGTATATGTCCCAATATATGACAATGCAGATTTATAAAATTCTGGGTCTGAAAAGCTGAGGTTGATACCACCATTAGCAATTCCTCTTACATTTTACTCCTGTACTGTAAACTGAAAACGTCTGAACTGAAGATTGTAAAAGGAAATTCTGGAACACGCTGATAACCCCCTCCTTCTTCTACACTTATACAATCCAAATTTCATCACTGCTAAGATGAAAGAATCTGAAGAAAATGTGAAAAGAAGGAAATCCCACTGAGGAGAACATTGTGCTGCCACCATTTCAGCTGGTGTTTGATGTGCGCCTGGCTCTGTAGTGCCCATCATTGCACACTGTGCATTAATCTCGCCTGTGTGCAACATCATCTGGAACTACATGGCGCTGGTGCCTTTCCCTTTGTGTTAACACCCACGCATGTTGTCCCCTTCTGTATACAGGTGTATACAATGTGGCTGCTTTGTTATGACTTGGAGAAGCCAAATAAACAGTATTGGCGACAGAGGCCCCTGTCCTTTTCTTTGTCTCTTTTTTTGGATCTGCTCTGTATATTGACAGTTGCTCTAAGATGTCTCATCCCTCTTGCTGTTTTCTTTGATTTCTTTCTTCCATCATCTTCTGGCCTTGTTCTTTTGGCTGTCATACATAAAACATGTCTTATTGGCGATTCATCTCAGATGGAGCAGATGAAGAAAGCATGTGGTTATAGTCTGAGAAGTGTGTCTGTTTCTATTGCCCCGGTCTTCGTTCTGTGCTGGTTCCATTAAAGGAGCTTAGGATGAAGCCTAACGCTTGGTTCCTCTGACTCCCGGTGCTCGCTGCCTCCTGTGGTTGTCAAACATCATTTCACACTCGGTCACTACCAGTTCATTGGCTCATGCACAATTCAAAATGTTTGCCATTCTTCTCCTCAGATACAGACAGAAGAACTTGACTAAAAGCTTTTTTTTTTTTTTTTTTTTTTTTTTTTAACCTTGGACGATTCTAGTGTTTCAAAGAAGCCAACTCCATCCAGGGTTAGGACACCTTCACATGGCACCCTTAAAGCATACTGGCTGTTTCAGAATAAAATGTCATGTGCGTACATGAAGAATAACACTGTCTGCCCACCGTATGACTTGTGTCTTGCATTTTCACCTGGTATCCCTCAGCAGGTTTCACATCTAATTTTCAGTACTTCCTGAGTTAGTGGACATAGACTAGCAGCTATGCTATCTCCCATACACCGTATAGATTTAAAGATTAGGTCCTTATCCACAATCTACACCACAATCAGCAGACGTACTGAGGACGTTATACAGTATTGTAATGAGCAGTGTAGCTGTGAATCAAGCACTGGGGTGACTGTGTCTGTGTGAAGATGCTTCTGTCTCCCTGTAGCAGCTCTTCCTTATTCCCCCTTCCTTCTCCATAGATTCTTGGGGCAGCATGTAGCCTGATCCCCCTCATTTCTCAAGGCAGTTTTTAGCCGTTAATTGAGTTTGAAGCATCAATCAAGGAGAATTGGATCCTAAATAGAGAGGGAGGCATTGTACTGCAGTAAGATATAATGTAAAGTTTCTATGTGCTGTTTGGTTAATGATGAGTGCTTCATTTTTTCAGTGGCGCTTTACCCCCTTATGTGCAGGTATAAACTCTATGGAACGACCTATGGGGTCATCTATTAAGACCAGGGTTTAAGACACTGGACTTAATATCCCTGCCCTGGCACTTGATGTGCCTAAGTTATATAGAGTCGCCGGCCTCTACATAACTCAGGCACATCCACTGCCCAGCGCCTCACAGCCTTAAATCTACGTCAGCTCCCTTGGTGGCGTAGATTTAGATAATTTTCTATGCCGTAAACTGGCATGGAAAATGGTAAGTGAGATGGGCCTGCCGGCCCACTCTCTTCCGTTTTTTTAGTACTGGCGTTTGTGAAAGGGGAAGAAGTCGCAGCTTCGGCCGCAACTCCCCTTTGTGGATGAATCTGTGATGTATGCCAAAAAGTGTCGTCTATTTATTCATAAATGAACCCCTAATCCTAATTTGTTTGTAGAATTTCAGGCTATGTTCACCTGGCAAAAAAAACCCCAAAACACTGTATATTCCTGCCAGATAAATTGGACATTTTACGCAGTGTAATACGCATGTTGCGTATGTGGCACGACGTGCTCTCAGAGGCAGATTACCTTCGGATGTGCCAGTTTTTTCGGCACAAAAATTTTGCAGTGTGAACATGACCTCAGTTTCTGTCAATGATCTACTTTTAGCTGTATCACTTCTTATTGGGTAGAACAAGTAATATTCCAGTAATGGAAAAGATTAATGTGTAACCATTGGGGGAGGGGTGTCCATGTCTGGCGAGAAATTTCCATTGCAGTGGTCATATTCTTACATGGTGGTTATTCTAAAGGATGACTTTTTTTTTTTTTTTATCGAGTCCATAGACCCAAGTTGACGAAGAAGGTATTGTCTTCAACCCATTTAAATCATCGTGCATTTGTAAGAGGCAGTCGAGCTACATCGGATTCAATATGTGGGAGCCTGAGGCTGCCTATAGCCCTTGAAGCTTAGATACTTAGAGTGAAAAATGTACTCACCCTTGTTATGATCTTTGACGTAAATGACCAATATCTGTCAAAAATTGTTGGCCAACATGTCAGAAAACTTTGGTTCTGAGTATGATCAGGTTTTAGGGTCCATCAATCCCTAAAATCGTGGTCTGTTTGTTCCTGTAAACACCAGGATTTGTTGTAGATGGGACCAGTGGCTGTAAGCAGCAGACGTCTGAAGACTGTCAGGCAACTTTTTCACAAAAAATATTTTTGACAAATTCTTATTTTTTTTTTGGCTGGTCATCCAGTTGTCCTATTCATTTGTATTTTCCATTTCTAGTCCAGTAAGTCTAGTTGACAATTTTTGGCGTGTCCTGGAATGCTGTCCAACTAAACGTAGATGACAAATTTCTCTGTCTCTTTTCTGGCCTGGTCTCTGTCTTTCCATAATTTTGTTCTGACAAGAAAAAATGATCACATTAGAGCAATTTTGACCAGTTTTGCTGTCCAGCTGCTTAGTCTCATGCTCGGATGTAGTATATGTGACATGGCAATTATTTCAGTCAAGCAGACTGCAGTGATACTTGTAAGAGTCTATTATTTCTCCAGATGATTGGTGGAGGAGTAATCAATGGTAGCATTTGATGGAAGGTAACGTGATTATTGCTGTGTTTTTAGATCGTCGTGTTTATGGACAGAGTTACTCGATGGGTAAATGCCTTTCACCTAATTGCGTTATCTTAGTTGGACATCTGTATATTGAATGCGTATTACATGTGTACGGTATATATATTATGGGTTCATCTGGTTCCATGAAGATTTGTGGGCTTCTTGCAGTCATCAATGTAAAAATGCTATTGATTTGAATGGCCCTTTGCTCAGGACCTGGCATCAGATTTTTGGTAATTTAATAGTGATCAAAGGGAGTCTGTCATCTCCAAAATCTGTTCTAATCATAACCATCCCTTACTTGAAGTCCTTGAAAAGTTTTTTTTTTTATTTTTTTATTTGACAATGAAGATTTTGGTGCACGGTGGGCAAGTTTATGCCATTGGGTGCACCAAAGTTTCGCTTCCTCCGCAGTCCAGCGCCTCTCACTCTGCATTGATGGGCAGGTCCAGGTTCTCTCTAGAACATCACTTTTGGCTCTGAAATCCCACGTCAGTCCGTAGAGGCCATCTACTGTTCCTCCTATGCGCCAAAGTTTGAGCAGTTGGCGCATGTGAGTGATTTCAGAGCCAGGGGAAGCCTGGCCTTGCCAATGAAAGCAAAATGAGAAGCAACGAAGCCATGGTGAACCGAATGGCATGGCCCTGACCACTGTACGCCTTCATGCTGATTAGCGTTTTCTGGATTAGTGGACCGGATTCTTACAAGAAATGTACGTTTGTGATGAGGCACATGTCCGTATGCTTGCTTTAAAATTGATCTTGGAAGTGACAGGACACCATTTCTGGTGCCGTGACTCTCATGCGGTGTTCAAAAAGGACCAGTTATAGGGCCCTATAAGGGTACGGCCACGAGGTCAGGTTTTCTGAGACAGTTTTGGCAGGAGTGAAATTAAAAAAAAAAAAGTTGTATCTGTCCTTTTACCATCCACTTCTGATTTTGACTTCTAAAACTGCATGGAGAAACCTGACATTTTGGAGGTACCCTAAGGGCCCATGCACATGGCCGTAGTTTTGGTCCTTATCAGATCCGCGTTTTTTGCTGATCAAATGCCGACCAATTAATCGCAAAAGATGTGGACAGCACATCCGTAAGCCCGTTTTGTGGCCTCCCATCATTTTGTGGACAAGTAAAGGACATTTCTGCAGGAGTAAAAGGGAAGAAAAAATGGTGGCATTCGGCCGGGATCCATGTTTTGTGGATCCTCGATTTGCGAACCGCAAAAAACTTACGACCATGTGCATGAGCTCTAAGGGTCATGACTAGTGGCGCAGCACTCCGCTCTTTATTGTACAGGACGCTTTGGAAATCCGAGTCCAGTCCAAGATCGTACTTCGCCATGTATCTTCTCTCATGTATCGATGACATCGCAGATGACCATTATGGCTGGATTCACCCTTTACAAACAAGATTTTACTGATATCCAGCAATATCTGTGACTACTTTCCATTCTTTTTCCACAATGCTTAGTTAAGCAAGCCAATGATAAACGAACAAAATATGGATTTTGGATCCAATTGGTTTTTAAGCTAAGAGGATTATGGGAAAATAACTGAAAAAAAAAATATTAAAAATTCAACCACATGTTTGATATTTTTGTTTAAAGCAACTGTATTATTCTAGTCACAGGAATGGAGGTTTTTACCGTATAAAGTGAGAAATGTGTAATGTATCATAGTATAGGATTTAACCTATAGCTTTACAATAGCAGGTTGGCTGACTTGGTGGCAGAACCTATTGCTTTCTGTGTTAGGGTTTGCTGGTACTTTTAACCTTGCCGACATTCTGCTCGCCGTGCTTACATTGACAAGTTTTTCTTTTCTTCCATCCTCAGCTTGTTGCTATATATGAAGAACAAGATCCACATCATGGGGGAGATGGCACAAGCGCAAGTTCTACTGGCACTCAAAGCCCCGAAATCTTTGGCAGTGAACTTGGAACGAACAGTGTGTCAGCTTTCCAGCCTTACCAAGCAACAAGTGAAATTGAGGTCACCCCATCAGTTCTGCGAGCAAGTAGGTAGAATTTACTGATTTCACTGGAAAGTGTCCAATTCACCAATGAGAAGTTAGTTTTGACCGTATCACGATTAATTTAATATGTCTGGAACTTTCTTATCTAAGGCAACGCATGTTGATGGATTTGACAAAGGTTAAAGAACCAGGTTGGATGTTGGTCCAAATGCCCAGTTAGGAACACGCTTTTGTGGCTCGCTTTTCCAACCCTTAAAGGGCATCTGTCAGCAGTTTTGTACCTATGACACTGGCTGACCTGTTACATGTGCACTTGGCAGCTGAAGACATCTGTGCTGGTCCCATGTTCATACAGTATGTGCCGACATTGCTGAGAAAGATGATGATGTTTGTAATATATGTAAATGAGCTTCAAGGTGCAACCGGGGCGTTGCCATTACACCTAGAGGCTCTGCTCTCTCTGCAACTGCAGCGTCCTCTGCACTTTGATTGACTTTAGGTGTTAAAATGTTTTTACTGCCTGGCCCTGTTAAAGTGCAGAGGGCACTAGGTGTAATGGTAACGCCCCCGTTGCTCCTAGAGGCTCATTTGCATGTATTAAAACATCATTTTTCTCACATATGTACATGGGACCAACACAGATGCCTTCAGCTGCCAAGCGCACATGTAACAGGTCAGCCAATATCATAGGTACATGAAAGAGATTCCCCTCTTAAAGGACTTACTGGCAATACTCTATGGGAAAATAATATGCAAGAAGTATCTCCCAGGGAAAGACAACTATCTCGCTAGCGCCACCTTCTGGACTTGGCTCCCTATGAGTCAAAGTCCAACTTTGTAACAAGCCTTGGGTCATGACAGCGAAAAATAGCCGAGACAAATATCCATCTGTAGACAGTTATTTTTGGGGGGGCTTGCCCCTCATCAGTATGGAGTGGGATGCTGACTGACTGTATGAGATGTCTTGGATTTCGCTTAGGGGGGGGGTACTGGCTCTTTTTAAGGAGACCAGCTGTGTATGGCAAACCTTTAGCATTGCAAAGGATGAAATTCACAGTAGAGATCTGCAGCATAAATGGACATGTTGCTTATTTTTTTATGCACCATGTGGATGAGATTTCTTAAAATCTCATCCACTCCGCTGGTGCAACACTAAGGATTTGCACAGAAATCTGCAACTGCAAATTCATGGTGTATGCGCCATGTTTGAACCCACCCTTAGGCTCCATTCACACGTCCTGTTTTTCTTTCCTGATTCGATCCTGATTTTTTCAGGACCCATTGAAATGAATGGATCCAGATCAGGATCAGGATTGAATCAGGAAAGAAAAACAGGACGAGTGAATGAAGCATTAGTGCGTGTTAGAGAGTCCTTTCCAGCTGCTTCTCGCCCGGCTTTATTGACAGGTCTTTAGAGAGAGAGAACTTTCAAGCAAGATGAGCGGAGGGGAGCCGCCAGGAGACACTTTTGCAGTGTAAAACATTGTTATCAGGGAGACGGATTTCATGCTGACTGGAGTTAAGGCCGGACGAGTCTGCTGACTGGTTCCCTTTAAAGATTAAAACTCCATTCAAATTTTCTGGTTGTGGCTTATGATAAAGTTAGCAGGTCTCAGTAGCCAAATGTCACCCTATAAATCCTAGGAGATTCTCGTTAACAGCTTTTTCCCATAATGTCACTTTTTACTTCTAGGTTGTCTACTTGAGATAATAAACTATCCAAGGGTCGGTAAATGTACGTCCATTTAATAGTTAATGGACTAGGAGATGATTGAGGGTTTATATGACTGGGCTGAAGTGAACGGAGTGCGTGGTGCTCCAAGCCCGTGGCGTAGGTCACAGCGACTGAAGAAGTGCAGTCGTACGCAAGTGAAATAAATTGCATCTTTTTTGGTCTCGCATTCTTCTTTCATTTCTAATATTCCATCCATGCTCTTTCTTTTAAGGACCTCTGACTAATTTAGCATGACACAAAAGCCTGGCAATACTGCATTATGAAGACGTTTATGTAACCGGCGTAATTTATTTTAATAGAACAGGGAAAAGAAGATGCAGGGAGCGTCTGAATTGCGTCAATGGGCCGTGCTATTAATCTAGGCAGAGCTTAGCATTATGTAGTGTATACAGCCGTGCTCATTGTGCTTAAGACTGTTATGATGGCATTTGAAAGGCCTCTGTTTGGGTCCCTGCTGGATCTGGTAATTGGGCTCTGGGAACATTGCACATCCAGCTGGCCTCACAATGCACTAATGATATCGATCCAGATCAGGGTTGTTCAGCTTTTGAGATTGGGCATTGAACATGAACATAAGGTGGGCATGACTTTTATGGAGTAATCAGCACCATCTGAGCGACTAAATGTTAAAGGGGTATTCCTGCACTAAAAGTATAGGCTTTACCCGGGCTGCACAGTCCATTTAATTCTGTCTACATTAGCACCTTCTGCTGGTTCCCTCTCTATACGATGTACCAATAATCATAGAGGATATACAGGATGGCGCCTAAATAATACCTGTACACAGTTACCTAAATAACAGGGTTAAAGGGGTTGTCTCACTTCAGTAAATGGCAGTTATCATGTAGAGAAAGTTAACACAAGGCACTTACTAATGTATTGTTGTTATCCATATTGCCTCCTTTGCTGGCTGGATTCATTTTTCCATCACATTATACACTTCTCGTTTCCATGGTTATGACCATCCTGCAATCCATCAGCGGTGGTCGTGCTTGTACAATATAGGAAAATGCACCAGCTTATGCGAGCTCCCATGGTCCCAGCCACCAGAGAGGCCAGCACATTTTCCTATAGTGTGCAAGCACGGCCACCACTGATGGATTGCAGAGTGGTCGTAGCCATGGAAATGAGCAGTGTATAATGGGATGGAAAAGTGAATCCAGCCAGCGAAGGAAGCAATATGGATAATAACAATACATTAGTAAGTGCTTTGTATCAACTTTCTCTACATGAAAAATGCCACTTGCTGACGTGACACAACTTCTTTAAGGCTTGTTAATGCAATTTAGGATAAGTCCCAAATTGGACTTAATACTCAGTTGTCTGTGGTGTTCAAATTATGTTAAATTTGAACGCAACCTTGTTTTTTTGTCCGTATCTGATTCGCATTTTTGTAGGTCGGATCCGGACCCATTCACTTTAATGTGCTGTCTGCATCCATATGTCCGTTCTGCAGCACCTGTACAAGGATAGGACTGTTCTATAGAAGGCAGGACCTTCCTTTCTGCAAAATGCGGAATGCATACAACCGGTATCCGTGTTTTGCGGATCTGCCGTTTGCGGTCTTCAAAAATGGCTCCACCCACGAGCATGAGCCCTTATACAGGGTCACTGCTGCTGGTGCCTCGTCATAAATTAGCTGCCTCCTCTGGACACGACCTATCAAGGCCGGCGTTGCCCGAGTCTTCTCTCTTTGAATCTACTCTTCAAAAAACTGCATCCAAAAACCTGAATGTGGAAGAAACCCGGCCTAACGGAGATGAAGCGCGATAGCAGAGTGTTATCTCCATGGAACTGTGACCTAGTACGTACCAGTCCCATGCTAATTACAGTCTCCATATATACATTTGCAAGTATTTCTCCTGCCCGCGGTCCCTGCGGTACCTCTGCCTTATAACTGGATGCTGATGTGTGTTTCTGCTTTTCCCGGGTGTAGGGGGCAGTTCACAGCTGATGATTGTTAAAGCAAACCGATGTCTATTCCCTGCTGAAATCGGAGCACGAGGCGCAGGTGAAAATTGGCAACCCTAATGAGCAATTTGGCAGATCAAACGGGATGTCAGGCGGAGGGCAGTGCTCGGTTTGCTAATGCGAGCGCCTGTCTCTGTAGCAAATCTGCGGCCTTTAAAAAATGGAGCCGTTTCTGCAGCACGGCCATGTACCGGCAGCTCGCTGCATCCCTTTTCATGTTGTACGCTATTTATTCAGATCGAGTCTTTGGGGATAAAATCTGTTTAGAATCACATTGCTTACATTTACAAAGAGAGACGAAAGCATTCCCCGGATTCACAGGGCGTAATGCAAATACAAAATTTGCTGCCACTCTTATCACGTACGGCAGGGTTGAGCTGAATGCCTTATTTTATCTTTCGAATGGGTTCCTAGAAAATAGGAAATGTTTTGATTGTTCACGGTAAGGGGATTTATTTACCATGTATAGCCGATGATATTCTCCTTACTTTGCTGTATAGGGAAGTAGGAGTCAGTAAGGAGTCATAAAGCCAGGCCGAAAACAAAGAAAAGCCTTTTATACCATGCAGGTAACGTTCGAAGGAAAGACAGCGATTGTAAAAAGTAACCGAACTGCTTTGGTTTTCACTGTAGAATTTATTCACGTAGGCGTGCATACTTTTAACAATGCTTGTAGATATCTCCATAGGTGTTGATTTGCCTGTATCTCTCAATCTGAGTCTGTAATTTTGGGGCACAGTTTTTGTTTTTGGGAGTCAAATATTGATGACCTATTCTCAGGATAGGTCGCCTCTGTCCGATTGGGGGTCCGACTACCCCCAAACTCCCCTCCCGATTAGCAGTTTAAACAGGCGTGACTGCGGCCTCCTCCTAGGCGAGTGTCTTCCTCAGTCGCATGCCCTAGTTGCAGCTTAGTCTGTAGAGTAATTTTTGTTGGGAAGCCAGTTTAATGCATACTTGTAGGTTTACCATGTTGTGTATGTATAATATATATTTATAATTCTGCCTGCATGTCCTGTTTTCAGTCAGATTATATTATAATCCATCTGCATTACAGCCTTCTCTTGCCTGGTGTGTCCTCCTCCAAGTAGCCTCTCTCTGTACGATGCTGAGCTTTGGCAGAGAAAATCTTGGCTCCGAGCTGCGCTCACTGGTGTCAGCTACAACCAGTTGATAAAAATCTTGTTAACTGCTGAGATCTCCAGAAGGGGTTTAGTCGCTTTTTCTGGCTCCAGAATAGCTGTCTGAGCTTCATCGCTTGGCCTCACATTCATGATTTGCTAATAGGTCCTTCCAGGATGGAACTCGTAATGAACCCACAAGAAGTTTCAGTTATGCCATGAAAGTATTAAAGTAAACCTCCTTGATGAAGGTGTAACGGCATCTGTTTCTCTTTTAAATAGATTTTTTTGTTGTTGTTTTATCTGTTTTTGGGAAACTGGGTGACACCTACAACCATATACATTGGGGGATATTTATTAAAGCTCCTGCAGAGGAAGAGTGGAGCCGTTACCTGCAGCGACACATGGAATTGGAGCTTTGAGGAAAAGCTTTGCAAAAAATTACAGCTGCATTGTAAAGTTTTGATTGCTTTCCTGCATTGCTACCCAGATTTTCCCCATTCCCATATCGCTTCGGGATTAGAGTAATGTGACATTCAGGTAAATTTGGTTTACAAATGTTGGCTGTGATTGCGGCTGCAGTATATTGGTTGACGGTCAGCTTTCTCAGAAACTGATATTTTATAAAATTGCGGAAAAGCATTAACAAGGGCTCTCTGTAGAGGCACCGCAGTAATAAGGCCTCCTATCGTTTCCTCAGTAGTTATTTTAAAGCTCCTCTGTAGTTATGACCCCCTGTAGTGCCAGTGCGTACAATGTCCCCCCTCTAGTGCCTGTATATATAATGCCCCCGTATAATAATGCTTCCCCATATTATAATACCTCCTGTATTATGATGCTCCCCCTGTAGTGTTCTGACCTTTATTATTATGCCCACTTTAGTACTCCAGCTTGTATTAAAGTGCCACGTGTAGTGGCCTGCAGTCTTAGGCTTAATGGGGTGGCGTGGGGGGGGCTTGTTGCCGTTCTTATCTCACCTCATAGCAGATGCGCCCTGTGGCCCTGGTCTAGGAAGCTTATGGCAAGTGTGTTGGGAGTTGGCCCCCCACTGATCCGGTATTGACAACCTATCCTGAGGATAGATTATCAATATTTCACTCCTGGAACCCCCCCCCCCCCCCCCTTAATTTCTCTAGAGGTTGAAGGATCTAACACCACACACGTGCCATATGTATACCCACTCTTTCTTGTCCGTCCAGCCATATTACAGCAATTTTAAGAAACCACTAATGCTCTGTGATGAAGTTCTCACTTTCACTTGCCTCTTATCAGTGTCTTCATTGAAGCACTTATCACTTTGAAGTAGTGGCTGGTAACCGGCGTTGTAATTAACTTCAAAGTTTCACTTCAACTTTCCGCGCATATCTATGGAGCCTCTGCACATTAGCTCCACTTACCGCCAAAAGAGAAGTGTCAGAAAGTGATCAATGACTCCAATTCTTGCCTGTCCCTCTTTACACGTTTAGCTCGGCGCCCGTTTCTCCTTTGTTATTCATCTTCCTTTTTTTTTTTTTTTTTTTTTTTGCTGTTATGACCCGGTTGCTTTTATTAGGTCAAAATAATTCAGAAAATAAGCCATGCGGCTGACGAGCTGCTTCTTGCGTGATTATTGTACAGAGCAGGCAGCAGCCAGTGGCACTTACAGGTTGGCTGCTTTATTATGGATGTTCCTCCGTTCCATTGGCGTTGGCAAACCACATATAATTACATGCGTTATTTTCAAAGCTGGGAATAAATGTTCAGCTGGAAATTCTTTTTCCAGGAAATGAGACTTCAATTGCATTGTGGCCCTTACACATAGATAACCTTGTCCAAATCTGATGAGGAACAATACCGCCGCATATTTGTCTATGAAAAGCAGTTCTCTCTGTCACAAAGATAACCTTTCATCGCAAAAATCTTATCATTCTTATAAAAGAGAAGCTGGAATGAAGATGAAAAAACTGACTACGGATGATTTTTTATTTTTTATTTTTTTCTAAATGTCAAGTCTGTTCATGGGAAGGAGTTTGGCTGCCTGATGAACATGTCACGTTGCAGGCCTTTTTTTTTCTCTCTCTCTTTTATTCCATCTTTGCTATGCTTTTTGTGTCGTTCATTCTACACCTTTGCTTCCAGCTGCCTAAATTATTTGCGTGAAGTTCTTTATGGAGTTTTATTTAACAAATTTTAACTGAAATTGTGCCAAAGAGAGCAAATGCCATACACCATATTTATGATGTGTATTATACATATTTTATACCTAACACAACCCTAAAAAAGTATCTTCAAAAAGTGCTGGAAATAATGATAAAATGCAGATAATTGTGCCAGCCATACACATTTGGTGTATATGTACAACCAGGGAACAGGGTCTAGCGAATTGTGATTTGAGGGCACCATATTTCTTTAGGCGAGAGCCTGGTGGTGTTTGCTAAGGGCTCATTTGCATACCTTCTTCCCAAAATTCCAGAGGAACATTAACTGGCCTATCAAAGTGCTCTCCGTAAGGAGATATACTGTAGTAGAGTTAACACGCATGCTTAACTAGTTGTGTTAAGCCGACGCCTTCAATTGCTTTTCAGTGCCTTTTGCTTTGGAATATCACCATGAGTTAAGAAATTGGACTTAGAGTTTGTATGTTAACTCTGCTACATCTATACTCCCCAAATCCTGATCTAGACCTTTCACCTAATTAAAGGGGTTGTCCGAGTTATTTTTTTGTTCTTTATATGTTTCTAACTTGTCAGGTATAACAACTTTCCCATATACTTTGTGTTTCTAAAGCTGCTGGTTTCTCAGAGTTGACTGAGGGTCACATGACCTGTGATGTCACCTTATCTCTCTGCTCTGTGATGTTTCTTCACAAGCCTCAGAGTTCAGATAACAGTCTGTACACGAGACGTCACTGGCCACGCCCCTTCCTTTGCCGGGCTCCTGCTATCTGTTCTCCCTGGTTTCCTTCAGATAAAACATTAACCCCTTCAGCCAGAACACACTGAGGGCTCAAGGCTTTAGAACAAACAGGTAGGGAGAATTTCCTGTATGTATTAGCAGTGTCATTGTACAGCTGGGACTTGTAGTCCTACACATACAACATGCTGCTGAGTATTCCAGCAGGCAGACATGTCACTCAGCACTTGTATTCATTCCCTTTGCAGAGAGGGGGGAGGGGCTGAGATTGTTGTTATTATATGTAAACAAAGACCAGAAGAGAACCAGGGAAATGAGGAAATATAGATTTTTTTTTGCCTAAAACTTGCTTAACTTAGTTATATATTGCTGCCCATCAGATTTACAGTGCTATATTTTTTTTTCATTTTTTTTTTTCGGACAACCCCTTTAAGCCAGTACTCTCTGCTCTGCACCGATGATGGCCAATCACCCCGAAACAGCTGTCTGCAGATGAGACGCTGGCTTATTTATTATCCAAGTTATGTCTCAAGGCCTGTTTAAAAGGTCTAACACTGACTTACAGGATAGTTGCCTTACATCTGGTGGCATCAGAGGCAGAGCTTGTTAAGAGCTCGTTTGTATATCTTCTAGTGAGTTGTGGAAAATGTATCATTCCACACATATCATTATGGTAAATTGGTTACAATTTGCACCTGTCAGGGCTGGGATACACAGATAAGGGGTAAGTGATCCCTAAGCTTAATCTCAACCCCTTTCCCTGCCTGTTACCCGCTCAGGCTAACCCCTGAGCCAACAACCAGAAGACTGGAAATACACTAACAAAAGTGCGGGGGATGGGAAGACAAACAAGACAGACAAACAAGAACCAAATGGGTAGTCGGGTAGCAGCGTCAAAACCAGGAGAGTACGTCAGGAACAAAATCAGCAAGCAGAGAGAAGTAGTCAAAAACACGCCAAGGGTCAAAGAACAAAGAGTCTAAACTGCAGAGCAAGAATGTCAAACCAGGTAGTAGCAAGGAAACTCCAAACACTGGCAGCTAGATAAAAGTTAGAGGGCCTTAAATACCTAGCAGACCCCACCCAACCAGCTGACTGGGAGGAGAAGCAAGGAACAAAAACTTAACTCATGAGATACCAATAAACAGAAAATAAACAGACACTATATTGCTCGCGTTTTCCGGCGACCAGTAACAGGCCGCGAGCGAGAGTGCGCACCAGCCAAGTCCCTGGCACTTATGACCGTTGCGCGCGTCCGCTGCCTGGGACGCGCATCCACAGCCAGAGACCGCCGGCTGGAGGAGGAGCCTGCCGAAATAGCGGACGAAGCCTGACCCTGGGCAACCACCTCGTCACCAGAGTCAGGGGCAGGACCAGCAGAACGGGTGCAATGACTGCCGGTCCTGACAGCACCTTTTTATAAATTCATGCATCCTATGACAGTAGTGGTAAGACCCCAACTGTATGTTTCTCCATTGAATGTGGTTTCTGCATTACTTGGTTCATCTCCACCCTGCCATGATCAGAGAAGTGTAGAAGATGCCTTTACTGGTGCACGAAGCAATGGAGAAATCAGATTCCAGCTGTTCTTTCTAGTGCAGATTATGGAAATTTAAGCAACAATCTAATTTGCATCTCCTTCATTTTGTCTCTATTATATAATTGTGGATTTGCCTTAATTATAGTTGAGACATAAAGGCTCACTCACTGAGCAGTATTATGGTAGGTTCACATGGAGGATTTTGTCTGCAACAAACCTCAGACTGTCCCACTACAGAAACCACTGGCATGGGTTTCCATGGTGACCCGCTTTAGGTTTAGCTCCATTGAATGGAGCTCAAGCCTGATCAGGCTCCCACTGCAGCCTCGCGAGGGGTCCCCGTTGTAACTGCGCCAAGAATGGACCTGCACATAATTGCCGTTGCCTTGAAAACCTTGCATCAAAAACTCTTGGCTGCATAAACTATGGAGTATCCTCTCTTTGAAAACATTGGGATGTGGTTTCAACACAGTTTCGGCCCAGAATCCAAGCCCAAAATTCACTGTCTAAACCTGCCCTTACTGTACTGTTTTGTAGAGCTTCCATAGCGGAACGTGAGGCCTCTATATTTTTAGATTTCATTTTGTTCCATGGTTGGCTACCTTGGTCAGTAGAGAACAATGAGCAGGACCAGCCTGACGATGGCAGTAGTGAGGCAATAATAAGTAAAGTATCTCCCCCGTTTTAAAAAAAATTTTTTAAACCATTTTAAAGAAGTTTTCCCCCAAAATAATCACTTCAAATTTTCATCCAGATTATTGTGATCATTGTAAGGTAGCTACACGTGGTTTCCTCCATTTCTGTGTCTGTTTTCTTGGCATGACTTCTTGACTAAAGAATAGACACTAGCAGTAAAGTGCATATGAGACTTTGGGTACTGATTGCCACCATTAGAGACTCCTCAAGGGGTGCCAGAAGTGGTGTCCTGTAGGACTTTGGCCAAGTCTTTTAGTGCCAAGTGACTAATGACAGCAATTAGTGCAGGGAATGGAGAAAAAAGCATTTGGAAAATCTTTAGCACTTTTCCAGCTAGAATTGCACTGGATGCACACATTTGCTTGCACAAAATTTTCTTGTACCGTTAATTTTTTAGCTATATTGAGTGTTGACTCTTTTCCATGACGCCTAGACCTTACAAATAAATATCCATTGAACTCTGGCATCCGATTTTATAGTAAGCAGTGTTGTCTTCGATCTGACAGTGCTACCCATCTTCTAGTCCATTTGGTGTTTACGTGACTTTTTGACCACAGGGAACAGACTTCTTTGTTAACCTGTAAATGTATTGTCTATGGGAACATGGTCTGGAGACCAGACATAAATGAAGAAATTATCTTCTGAGACATGTACATGGAGGAAAGTGAAGAGACTCCTGTAATGTTGGAAGTTCAACGTTTTCTGACCTTTGAGTGAAGCCCATAATGTTATCTTAATAGAATATATATTTTTTGAGTCTCTATTCTGGACTGTGAATAAGAAAGTAATGACAAGTCCACATTGTTATGGGCCCGTTACGACTGGTAAGTCGAGCCCTTTTCACAAAGCATCTTATATTAAAAGTAGGACAAAAGGAGGATTCAGTTTGTGCTCGAAGGATATGTCTTTGTATCATTTTCTCTCAGAGTAGTCTGTAATTACATTTAATTCTTGTTGAATTCGTCGATTTTATGAATTTTACAGGTAGGATGTTTGAAAATGTGAGCTTTTCCTTTAATCACTTTAAATAATTTCTTTTCTTTTTTTCTTTTCTATGGTTAAGGAGCCTAGTGGAGATAATGACCTAGTCTCATGTAATGGAACGTGTATGGATTTGCAAGAATATAATGGAGCTCTTGTTAAAAAAAAGAAAAAAAGTGGCGGGGAAAGTCCTAATGTACCATGTACAGAGAAGGAAATCATGTCAAAATGTTATGTGTGTAGACATTTATCAAGTGACCCTCCCGCCTAAATGTGCAGTATGCAGCATTGTCTGGTTGCATTGTCAACTTTGGCTCCTGAGGCTGCTCCAAGCAGGGTACCAGAAGTTTTTAAAATCCCGTAAGTCTTTTTTCACACTTTAAATTCGTAGTTCTGGCAGTCTGATCTAGAGAGCTCCGGCAGACCTTTCTTCGCCGGAACAGCCTGACTGTACTACAAATGGATAATGAACATATCTGTGTTATGTAGTCACCACCTAAATCTGCCTGGTCTCCTGTTCTGCACTATTTGAGGAAGCGTAGGATTGAGAGGAAGACTTTAAAGGGGTTGTCCTACCATATATAAGTCATGAATAGGTCATCAATATCTGATCAGAGGGCGTCCAACACCTGGCACCTACACTAATCAGCTGTTTGAAGAGGAGGCGGCTCTCTATGTGAGCGCCGCTTCCTGGTCATTACACTACGTGTTACACTACACCCATTTTCATTCTCGGACTAGTGAAATTTGCTGAAATTCTCTGAAAATTTGCTACAATCAAAACACAGGATTTCTGTTTAAGTCTTGGCATTATTTAGTCCTCAGGATAGATAATCATTATACGTTTGGTGGGGTCCAACTCCTAGCACCCCCTGCTGATCAGCCTCTTCCTAGGCCAGTGATGTCATGCTCATCGGTCACATGGCCTATGTACAGCTCAATACAAGTTCAAGTAAATAGTTCTGGTCTGCCACATCAAGCATAGTTGCTATGTAATTTACGGCGGTCTTCTTGGTTCTGCAGTGCGTGGGCTTCATTGCACACCGGAGTGCCACGGTCTCTTCACACAGCTGATCGTGGGGGTGCCGCCAGTTGGACCCAGGCTGATTTAGATATTGATGATCCTGACGATAGGTCATCAATATATGTGGCAGGACAAAGGTTTTCTATGCCACCTTCAGGTAAAAAAAAAAGTCCAACAGAGCCCTTTAAGTTTTGGAAATATTTCTCTGGGGATAAACGTTAAAAAAAATAATCCTTTATAATCCTAATCAGTAACTTGTCTTACTGGGCCCCAGTGTCATGGCAAACCTGCTGGTTTATCCTCCTGATCTGAAGCAGAACTTAAGCTGGCTGTACACATTAGTTTTTTGTTGGCTGAACCCACCAAGAATGGGTTTGGCCACCTACTAAAGGAAATAATAAACCCTGACATCCCATTCCTTGCCCTTTGCCCTTCTTTACCTGTCCATCGATAGTTCCTAGTTCCGATTTCTTACCCAAGCAGCTTAGGCAGGTGGCTGAATCTTCTTAAAGCGAACAGTCCTGTGTGGAGACTTACTAGAAGTATTGAGCTAGCCAGAATCTTACTCCATACTGAGGAGGGGCTGGTATCCCGAAACAGCGGTCTATGGATGGATATTTGGCCTGGTTATATTCCCTTGCGAAATCCCAAGGCTTGTTGGAAAGTCGGATCTTGACTCATCGGGAGCCACTTTCAATAGGTGGCACTAGCAGGATGGTTCTCTTTTTTTTTTTTGGGAGATACATTTCTGCATAACTCAAAATTGGTATTCTGCTCCACTGTAGAGTGTCATAGCCGATGTTCACCGATGGCATGTAGTGGTCCTCAGTTTCCACGTCACTTATTCACAATGGTGAAGTAGGTGTTCAACCAATTCAAAGTCTGAGGAGGAGCACTCACTAGATCCTTCATGAGATATGTTTGACCACTGTGTCATAAGAAGGCGGTGTCCACCCGGCTGCCAACAGCTTATGTAATTGAGGACATGGCTACGCAAACGGGAGGGGAAGACTACCGCCTGTTACACGCGGCTTTGACGATGATCACAGCATTGGCAGAAGTGACCTCTCTTCCAGCACCACATGATTTATCAGATCAGCGAATGCATGCACATGAGAAAATCAAAGTATAGTAGTAAGTGCCTTAATGTTACATCATTAAATCATTCCTGGAATTTTTTGTCTTTTTTTAAATCACATTTTTTATTGATATTCATGTACGCAATGACTGGTTAACTGTGAAGTTGGTGATCACAATCATTAATCTCTTTTAACCTAATTTCCATCTTAGAATACATTTCTCAAATACGGAGTCCGATCTGTTCCACATGATTTTACACGATCTCTCAGGAGATTTTTTTCGATTCTATGGAAGCAACTCCATGTTTAACGAACATTTTGTAGGTTTTTTTTTTTTTTTTTTATACAGTAAATGAGCGTGAGGAATGGCGTGTTATTATAGACATTTGCATGTCACAAACGATTCCTCATCCTAATTCTAAGGGCAGCCCGCCTGCTGTGCCTCTCTAAATTTAGATTCTCCAAAATGGTTATTTTTTATTTTTTTCAATTTCTTAATTCGATGTAGGCTATTATGGGCAATGTGAAATGTTTTAAGCATCCTGAAATTATTTTATTTTAGACCATGGAGTCCACAGGTGCACAGGAGTATTTAAAAAAAAAAAATGTAAAAGAGTTTATATAAAACCATCGCTAAGCGAGGCTGTAAATCTTTAAAAAGTTTATATGTAGGCTATCTAAGGTATGTAGGTTTTATCGTGGGTTTCGTTGTACCATCTTAATTTATCCAATGGAACAGAAGAAACATTTGCTTGAGGTTTTCCTACATGTTCTTGGCTTATGTTCCTTCATTGATGGCTTTATGTTGTAGCCAGGCACACTCCTGAGTAGTTGGACAGGATCGGCATGTCCAGATGCACTTCCTATAAACTGTGGCGCGTGCCCGTCAGTCTCTACGGTATGGATGCACTCTTTGATGTGGAGCCACTTGGGTTGACTCCAGTCCATTTAAAGAGAACCTAATATCACAAAAAGTAAATCACAGTCACTCTTTAGGAAACCATAGATGTGTATTAGACGCCCAGCCAGAAATGTTTTTGTCTTCAGAATTCATATTTGGGTCGTCTTAGTTTGTTTGCATCTTCTCGGTCACCATTTTCATCTATTTTTTTGTGGATAGCACGCTGACCCATTCATTTCTAGGGGGCTATGCACACATCCGTTTATTTTTCATATCCATGTGACCGTACCTTAAATTATAGGACATGTACTATTCCTGTCGGTATTGAATAGTCACCTATGGGAGTGAGAAAAATTTGGTATACTCATGGAAGGTATCTGTATTTTGCGGATCTTTTTTTTTTTTTTCTTCCAAAATACTGACATAGCTGTGTGCACGAGGTGTAAATGACATATGACCAATTAGATGTTTTTCTCATTATTCCCCCTCAACATGAATCAAACAAAAGTGTATTCCCTGTGTGAATTTTTTTTTCAGTCAAGATGTCCCATTATTAGTCATTGCTTGACAATTTTTGGGAAAATGTACTATTATATTTAAAGGGGTTATCAAACCCCTTTAATGCCCCCAAAAATGCCTGGGCCCCACATACTGGTCATAATTACCCCGGTCCCCAGGACCCGCATTGCTTCTGATGCCCACATGGCCGGCACTGCATCAAAACATCTTGCGGCGGATGGGGATAGCCAGTAGCAGGCCGCAACGGGTCTGAGCCTCCCTAACATTGCGTGTGACGCTAGGGAGGCTCATTCTTGACGGGGAGTTGCAGCGGCGGCCATCAGAAGTGATGCTGGTGCCGAGGAGTGGGCTAAGTAAGACCAGTATGAGGGGCCCGGGCATATTGGGGGGCATTATAGAAGTTGAATAAACCCTTAAAGACTTGACTAGCTAGCAACCAGAGACCTACATCAAAAGGCTTTCACTTAGTCAACCAAACGACCTGCTCTTAACTGACTTTGGAGGGTAAAACCCCAAACTAGCTGTAAGATGGGCCCTTTTTCTTTTTGGAGAAGGCTCCTGGCTTCTTTAATATAGTTAATCAGATGGCAAGGGTTGTACATTAACAATAGGGTAGTTACGTCCACTAGGTGGCACAGCAGAGGCAGCATTCTTTATCTTGACAGAGAGCTCATCTGCATATCCTTTTTCCCAGGGAGCATTGCCTTGCCTATAAGACTTCTCTCTGGAACTCCCCCACAAGGAGAAAAAGTACCCCCTCTTCCCATTTGATCCATATTCTTTCAGGGCGTTCTGCAATATATGTCACCAGATTAGGAGTTGCTCGCTGAACCATTTTTTATTTTATTATTCTACTTTTGGCTTTTTGAGAATTCTCAATAATGAATGGCATCACGCTGAACTCTGGAGAGCTGGCAAGCCAGGTACAGCCGTCAGTCCAATTTCTATGAATTTTAAGGAGGCAGCCGTCAATGATGGGGAAGTTTTGACTGAATAAACAAAAACACACAACTTTCACTAATCCTAATTAACATTGCTATGGGGTTTATTCAAAATCTATCTTACATTCAGAGTCAAATCAATATTTACAGAGCATTAGTGCCTCCGAGAATTTGAAACCTTGTGATTAGAGTTCATCGCCGTTTTATCCGCTCTTCAAAGAAAGCACAGACATCAAACGTAATTAGCCTTCATTCAGGAATCAGTGACATTGCCTTATTCCCACACGCACTGCTTCTCGGGGTTTAATAATTAAAGATCCTTTCTTTGATATCTCCCTTAATTTCTTTTCCACTGTTTTCCTCGTGGAATCTGTGAAATGTGAGACGTAGAGAATGGCGATAAAAACCCCATCCTATACCGCAGCCAGACATTTAAGCCTTCCATTGCATTAATTAGTGTACAACAAATTAACTTGTCACGGACTGAAATGGCACTGGAAAAGACCAAAATTCAAGTGGAGAAGAGTCTGGGTGAAGAAAAACCTTGAATTCTTCTGGCTTGGATGGCAGAGTCTCATCAAGGTGTAAGGAAAATGTGGAGCAATTGGTCCTGGGAACCAGTCGGCATGCTCCTTTCATGGGATAGGCACATTTTTAATTGAAAACCAAGGATTCATGTTTTACCTTAATAATAACTTTAGGTTTAGACATTCCTTATGTATTAGAAGGGCTCCTTGACAATAAGCTGATTACAAAGTGTCCCTCCTTCTAGAACTCATTCCACTGTAAATTGTGGGGAAAGGTGGCAGCGCCACCACAGGAGAGATTAAGCACAACACACCGTTCATGGGTGGACTATGTAATGCAGGACAGGACTGGTCCTCTCGAACGAAAGACGCACTTTATCGATCTCTAGCTTGACCGAGCAATTAGGATCTTGAATTGTAACGTAAAGTGAATTCGAAAGATTTGTGAATGAATAAGCTTACGCAGGCTAAGTGAATAAATATATAATATATTTAAATGATTAAATATACGATAACACAAACAAATCACATACAGAATAATAAAAAGTAAATAAACATCACTAGACTAAATGGGGTGGAGACTCCGTTGATCATGCTATAACCCACGTTACAAAAAATGACCGACACCCCAGGGTGTACAAAAGAGATAGGATAAGTCATACTCGCATCCTACCTAGAATGGAGAGCCTGGTGGAGTCTGCTAAGTGAATGTGTGTCATAATGTTTTAACCTGTTAGCCCCTCCTCCAGTGTGCATCACGCATGTCTCTAAGATCACTCAGGAATATGGTCTTATCAACACAATGGGGAATGGGTGCTATCTCTAACCCACTTCATTACAAGGGAAACTTATCAACTATTACACAAAGTATTAGAATTAAAGGGGAGAACCAATCAGTCACTTGAAAATACCCTTACAATACATGAACCAAAGAACCTCCCCTATTAACACAGACTTACCTCATTGGGTATATAAAATGGGCAACCCATTTAAAAAGCAAAAAAAGCACTTTTTTTATTTTTTTATTTTAAATTATCTGTAAACAGTAGTGAAGCAGGTAGCTGTTGCACCCAGACTCTAGTGCCTAAGGGTAAACTCAATCTAATTTTTTTTTTCCCTATTTTACACCACTATCACCACTTTTGGGAAGAGGGTGGGTTCAACAGCAGGGGTGCAGCTGGCATAAATTATAGCTGAAATTGAGCCTGTTACACCTGAGGATTTTTCGGCAGATGATCCCTAACATGCGTTCGTATGAACGCTCATTTGCGATCCTCTTGCAGTCTAATACTGCTGCCCACTGCTCAGTGAACGAGTATCGGGCAATCCAAATCTTTTGACAGGTTAAAAAAATGATCATTTTAAGGCTGTAAATTCTGGTGTCTAATCGCGATCTGCCACCGGTATACCACCTCACAGCATGGGGACCGGCGATGGAATACTGATCAGCTCCTCCCCATGCTGCAGAGGAGATCGCCAGAATTATTCACTGAAATCTATTTGTATGGCGCCACCTGCTGTTTGCTCTTTTGTTAATTTCTATGTCCAGCTCACTTAGATGGAAGTACATGCTCAGTTCTATCCTTCAACTGCCACCAGCTCCAGTAGAACGAATACATCCCTTCAGTAAGTGCATGCCCCTTAAAGGGTATTCCCATCTGACAAATGTAGTTTGTGTAGTTAGATATAGCCATACCAATATTATCACTAATAGAATGTATTTATATAAAATGTACCGTTTAGAAGATTTCCCTATTTGTATATCCATTGTCTCACACACATCAGTCAGGCCGTTGCCCCTAGTTACGACCATCGTGGCCATGTAGTAGTGGTGGCCGGCTTGCTCTTGTTCAGACCCGCTCTGAGGTAACTGCTGTATTGTGAACGCACATTACATGAGCATGCGGAGACACATCTTAGGATTGTAGTATTTTTGTCCCGCAGAGAAACGGATCCAGTTCCAAGATCAATTCATCTCTATGGAGCAGGATCCGTTTATAAAGTCTGCGTTTTGGACGGATCCTGACAAATGCACTTTGGACTGGTAGCGTCCAAAACGCAGATGTGAAAGTACCCTAAGATGTGTCTGCGCATGCTCATGTAATGTACGTTCACAATACAGCAGCTACCTCAGAGCGGGTTTGAAAAAAAGCAAGCTGACCACCACTACTACATGGCCACGGTGGTCGTAACTAGGGGCAACGGCCTGACTGATGTGTGTGGGACAATAGATATACAAATAGGGAAATCTTCTAAACAGTACATTTTATATAAATACATTCTATTAGTAATAATATTGGTATGGCTATATCTAACTATACAAACTACATTTGTGAGATGGGAATACCCCTTTAAGCTGCCATTTTGAAATAAATCTAGCAGAGCAATGAATGGGGAGATCTCTGGATCCATGTGAGATTCAGGGCTGGTTCTAGCTTTGTTAGAGATGGAAGATGTCTGATTTTCATTTTTAACGTTAATCATGGTATAACCCCTTTTAATATTAACTTGTCACACAGCTTACCACCACAAATGGTAAATTGGCAAGCAGATCGACAGTATAAAAAATGAGTGCCTTCAAGGCACAGGGGACGATCCAAGGACTTTTACAGGTGATTTTTTTTCTTGAGCACAGTAGATGACATTTAGTGCTGTGACCTGATCACTTCGTGTCTCTGCATGCAGATGGCTTTGTGGACACTTGCGGGGTTTTGGCCGGACAATGGTCAGGGTGGTTGTCAGACCAGATTAGCTTGATGCTACCTGTTCTGGTGTATTACGTATCTGCTGCAGCAGAGATGTAAATCCACTAAATGCAGATTATGACTGAGCAAACTCGATACTGCTCCCATCCCTTGTGAGTAGGGTTTAATTTTCCTTTTATGTTGATGAGCTTTTTTTTTACTAAATGTGGTCGTGAATGAATTAGCAAGTCAATGACAAACGGTAATTTCACATTATGATTGGCAGCAGGCTTGGCATGCTCACAGTTACCTTAAATGCCCATCTGCCCATCATTCGAGAGTGCCAGCACCCACCAATTCTCAGTTGCGGCTTTATTTGTCATAGTTTGGACTGAACGTGGACTTTCATATGGAAAGAAGTTTGGGACCAGAATTTGCTTTAGCCATAATAATGTTCCAACTATCCTTACTAACTCCGAAAAATTAAAATTCTTTAAACGAGCTCGGACGCCCATTTCCTGGCAATTTAGCAAACTACTCTTTCAGGAAACGAAAAGACATGAATATACGTTCTCCATACAGTAGATACTTATAGCCTGATGACCCTCTTCAGGCATGAACTGTTGGAACCGATCGGCAAGCTGAGAGTAACCACTGAACCACCATGTGGGCAGCACGGTGGCTCAGTGGTTAGCACTGGTGCCTTGAAGCACTAAGTTCAAATTTGTCCATGGACAACATCTGCATGGAGTTTGCATGTTTCTCCTATGTTTGTGTGGCTTTCCTCCCACACTCCCCTCCACCATTGGGGACAATGAGTGAATATAATGTCTGTAAAGCGCTGCAGAATATATTTGTGCTGGAATACCCCTTTAACATATTCATATAATACACACTACTCAACTCACCCTTACACATGCCTACACCTCTAGGCACTTGCATATGCAAAAGTAAGCTGAGCATTGGCAAAGAACGTAGGATCTTCAGTGTCTGTGTCACCTTATTTTTGACATATGAATTTATGACAAACTATTATAAATCCTCAATGCTTGGATGGTGACACCTAATGTAATTGCTAAACACTAAAGCAGCGTCCTGAATTTTCCAGAATTTGGCACCAGGAGAGGTAAAATATGGAGTAGGCTCTGCGTGCATGAGGAGCCTGTATTCCCTGAATTTAATGGAGACCATTGTGGCACCCAAAGAGGTATAATATAGTGTGGGCTCAGCATGCATGTGGAACCTGCATTCCCTAAATTTAATGGAGACCATTACGGCACCAGTGGATGTAGTATTTAGTGTTCGGTTCCTGTCCTTAAAGGGGTTGTCTCACTTCAGCAAATATCATTTATCATGTAGAGGACATTAATACAAACCACTTACTAATGTATTGTGATTGTCCATATTGTTTCCTTTG
The DNA here is from genome assembly GCA_900303285.1 of Rhinella marina. Lineage (NCBI taxonomy): Eukaryota > Metazoa > Chordata > Amphibia > Anura > Bufonidae > Rhinella > Rhinella marina. Next base: position 69,048 of record ONZH01005023.1, read on the forward strand.
CTGGATGGATGCATGTTCCCATTGCATTATGCACTGCTTGTTTCCATGGTTACGACCACCCTGCGATCCATCACACTATGGGGAAAAATTAAGGCTTTTCTGGTGGCCAGGACCATGGGACCACACACACAACGCAAGCACGGCCACCACTGATGGATTGCAGGGTGGCCGTAACCATGGAAACGAGCAGTGTATAATGTGATGGAAAAATGAATCCAGCCAGCAAAGGTAGCAATATGGGCAATCACAATACATTAGTAAGTGTCTTGTATTAACTTTCTCTACATGATAAATGCCATTTACAAAAGTGAGACAACCCCTTTAAGGCTAGGGCTACATGGCGACATGTGTCGCGCAACTACACGACTGCAGTGGTCGCGCAACATTGATGTCGCTCAAAAAGTCGCGCGGCAATTTTTATAATGGAAGTCTATGGTGTCGCACTGCGACATACTGCGACGCGACAGTCGCAGAAAAATCCACCCAAGATGGATTTTTGCAACTGTCGTGTCGCAGTCGCATGTCGCAGTGCGACACCATAGACTTCCATTATAAAAATTGTCGCGCGACACATGTCGCCGTGTAACCCTAGCCTAAGAGATCACCTTGATTCTGGCAGACAGGCACAAATAGTTTTGTACAAAATGTATTTACCGTGAATCTCACATTTACAGTATAACGTACAATTAGCATTAGTACATTTTCTATAGTGAGTACGGCACTGTTGTATTTACTTTATTATTTGTGTTTGCAGAGTGCTGATGTGTATATATATATATATATGTATGCATGTGTGTGTATATATATATATATATATATATATATATATATATATATATATATATTTATTTTTGTGGTATTTTTGGCACTTCCCTCTGTTTTTCTTTCAGACTCCAGACATTGCCACATTATGTAAGTGGTCACATCCCAGGCTTTCCTTGTAGCAGACCCTAATCTAATTGATGTGATCTTAGGATGGAGAGCTGAGACGAGGGCTTCAGTACCTGCTTACTTCATTAGGTTGCTTGGTTCTTGCGGCCTGGGCTGTATATCATCCAATCAGTTGGAATCCCAGAGGGATTTGATCGTAAATGTCAGAGAGATCTGGGCTCTTTGCAGTTATTATATTTTCTGTCATGTCAGGAATATGAGCTAGGAATATAAATTTGACCGTTTTGACATGTCTATCTCATCGGTTGGGTTGTGAAGCTGTGTAGCTGCTGCTTTTTATATGCATTACTAAGGATGTCGTCTTGTCACACTTTTTTTGTGTGCATATGTTAACACAGTTTCCGAAAGGCCCCTTTACACTGCTCAGTGCAGCAGACGACTGTTGGGAAGAACGTGTTCCTTCCCGGAAAGCACCTGCTCGTCAGTATAGGAGACATTTACATGCAGTGATCTCCTCCACAGTATATGGAGGAGACATCACTAATGCCATACAGAATCATTGTTTGATGGCATAATCTGCTGCCGGCGAACATTGATTTAGGTGTCCACACGAACGATCCTATTACCCAAAGTACAAGCGATTTGCTCATTCATCAAGTAAGCGGTGGCACCTTTACACTGGCAGATCGCCGCTAACGAGTGTTCTTAAGATTGTTTTTTAAGCCGGTTTCAAATATGTGTTAAGAGATCTGCCAGGCTGTTCCAGCAGAGAACAGCCTGCTGTATCTCTCTGGGTCCGGCATTGCCAGACAGTACCAGAATGCCTGCCAGCCCCTTTAACTATAATAGGGACTGGTGGAGATCTAACGTTATTCGCCTGGGAAAAAACATTGCACACAACGGGTTTTTTGTACAGCTGACAGCCAGTATTCTATGCTAGAACAGCCTGCCAGCAAGCTTTACCGCTTAAGTGATTATCTGCCCGATGCTCAGCCGATGAAAAAGGACCTTTACGACTCTGTTCACATCATGTCTTATCTGTGTATGGGTAGGCCCCATTGATCCTATCTATGTGTAAAGAGAGTTCTTTTGGCATGCGGACAATAATAGGACATGAACTCTTTTTTTGCGGAATGGACATGCAGAAACCGATTTCACTTGCAAATAAATTATTTTGTGTCTTGGATTCAGTGCAAAATCCAAATTTAAAATCTGCCACAGATATGGCGTGTGTGAACACGACCTCTGTCTAACGGTAAGAGCCCCAGTGATTTACTGGTCACTGCACGTTCTGCTTCTAGAGTCCCCTGCCATTAGCCGCTATTGCCGGTTTAAACTGCAGACATAAACTAGACATGAATTGCTGGCCATGTAATGCTCTTCAGCTCCTGCTCATAGAGTTCTATAGGATGCTGAGTAGATTTATAACCAAGACGTCATATGGATAAAGTTTGCATTTTTTTTTTTTAAACGCCCTCTTTAAAGAAGACCTGTCACCTCTCCTGCAATAGCTGTTTTAGTAACTACTTTCACCCCCTTGTAATAGCAATTGTGGAGCATCTATTCTTGTGACTCTATGATATGCCATTCTTTTACTGTTCCCGCTAGAAGTTGCGAATTGCAATGAACGGCCAGATGGGTGTTACCAGTTGGGGTTGTGTCCCTGCACAGCCTTAGGCCCCATTCAGACGACCGTGTTTCACTGTACGGCGGCCTCAGGAAGCGCACGGCGTCATAGCAACCAATGACGCCGTGCGCTCCCGTCCTCTGGGGTGGCACAGGCCGGGCTTTCATGGCCGGTATACGGCCGTGAAACACGGTCGTCTGAATGGGGCCTTACACTGTCAGTACTGACTGGATAGTGTCTAACTGTGCAGGGACACACCCCCAACCGGTAACACCCAGCTGGACCTTCATTGCACACTGCTAGTTAATAATTTGTAACCTCTAGCAGGAATAATAAAGGAATGGCACAATATAGCGCCATAAGAATAGATGTTTCAGAATTATTACATGAGAAATGCAAGTAGTTACTAAAATAGACACGTCAGGAGCAGTGACAGCTCCTCTTTAAGTAGCCTTTATTACTGGACATTATACAAACGGGGGTGGTGGTGGGGGATGTCATTTTGGATACCCATGCCTGCTGTTATACAGTCTCCTATTACTAAACAGAGAAATTCTGATAATTTGGTCATTTCCAGCATCATCACATACAACGAGAAGACTCAGAATAGCAAATGTCGAGGCGCTCTCACAATTGACCCGCTCGCTCCTCATTTTTCTAGGATAATCCACCCTAATCCGTATTTCTCTGCAGCAGTAAATTTGCCGTATACTCGGGCTGCCAGGATCTGTTTTCCTGACACGCAGTAGACAGCGCCTTGGTGAATAGGGCACTTCTCCAATTAAACCAAGAAACCTCGAAACCGCAGACGGGAAAAAGCACAAAGGCAATCTGATAAAAGAACCTGCTGCTTCCTTTCCAGAGCTGTCTGTCTGAATGGCAAGTGTGTAGTGCGCGCTATTGATTACCTATGATTACCTCTGGTGACAGCCCCAGAAAACTGTATTATCTGTCTGCGGGGGACATCTAACTTCATAAACATATAGTAAAGAGGAGAGCAAACACAGATATTACCGATCTATAGAGCCTGGATCATCTCTGCTCGTACGCTCCTGTGACTCGAGAAACCCTGACAATATAAACCTGGACCGCAAAGAAATCAGTATATCTTGTAGTCACGAGGTGCATTCATTTTTCCATCAGTTCTGAAGTGGGTCTTGCTGCCATCACCCCCTCCAGTAGATATTTTTTTTTTTGCTGTCTGAGACCCACATCACAAGGAGGATATTGAGATCGGTGCATATCCTATCCCCATCGAGGAGAAGGTTGCACTAGGGGAGGACTGGCCATAGACCCTACAGGGAAATTTCCCAGTGGACCCGATACCCAGGGGTCTGCCCGAGCTCTATCCACGGCAGCCAGCTAGCCAGTTTAATTAAAGGGGTTGCCCGGGTTCAGTGCTGAACCACTGGACATATTCACTTCTTCACCCAGACAGCCCCTGCATCACGCAGAGCAAGGGCTGTTTTGTTTATACTTTTACCCTGCTAGACGGGGGCTTCCATCTAGTAGTGTTCCCCTTGACGTCACCGGCACTAATGGGTGGGCTTTAGCGCTGCCCTAGGCTGTTTTACAGGCTAGGGCAGCACTAAAGACCGCCCATTCGTGCCGGTGACGTCACCAGAATCACTGCTAGGCGGAAGCCTCCACCTAACATTCCCATGGGGAGACCCGCTATGTCAACAGATCTCCAGAAAAAGCACTTTCCCTGTGCAATTCATCACAGGGCAAGGGAAATCTTCAGAAAATGTTCTTCTGCTCGGAGCATCAGGTACTTATGCACCTGGCCAATGCCTGGAAGTGCCCTCCTGTGTTCAACGGTGTTCACAATCCTCAGTATTTTATGTTGCACTGTGTTATTTGGTTCTGCTGGGGCAGTATTTTGTGCTGCACTGTGGTATTTGGTTCTGCTGGGGCGGTATTTTGTGCTGCACTGTGGTATTTGGTTCTGCTGGGGCAGTATATTGTGCTGCACTGTGGTATTTGGTTCTGCTTGGGCAGTATATTGTGCTGCACTGTGGTATTTGGTTCTGCTGGGGCGGTATTTTGTGCTGCACTGTGGTATTTGGTTCTGCTGGGGCGGTATTTTGTGCTGCACTGTGGTATTTGGTTCTGCTGGGGCAGTATATTGTGCTGCACTGTGGTATTTGGTTCTGCTTGGGCAGTATATTGTGCTGCACTGTGGTATTTGGTTCTGCTGGGGCAGTATTTTGTGCTGCACTGTGGTATTTGGTTCTGCTGGGGCGGTATTTTGTGCTGCACTGTGGTATTTGGTTCTGCTGGGGCAGTATATTGTGCTACACTGTGTTATTTGGTTCTGCTGGGGCAGTATTTTGTGCTGAACTTATTTGGTTCTGCTGGGGCAGTATTTTGTGCTGCACTGTGGTATTTGTTATTTGGTTCTGCTGGGGAGGTATTTTGTGCTGCACTTGTTATTTGGTTCTGCTGGGGCAGTATTTTGTGCTGCACTGTGGTATTTATTTGGTTCTGCTGGGGAGGTATTTTGTGCTGCACTGTGATATTTGGTTCTGCTGGGGCAGTATTTTGTGCTGCACTGTGTTATTTGGTTCTGCTGGGGAGGTATTTTGTGCTGCACTGTGTTATTTGGTTCTGCTGGGGCAGTATTTTGTGCTGAACTTATTTGGTTCTGCTGGGGCAGTATTTTGTGCTGAACTTATTTGGTTCTGCTGGGGCAGTATTTTGTGCTGCACTGTGGTATTTGTTATTTGGTTCTGCTGGGGCAGTATTTTGTGCTGCACTGTGGTATTTGTTATTTGGTTCTGCTGGGGCAGTATTTTGTGCTGCACTGTGGTATTTGGTTCTGCTGGGGAGGTATTTTGTGCTGCACTGTGATATTTGGTTCTGCTGGGGAGGTATTTTGTGCTGCACTGTGATATTTGGTTCTGCTGGGGCAGTATTTTGTGCTGCACTGTGGTATTTGGTTCTGCTGGGGAGGTATTTTGTGCTGCACTGTGTTATTTGGTTCTGCTGGGGCAGTATTTTGTGCTGAACTTATTTGGTTCTGCTGGGGCAGTATTTTGTGCTGCACTGTGGTATTTGGTTCTGCTGGGGAGGTATTTTGTGCTGCACTGTGGTATTTGGTTCTGCTGGGGCAGTATTTTGTGCTGCACTGTGGTATTTGGTTCTGCTGGGGCAGTATTTTGTGCTGCACTGTGGTATTTGGTTCTGCTGGGGTGGTATTTTGTGCTGCCCCGCCTACTTCTACAGGCTGCTGTGTCTTCTGTCAATTTGAACCTGCCTACCACATAGGACCGCTTTTAGTTTTTTTTTTCTGGGGTCACTTTAAGTTCCCAGTCCGTCACCGGGTTAGGTCTTGTTTTTTAGGGCAGTGAGTATTCTCCTCTGTTAGCTAAAGATGCCTCATAGGGAGATATAACAGGTTGTTAAAAAGGACACCAGCCTTCAAAGGCTTATGGCCTCAGTGCATCCACAGCAAGGCATCTACAATGTATCTCCTGATATTCTGCAGCAGCAAAAGTCACCCCAAGCTGGGCAGATTTTGTTAGTGCAGTTATGGCAGAAATACTACAAGTTTGACTCTGCAAAAGGGGAAATCCACAGCTTGAGCTGACATAAGTTGACTTCGCTGCTACTGTAGACCCTGCATTTTTCCCCATGCAATTCCACTGCAAAAAATCTGCAGTATTTATACTACATATGGCTGGACCTTAAAGGGGGCTTCCATTAAGGGGCTATTCACATCACGTTTTAGCTCCACGCTGAGCTTGCCACTGGCGGTATACACTTGAATACCCAGATATGGCATTCAAACATGTCTTCAGGTTGTTCTATTCACATTGAGGCCAAAAGATGAAACTAGGCTGCTTTGACTTGCTTTCCATTTTTACTTATGACTAGAGCTGGGCGATATGGCCCAAAAAAAAAAATCTCGATTATTTTTTTTTTTTTAATTTTGGACGATTCATGATTTAAATCTCGATTTTCTTATGTTATTAAAAATATAAAAAATAAAATAAAAAAGCCTACTGTGCCCACATCAGACCTCAGATCAGCCCACTATACCCCCATCAGACCTCAGATCAGCCCATTGTGCCCATCAGACCTCAGATCAGCCCATTATGCCCCATCAGACCCCACATCAGCCCATTATGCCCCATCAGACCCCACATCAGCCCAGTGTGCCCCATCAGACCCCACATCAGCCCAGTGTGCCCCCATCAGATCAGCCCACAGTAGTGCCCCCATCAGACCTCAGATCAGCCCACAGTAGTGTCCCCTTGAGACCTCAGATCAGCCCACAGTAGTGTCCCCTTGAGACCTCAGATCAGCCCACAGTGCCCCCATCAGACCTCAGATCAGCCCACAGTGCCCCCATCAGACCTCAGATCAGCCCACATTAGTGCCCCCTTCAGACCTCAGATCAGCCCACATTAGTGCCCCCTTCAGACCTCAGATCAGCCCACAGTAGTGCCCCCTTGAGACCTCAGATCAGCCCACAGTAGTGCCCCTTGAGACCTCAGATCAGCCCACAGTAGTGCCCCCTTCAGCCCTCAGAACAGCCCACTAGGCCACCATAAGAATAAAATTAAAAAATCCCTTACCTGTCCTGCGCCGCGGCTCCGCTCCAGGTCCGGCGCTCCTCAGTCTTCTTCTCCCAGCGCTGCACTGTCACCGGACTGCGTGCAGCGTCAGGTCAGAGTGCGCGCACTACGTCCTGACGCTGTATGCGGTCAGGACAGTGCAGCACGGCCCCGGAGAAGAAGAGGAGCGCCGGACACCGGAGCGGAGCCGCGGCGCAGGACAGGTGAGAGACAGGATCTAGAACGACATCCGGGACCCCACTGATCAGCTGTTTGAGAAGGCATCGGCGATCGCAGTAATGCTGCGGCCTTCTCGCAGCACCGTATATTGTATAGTGGCTATGCTTTGTATTGCATTGAGCCCCTTTCACTTTATTGGGGCGGAGCTGCTCCTAGGCAACTTGACCAATAAACGTGTCTTCACATGTCCTAGGCAAAGCTGTGAGAAGACCGCACCGCTACTGTGAGCGCCGGTACCTTCCCAAACAGCTGATCGGCGGGTATCCTGGGTGTCGACCAAACCCACCGCCATTCAGATACGGATGAGAGGCAGAAAGCAGGCAAAACAGTGTTTAGCGTTTAATCTTTTTGACTGTTTGCTTCATTATAATGAATGGATTAGCTAATTGATACGTTTGCATACAGTTTTATGATATTCATATGTACCTCTCTGGCGGGATGCTCTTTGGACAGCTAAAACCGGATGTGCAACCAAGAGAAGTTCTTGAATGGCTGCACACGTTGGAACACCAAGGACATAAGTAAAATGCTAATGACATTCCTTTTATAAAAAAAAAGTGGAGCTCTTAGAGCAGTGCATATATGTACGCAGCATATGCCATTGTATGGAGCCTCCGCACGGCAGCATTTTTCCACTAAAAGCACTAAGTAAGAATGCCTCATGGACACTGTATAAAAACAGAGGTACAATATGGACACTTAGCTTTCTGATGCTATTGAAGCCCTGAAGAGGACCTGTCGTCTCCTCCGGCAATGACGCCTGCCATTACCTGGCTCCGTTGTTTCATTCTTTCCTCGCCCTTCCCTTTTTCTGGAGAAATTGGCGCCTGTACTTTAAGCTCCGGCTGATTTTTGAGGCCATGCACTGTCATTTTCAGTGACGAGTAAACCATAGCTTTGACGCTATTCAATTAGCATGAAAGAGCTCCAGTTCACCTCCAGTGCATGGCCTCCAGAAGATGTCAGGAGCTGAAAGTAACTGCACCAGTGGCGTGAAAATGGGAGGGGCGATAGAAATAAAAAACAGAGCTAGATTCTGTGGGCTGCAGAGAGTTAAAGGCGGCTATCATTGCTCGAGGATGAGACAGATCCCCCTTAGTAGAAAGTAAGCTTCACCCTTATTACAATTAGGCCTCAGCATAATAACTCAGCTCCTGCAATGATGGCTCAGAAACGCAGAGGCCGTTATTATGATTTTACCCCTTCGAAGGGGTCTCATTGCGATGTAAGTTACTTCTTCGAGGTGGGCGTAAGCTGAAATAAATCTCCTCAGAAGTCTTACTTGCTGAAACGGTTACACTGAAGGTGTTTACGTCCTTGCTCGAGTTACTTCAACCTTACATGTTCCTTGCGTGACTTCTCTGCGTGTGACCGAGGAGCCGGCAGCAAGTGACGCCCAGTACTGATCAGTCACAGTGCCGGTGTTTTTCTCTTCCCCCTTACTGACCTTGCCACAGAGAATTAAGTACAAAAGCATAAATTCAGGCTCCAGGTGGGAGATGCATTTGACCCGGTAATGCTTTCCTTAGTCCTAATAAGCTGCTGTGCTCCTGTGCGCTATTACCTATCCATTCTTTCTGGGACACTGCGTATTTCATTCTCGCTGATGACAGTTCGATTCCTGCAGAAGTAATAATCTCTTCTAGACCCTCTATCTTATCCTTTGCCTACAGAGCCAATATCTGTCAACTTGAAAAATGAATTATTGCCTAAATATTAGCCTGCTGTTTGCAGTCACCGTGCAGACTCCCAACCAGAGATCGGTGGAGGGTGGCCGCCGTCACATCAGCCTCTTCTTTCATCTTTTTTTTTTTTTGTAGCATTCTGTATGTTAACTTTTTGTCATTTGTAATCTGTGTTTCTGATGCAAAACGTATAATAAGTAAAATAACTTTTTGAAACCCCTTTCTCCACCTAAGACTACTTTCACACTTGTGGTGTTAATTCCGGCATTAAGATCTGACAGAGGATCTCCATAATTAGACAGATCAGTTCAGTTAGGATATGGTTGTGTGAAATCAGAACGGAAAAAACGGATCTGTCAATAAATATATTGAAAGTCAATACGTAATGGATCCAGTTTTTAGGCTCCTTTAAAAAAAAAAAAGTCAGAAAAACATGACAAAAATGTTATTAGGGCAGATTTATCATGACTGGCATTTCCTACACCAGTTTTGATGGCACTGGGCTCTGGAGTGAGACAGACCTAATTTATTAAGAGGCAGGTGTCTCTTTATAAACTAGGTGAGCCAATGGCCCTCCATATGCCGCCAGTAGCTCAAATCTGTGCCAGTTAGGGTGTGGCATAGAGTTCAGTTATGATTTACACCAGTTTCTTTGCCCCCTCTCACTAAGCACTTCCCCCTTTTTGCCACTTTAGAAAATTAAGTACAAATATGATTGCCATAATTTGTGACTTTTTAAATGTGGTATAGTGCTGATACATCTCCTCTACTTTTTAAATGACAGTTAGCACTAAGGGATATGCAGGATAGACCAGATGCTGTCACAGGCATAAGACATACCTCCCAAGTGTCCCTCTTTTGGAGGGACAGTCCCTCTTTTTGACCCAAGTCCCTCTGTCCCTCTTTGATCCTTAAATGTCCCTCTTTTTGACCTGGGGAATTAATGCATAAATGTGCATTAATAAATTTACTAAATTGCTCCTTACTAAAGTGTTTGTATGGTTTCTACCCGTATATTAGACCAGAACTTCATTATTTGGTGCAATTTGTACCTTAAAATATCTATAATCTGATTATTTATGTGTTAATATTTATTTGGACATTGAAACACAAGTAAAAAATTGCCGCAGGGGCTCCAGTAATTATGCTTTGGGCGGAGTTAGAAGCATGGCCTAGTATGAAAAAACCTGCCATGATGTGCACCACACACATTGTCCCTCTTTTCAATTTTCAAAAGTTGGGAGGTATGGCATAAGACACAACATTTACTTTGTCATTGGGTTTTTCTCATCACAGTTGAACTCTCTACATATGAACCTGAATCGGTAATAGTGCCACAAAATAAATGTACCCATCAGTGTGTCCCCATAGTCATACTTCCCATTTCAGTGGAAAGAGGGAGACTTTAGGCAGTGACTCGGTGGCTCTAAGCTCTGCCCTAGTTTTAATCTTCACGAGATAAAGTAGTAGAGGAGTTTGGGCTGGTGTCTGGTGTTCTATTTTTTTTTTTTTTTGTTCTGTATAGGTTCTTTTAAAAAATGATAGTGATTGTTTCAACATACAATATGTTCCCACGTGGCACCCATGCTGCTTGGTGATTTTGAAGTGGGTGGTTATAGTGCATTTTATTGCTTTATACCTTGTTTGATTTGTCTTTCTAGAATCTGAGAAAGCTGGGTAAGAGCCTATATAAGTGTTGTCGAGGATAACCAATTATAACCAAAGCTGGCCATAGACATTAGAAGTACATTGGACATGTTTGAATTTAATTGCACAATCCATGTGTTCTTGATGAGATAAGCTGATGCCAGAGGGTCATGTATATGGGGGAGGGGGTTTAATGATATAGCTGTTGGCCGACAAGTATCTCATGTGTATGACAAGCCTAATGGTGCCCATACACCTTCAACACCCGGCGGCCAAATGCTTGTTCAGCACACTATTTCTCACAACTCCCCCAGTTAGCACTTGGTTAAGGCGCCTTTCAGACCTGTAGGAGGGTGTTATATACAGCAAGCCTGGCAGACAATGCCGGGAATTGGCTAGACAAAAGCCACTGCATGGAGCTCCTGATGCAGGGGCGGATTGGTCATAGACCTCACAGGGAAATTTCCCGGTGGGCTGATGCCCAGGGGTCTGTGTGGGCCTTCCTCACTACCGGCCAGTGGAAGTTTTTGGGGATGTATTTTGTGCTGCTGGCAGTATTTTGTGATAGACTGTGGTATTTGGCTCTGTTGGGGTGGTATAATGTGTCACAATATGGTATTGGTAGCTTTGCCTTCCATCAATTTGGACCGGACTACAAAACTGGGCCACTTTTAGTATTTTTCCAGGGCCAATTTAAGTTCCCAATCCATCCCTGTCCTGATGGCAGTGTGAAACTAGCCTTAGCCGATTGTGCATTTGTTGTCAGTGGAGAGAGAGGAGAAAGCCCCTGCCAGACACCTCTGATGATGGTCTACCTCCTAGGAGAACAAAAGGATTTGGCCAAAAATTCAGTTCTCCTGATCTTTCTCTCCTCTTAAAAATGTTTTTTGGTGGGGAGAAGGACCAGGAGCTCCCTATACACATTAGATTTTGACAGGTTTGGTTGACAATACACTCATGTGTATGGGGACCTTAAAAAATGACTGACTTTTTTTCTTAGCTCAAAGATTTAGATTTACAACTGGTTTCTGCACTTGACAGTTGTTTTGATGTACTAATGCTTTTCTGCAATATTTGTCTCATCAAACGTCTGTACTAGAAGCCAATGATGTCCATATGGAGCCAAGGCTTGGACTGTTTCACTTGACATTTTGATTCTCAAGTACATTGGAAAATATTGGCTGGTATGACCATATGCTCCTGAGGATGTTGGCCATTATTTGTCCTTTGAGGAAAAAATGACACTTTTGACATTTCACAGCTGCGGCCTTGGGTTTTTATTGAACTGTATTAGTTTTGCTCCCATGGCCTTTGTTCTCAATATTTTGTGGAGAGCACATTTGCCACTTTATTTTGTAGTTGTTTCGGGAAAACCCGTGAAACCAGATGACATTAAGTGTATCTGTCCAGCCCAGTGACGTGCCAGACCTGCAGAATTTCCACGGCCGGTTATCTTGCTTGCCTTTCATAAAATGTTGCCTAGTAAATATGTGCTAAACAACCGGCCGCAGAAAATGCTCTTCAAAGGATTTTCTAAAAAGCTGAAAAATATACTTTGTCCGTAATTAAAAGAATACATCGAGCAGATGTTTTATATTGTGCACCGAAGCCTGTGAATGGCGTGAGTGCAGAAATCTGTGAGCTATTATAAGAGGCGCTCCTAGATGGTGGGTTGGTGGACGGAGTGGTCTATAGAGTGATCATGAGGCCGTTTTCCCTTATTGGGGCAGGTTTACTAATCCTGTGTTATATTAAGGCAGTATATTCTTAGATTGTCTAAGGGCACGGCCATACTTTCCGTTTTTTTTATGCACGTTTGTAAGTCAAAATCATGTGTGGCTCATGAAAGCAGAGAAAGTATTAAGTACAGATACAGCCTTTCTAGTGTTTTGAATCCACCCCTGGTGTCCATGTTTTGAGAAGCCGCTGTTTTGTGGTCCTCAAAACGGACACTGTTTGTAAATGGACCGTAATCAATGCAAAAGGTGAAATGCACATGAAAACCCACCGCAGAGTCCGCATGCAACAAGAAATTGATACTTAATAGTCTAAAGGTGACCGCCAACGTTGTGGCCTGGTCCACTTGCCGAGATTCTTCTAACCTCCGTACACATACACGTTGTGTTCTCAGTAGGAAGAATGAAATAAACTGCTGCCAGACAGCTCTGATGGTAGCGTATCTCTCCACGGAACAAAAGAATAGGGTATGCTGAAATCTAACATGCCTGACCTTTTTTTTTCCCCTGATATAAGCACAGGCCCATAGTTGTCCAGTTCTGCCTAAATCAGCAGATTTGGTCCACATTCTTCTAATTGGTATGGCCTCTTTATAGGGTTCATCCAGTCCGATCCTCAGGCCACCAATATCTGATCGGCCGGGGTAGCCCTGGCATTGGGGCTACACAGGTCTTTCCGTTGTGTAGTGGACGAAGTTGGTTACTGCAAGGCTGCACCTATTGAGGCAGTGCACAAATGTTGTGTAGCTCTGGTGTCGAAGCTGCTCCCAAATAGCTGATTGGAGGGGTGTCTGCTGTTAGACCCCTGCCGAATGATAGGCCGTCAATATAGAAGCAGTTGACAACCTCTTTAAAGGGGTTCTCCAAGACTAAAAAATGCTCCCCATATGCCTGGGCCCCTCACACTGATTCTACTTACCTGGCTCCCTGTGTAGCTCCTGGTCTCCTCATAGCTGCTGCTTCTCCCCTTGTGCAGATGAAAACATTTAGTGTGGAGGAAGGGGATAGCCACTGGCAGGCGGGGACGGGGAGGAGCCTCCCTAGCGTCACCTCTGATGCTAGGGAGGCTTTTTATTGGCTGCCCCCACCATCTTCCCCGACACCGGATATTTTCATCTGTGCACGGGGAGAAGCATCGGGGACGAGGAGAGATGTGGGGAGCCAGGCAAGTAGAATCGGGGGGTGGGGGGGGGGGCATTTTTCAGTCTCTGATAACCCCTTTAAGTGTCATTGTCATGTAACTTCACTATGACTTTTGTGACTATATCTGTTTATACAGAACTATAAGCCAAGTTGACTATGACTGTCTATTTCTAACCCCTTCATAGTATTAGGATTGTTACCACTGTCTCCTGTTTCTGCATAAATATTATATTGTGTATTGTCTTTAATATATATATCTGTTTCCCTCCTATCAGATATGCCGCTCCACGTGCGACGTAGCAGTGACCCAGCTCTCGTCGGGATAACCACTTCTGTTAGCGACTCCAACTTCTCTTCTGAAGAGCCGTCCCGTAGAAATCCAACTAGATGGTCTACGACTGCAGGGTTCACAAAGAAAAACCCTCCTACGGGCCACAGCTCCAATGACAGAAAGGTATGGATTTTCTATTGCACGCTGAACGTGCTCCTTCTGCTCTCTTTCAGTAATTGTTTCTTCGCGTCGATACTGTTCTTCAGCGTCCTCCGCTGGGCTTCAGCCCTCAGGCGGCCATTCTCCCTATGAAAAGTACAACTGTTATGTCTAGTGCGCTCACGTCCCCGTCGAGAGGGTCAGAGGCACGTGAACACGCTTTGAAACAATTAGCTTGCTCCAAGTTCACCTTCTCCCATCTGTAATCCCATATGCTGCAGGGATAGTTTGGGTTCCGAACTTTTCTTTTATCAGCTTATAAATTGTTCTGTATCTTCCAATTAAAGCGGCTTGTGAGTATTTACAAAGAGCCTTTTACAGTGTGAAAATGACATGGGGAGGATCAGCCTTGGGGAAGTGATTTGGCAACGACAATTTTACATTTTAATGCTCCTTGTATTAAACGGTCGTCTTCTCTCTGGATTCCATTAAGGAGACGACATACGCTTTATCTTTGCTTTTAATATCGGCTTTACTTAAGACGTGCTGCTTTTAATAAGGATGTGTAGAAGTGGGTGTCGTAGTGGAGCATTTTAAGATCTGTCATCTTATTGCCGATGACAGAATAGATGGAAAATATAGGTATTTTCGTAAATTTGACAATGATTAGTCGGAGAGGTTGGTACTGGTGCTCTAGTGTTCCTTGCAGGAGTATCTTTTCCAGCATAAACAATTTTATTCTCCTGCCGGTCTGAACCTGGATGTTTTCCTGTGTTCACCCCTCTGGCCCCCTTGACATGAGCATCGGAGCATTTCATGCTCCAATGCTCTCCTCTCCCTTGCCAGGTGTTGTATCGTTCAGGGCAAGGGCTCTTTTGTTTACACTGGCACACTGCTAGGTGGAGGCTCCCCCCCCGGCAGTGAGCCCTATGACGTCACCGGCTCTGATGGGTGGGGTTTAGCGCTGACCTAGCAGTTTTACAGGCTAGGACAGTACTACACTATGTTCCAAATTATTATGCACATGATATTTATCTCTGATTTTCCTAAATGGTCAGTGCAAATGTCAGTCAGTTAAATAAATTAATAAGTCATCACCCATTAGAGTATACATCGAATTTTATTGAACAAACCTCCCAATGATAACAGTATATTCTTCAAAAATTAAAAAAAAACCTCAAAATGCACTGTTCCAAATTATTATGCACAGTAGAGTTTCTAAACATTTTATATGTTTTTAAGAACTGAAAATGCTCATTTGTGGAATTTGCAGCATTAGGAGGTCACATTCACTGAAATTAAAAAGCTATTTAAATCCAAAACATCCTAACAGGCGAAGTTACATGATAACATAGGAGCCCTTCTTTGATATCACCTTCACAATTCTTGCATCCATTGAACTTGTGAGTTTTTGGAGAGTTTCTGTTTGAATTTCTTTGCATGATGTCAGAATAGCCTCCCAGAGCTGCTGTTTTGATGTGAACTGCCTCCCACCCTCATAGATCTTTTGCTTAATGATACTCCAAAGGTTCTCTATAGGGTTGAGGTCAGGGGAAGATGGTGGCCACACCATGAGTTTATCTCCTTTTATGCCCATAGCAGCCAATGACACAGAGGTATTCTTTGCAGCATGAGATTGTGCATTGTCATGCATGAAGATGATTTTGTTCCTGAAGGCACGTTTCTGCTTTTTGTACCATGGAAGAAGGTTGTCTGTCAGAAACTCTATATACTTTGCAGAGGTCATTTTCACACCTTCAGGAACCCTAAAGGGGCCTACTAGCTCTCTACCCATGATTCCGGCCCAAAACATGACTCCTCCACCTCCTTGCTGACGTTGCAGCCTTGTTGGGACATGGTGGCCATCCACCAACCATCCACTACTCCATCCATCTGGACCATCCAGGGTTGCACGACACTCATCAGTAAACAAGACTGTTTGAAAATTAGTCTTCATGTATGTCTGGGCCCACTGCAACCGTTTCTGCTTGTGAGCAATGGTTAGGGGTGGCCGAATAGTAGGTTTATGCACCACAGCAAGCCTTTGAAGGATCCTACACCTTGAGGTTCGAGGGACTCCAGAGGCACCAGCAGCTTCATATATCTGTTTGCTGGTTTGTAATGGCTTTAGCAGCTGCTCTCTTAATCCGATGAACTTGCCTGGCAGAAACCTTCCTCATTCTGCCTTTATCAGCATGAACACGTCTGTGCTCTGAATCAGCCACAAATCTCTTCACAGTACGATGATCACGCTTAAGTTTTTCGTGAAATATCTAATGTTTTCATCCCTTGTCCAAGGCATTGCACTATTTGATGCTTTTCGGCAGCAGAGAGATCCTTTTTCTTTCCCATTTTACTTGAAAACAGTGACCTGCTTAATATTGTGGAACATCCAGTTTTCCTTTCATTGGGCTCACCTGGCAAACTAATTATCGCAAGTATCTGAGATTGATTTCAGTGATCCAAAGAGCCCTGAGACACAATATCATCAATGAGTTTCATTAAAAAACAAAAAAATTAATCTTTATGACACTTAAATCCAATTTGCATAATAATTTGGAACATAGTGTAAAGCCCACGCATTAGTACTGGCGACGTCACAGGGCTCACTGCTGGGGGGGGGAGTCCTCCACCTAGCAGTCCCCATGGGTAGCCTGGTACATTACCGGATCTCCTAAAATTGCCTTTTCCCTGCGCAATTCAGCGCAGGGCAAAGGAGAGCATCGGAGCATGAAAAGGCCGGAAGATTGAAGATGGGGATGTGTCCGGGTTCAGCTCTGAACCCTGACAACCCCTTTAATACCAGATAGCGACACATATCCTCATTATTTCTAATTTGTTTCTATTTTCCAATTGCATGTGTATTTTTTTCTATCTAGCATTTAGAAAGCCTTAAGAGCATTGCTTTATGTGGGCCATAGACACAATGGTCTGGTGAAGACCTCATTGACTTCTATGGGAGAGTTTTCTAGGTATGTTCTGTGACCTGTGCAGAGGTGATTGTACAAGGAAAGAATAGGGAAGCTCTGACAATCATCTATTGTGAATGTTGGATCCTGTCTTACCTATACACAGAGGTGATATCATTACAGGAAGGATTAGAATGACAGGCAGATAACTGCAGTAAAGTGACCTCTACAGACCAAGAAGTGGCGGCTATTAGGCTTAGTGGCCAGTGCGAAAACTGTAGGATTTCATGTTATTTGTTCAAATATAGATACTGAAAATTAAAAATAACATAAAAAATGTGTTAAAAATGTTAACTATAAAAACGTGACTTAAACTATAGGTCATTTTCTCATGACACATTACTTTTAATTGTCTGCACAGTGACAGATCCATCAGCCCTCGTTCTTCCAATGCCACAACCTCCACTGGTGAGATTTCCAGGAAAGAACTGCTGGTTTTACAGAACACCTTTAATATCAATGGCACTTTGTTTACTAGTCAGAATATTTCCAGTGAACACTTGCTAAATGTTATTTTTGCTGCTGCAACCCTAATGATAATTAGTATACGTCCCAAGTCCTCTGTTTCTTCTCTCCAGCACATCTCTTGCTTCATACATGCTCTTCATCTTCTGTTCGGGACACCTATAGTGATCATTGGAGTTCTCAGCCAGCATTTTCATGTTCCTCCTTCGCCATAGTTTTAAATAGTCATGAAACCCAGTTTTGAGTCTTCTTAAACGCCATTGCAACTGGATTTAGTTGTAACTCCTGTTTTTATGCTGCCCTCACCAGCTTCCGAAAAGATAGGAGCACAGCCATCGGCCCCTACACATTCATCATAACTTACTCCAGAACTTGATGTAAATGACTGCGACCACTTCGAGCTGGAGTAGATTTTAGCCTGATGCGCGGACTACCAGCAGAGGCATTTCGTTTGACGAGGTCTGTGCCTCTTCATAAATGAAGTGCCTGCTCCACCAGCACAGGACTGCCCACAGTGGTCTTGATAAATTGGGTCCCATAGTGTTTATAGTATTGTTCATTTTATATTACATTTGCCATATTAGTAGGTTGCGATGATCTGCAGTTCTAAGTGGTCTTAGAATATCCAGTTACGTTTTAAGTGTTTCAACTTAAAACCCAGTCACAAGCCTAGCTCTTTTAAGATTTTGCCTAGGTCTCAAACTGAATTAATAGAGCTGTCTATGCCGAGCCGATGTGTTAAGTCTCCTGCTTGTACTCCGTTCTTCTCCTAAGTGGCAACTCTGCACCCGGATCACACAGACCTTCAGTGAGCTTTGTAGGGAACGGAGATATGTGACAGTCTGTAAATTCAGACAATAAGCTCGAAACCAGTGAACGCTCACAGCAAGTAGTACGCTTCATCCATATAAATCACTACAGCCTGGGATCCTATTGTGAGGTCCACTAGGGGAGCTTCCAACCCTTGTCTTACACCCATAATTTACTTCATCCTGCAAAATAACAATCTGGTTCACCATTGTAGAAGAAGTTATGGAGTCTTACAACAATTTACTCTATGCTACATATCCTGAGATTCCCTTTCACAGTGCATTTTTAGTTCATGGCTGATGACTGGTGTCATGTTTTATTAGGAGGCCTTCTAATATGGAGTAATTGTTTTGTATAATACAGCCCTTATTTGCAGAGGAATAGAAAAGTTGAAATTAATTTAGAAGCACATCAAAACAAAAAGTCCTGGTCTACATTTAATGACCGTTGGCGTGCATGTTCACCATCAGTGGTAGTTCTCATGGGCACCAGAGCACTGCCTGCTCACAGCGGGTGACCATCGATGATTGGGCTCCTTCTTTACTTGCTGATATCAGCAGTAACTTCAATCCTGACCCTTAGATGCCACGGTCAGTAGTGGGTGCCTCTGTTACCAAACCCTATCAAAGGGCCTCCATGCCAGCCATGGTTGTGTGACCATTACATTGTGCAAAAATGTATGCTAATGGCAAAATAAAAAAGTTACGGCTCTCTAAATGCCGCAGTGCAGAACCAACCCATGTCCTGCAGCCCAAAATAAGGTCAAAATAGGCTTGGTCCATGTGTTTACTATAGTTTTTGTCCTAAATTGTAATGTTTTTAATATTTTTTTTTTTTTTTTAGTGACCATGACAGCTTTGAAAGTGGTTATGGTCTTCTATTAGATGGGATTACCCTCTCATTTGTGAAATGGAGAAAGGGGGGAGCCCAACATTTAGGCTGCTCATAGCAGCTGTAGAAAGACGTCCAGTATACATTTCCATATGTGCATCCTATTATAACATGTCTGCCTTTATTACATTAAGCAGAACTAGCACAAAAAACACTATTAGTAAAAATTTTGAGCAGTTAATAAATTATAGATTTGCTGGTCCCAATCAATGTTTACTAATATTAACATTTTATGGTCAATACATTTTGTGTCCACGTAAGGTTGCACTCAGGACCCTCCTATATTGGTCAGAGAAGATTGCTGTTAACACAGACTAGCCTAGTCTGCCCAAGCCCATCTGTATATTACATGTAATATGACATTTTCCTGGCAACTGATCAGTGATCGTCTTCTGAACCTGGACTCAGTCCTCCACTGATTGCTGGACCGGTTTCGATCTGATTTTTTTTTCTCTTTCTTTTTCCTTCTTTTAAGAAACTACACCATCTGAGAGCTGCATGTAAATCGAATACTCATATCTCACTTAGAAATTTCCTGTAGCTCGGTTTATCTGTCACGTACGTTCACTCCGTCGTGGTGTTTGACAGATGATTGCTGTCTCTCACTGTTTACTATGTGTAAACATAAATCCATTCATACCAATGCTGGATATAATATGATGAATTACATACTACGACAACCTTTTTGTTGAGATTGGTCGAAGCAATACCGCTGGTGACTTCTGTTGTAGTTTTCTATGAATTATTTCCATAGTTTTTTAATCTGAATGCCGTGTGTTAGTTGAAATACCTAAAACAGAATCCAGTACTCATCTTGAAGCATATAATGCACACTGTATATACAGTGTCTATAAGTTCCCCTTCAATAATGCATTTTTCTTTCTTTTAAAACAGAAGGATGAGAACTACAGGAGTCTGCCCAGGGATACCAGTAATTGGTCTAAACAGTTTGAAAGAGATAAAGCTCGCTCTTCCTTGAGTGCCAGTCACCCTCTGGTGGACAAGTGGCTAGAGAGGCAGGAGCAGGTAAAACATTGATATTTGTATTTGATTACAATGTAAAAAGAACTGGTCCTAATGGGGCCAGTCTAAGAGATATATTACTCTATAATTCTATATTATATAGTGCAATGCATCAAATCCCAGATGCTACCATGAAATCAGTAGTGATAAACTTTTTAATAATTTTGGGAAAAGTTTGCTTGCATCTGGAATTGCCAATCTACTTTTTGACTAAGTCAGTTATTGACTATTTCATCCTTTCAAGATGCCTAGTCTCAACCTGGGATTACCTTTTTCTTAGGGTTCTTTAAAATACACTTGGATTAGACCCCCCTTTTTTTAAAGCTGAGAAGGCCCTCCAAAAAGAGTTTTCCAAGACCAATAAAGCACCACCATTCATCAGCTAGTAAACTGAAGCAAGTTTGCTATATACTTGTGTTTTTGACTCGCCTATCGTTGGCTTACCTATCAGGAATGTTCCACTAACGTCTTGACCATTCATAGTTGCATGCATAGTTTGGGTAGATGGGTCATCTGCATGCTCTTCATGTCTAAGCAGCCGATAAAACTAGTCTTGGCCTTAAGTGTGATCTGATAGCCGTGCCCTTTTCCCAGTCTCTCCTCTCCATTGTGCCTGCATAGCTGGTTGAGATGGCAGTGGAAACGTTGGAAAATATATGGTGTCTATGGTGCTATGAAGTGCTGTATCGTAAGCGGGGATGTAAGCAAAGAGCACACACCATCTACATCCTAATATCATGGAAGCATCAGAATTCACAAAAAATTCCTTTTAATGTATCTCTATTTTGCTACATTTTTGTGAAACTCTAAAAGCTCCTTCTCCTTCTCTGACAGAGAGAGTTAAGAAGTTCAAACGTGGTGGCCATTTTCAGAACCATTGAGGACAATGGGCCTGTTTATCTATCCTATTTTTGGCTTTGAACAAGGCCATCTTATCGGCCATGTTTCAGAAAGCACCCATTAAAAAATAGCTGTTAAAAATAGTCAGTTTTATCATTTTTAAAGGGTTTCTGTCACCAGAAATGACCCTATTAAACCAAGTGTCATTTGCAATGAGCAAATGACACTTGATGCCAGTAATGTTACTATTATAGTCCTCAGTAACGCCGTTTTGCTAAAAATTACGATTTTATAATATGCTAATGACCTCCCCTAGGTGCAGTAGGCGTGAACCTGCACCTAGGAGAGGCCGTAATTATGCCTCTTACCACGCCCCCGGTCGCGCTGATTGACAGGGCCGGGCAGCCAGCTCTTTCGGCTCCCGGCCCTGTACGATCCGAAATCCCGCGCCTGCGCAGTAATGAAGCCGGGACCCGGGCGGGCGCCGGCTCTCAACGCACGCTGATCCCGCGCCTGCGCATTGCGATCAGCGCGCGTTGAGAGCCGGCGCCCGGGGGCGTGGTAAGAGGCATAATTACGGCCTCTCCTAGGTGCAGGTTCACGCCTACTGCACCTAGGGGAGGTCATTAGCATATTATAAAATCGTAATTTTTAGCAAAACGGCGTTACTGAGGACTATAATAGTAACATTACTGGCATCAAGTGTCATTTGCTCATTGCAAATGACACTTGGTTTAATAGGGTCATTTCTGGTGACAGAAACCCTTTAACCATTTTTTTGTATGATCATGTGAATGTACCCTAAGTAGGTTCAGTTTCAGCGTAAGATACCAGGATATTGCATATGTAGGAATTTCTAATTTTGTATATTTTTCCCATTATTTTTATTATATTTTTAAGTCTCTGTGATCTAGATTTCCTGGCTCACTAAATATCCCCAGATGGAGGCTTTCTGAATTTGCTGTCTCCTTGTATAGTCTTTAAAGATATCATGGCCTGATCCTAGGCTAAAAGTATCATATTTTTTGATTAACAATGTGTTTGACTGCTCCTCCTCCGCCAGAGATGAGATCGTAATTCACCCCTATGCAATGAAATTATTTTCTATACCAGTCTACCCTCCTTATTTCATTTCTACCCAGACTGATTCAAAAATTTGATTTCCAGAAATCAAATTGCAGAAAATCACTCACAGCGGTGAACTAAATTAAAACAATACAGACCTATGTAAGTTAATCTCTGCAAATTATTAAACAGGGTAAAGGGAGAAATTCATATTTTGCTTTGCCTTTCTTGGTTTTAGCCGAGCACGAGCTCTGTAGATCTACTTTGTGGGTATAGATAGGAAAATTAAAAGCATTATAGCCATTAAATCAAGTTAGTAATTCAAGTGTAACTTGATTTTCAATATCCATAAGGTCAGAGTCAGTGGGATGGTTGCTTTGACTTTTCAAGAACATAACTCGGGCGCCGGTTTCCATTCATGTTTTTTGCCTGTAACATTACACATCTATTTTACTACTTTATTATTATACTCTGAATTTGTTAAGTTGTGGGAGGGTGTAGTCTCTTTAAATAAGGGTTATACGCTGGATCAGACTGGCCCACCAGAATACCAGAGGATCATCCGATGGGCCCTGTCTCTATAAAACCATAGTGAGCCCCAAAGATTCAGAAGAAAGAATACAATTTGGAGCTGCTTTTGGAGATAATCAGTCATCACTAGTCTATTTCATATACATTTGTATTACATTTTATAGAGGATTTAGGCCTTGGACCCCAATAGTTTCCTCTGGTGGGCCCAAGGAACTCTAGTCCAGCACTGCTTACAAGATAAGTTTGACTTAACAATTTCCCGGTAGCCAAGTCTACATAGAGGGGCATGCCAAGTCAATGTAGATGTGTTGGGCTGCCCATACGCTTTAGATCGGTGTCAGCAGAATGCTATTCCTCCTGACCCCTGTGCCTTGGCCAAGCATAAATGTGTCCTCAGTAGGAAAGAGGAGCAAAGGTGGCCATACAAATTAGTCTAAAGTTGAACGTTCAGTGGTTGAAATTTAACAATGAATGGTCATTTTAGCCAACAGATGACAGACTGTCAACTTCTGAAAAGAAGTCACCCATGTTTTATATTTTTATAAGCTATTGGACAAAATATTTTTTGTTCAAAGAAGGATCATCCTTGGAAGAAAGGATAAGGATCTTTCGCCCAGTTTCATTCCACCTGTATGGCCAGTTTGAACAGCTGTAATGCCCAATATGGACTTGGGCTACTTCCACACTAGTGTTAGTACGGATCCGGCGGGTGAAGGGACCCGCCGGATCTGTACTGAATAATACAACCTTGTGGATCCGTAATTCCGGATCCGGTTGTATTATCTTTTAAACGGATCCGGAATAACCTCTATTGAAAGTCAATGGAGGACGGATCCGTTTACAAGTGTGTCCACACCAAACGGATCCGTCCCCATTGACTTGCATTGGGGGTCATTCCGGATCCGTTTAGGTGCGGATAATTAGTACGGAGAGCAAACCGCAGCATGCTGCGGTTTGCTCTCCGGTCTGAAGACGGAACAGAATGCTTTTAAGAGCATTCCGTTGTCTTCAGTTCAGTTTTGTCCCCATTCACAATGAATGGGGACAAAACTGAAGCATTTTATTCCGGTATTGAGCCCCTATGACGGAGCTCAATACCGGAATTCCATAACGCTAGTGTGAAAGTAGCCTAAAATGTTCATTGCTGTGTCAGCGAAATGATTGTTCATGAGATCGTTGTTTGTTCAACTGCTGTTCAACCGTCAACCAACTTCTATCTAATGTATATGGCCACTCTCAGACACCTGATGGAGACTTATTATCTCTGTTGAAGACAAAAGGATTGGACATGTTGATAACCAAGTGCTTGATCAGTCTTTCCCCTGATAGTGTCGTCTGGTCCAACGAAATCTACAGGGCCATAAATAATCTTTTACTGGAAGTTGATTAAGTTGCATTGTGCTTCAGGAGTGGGGTTGACCTCTTGCATTTTATGGTGAAAATGGCCATCTACTGCTGACCTAATGGCTTTGTCAGATTTTATCAAAGTACATTTAAGATCATATTTTGGATTTCCACTCTTTACAATAGTTGAATTGATGAGCATATGTTCAGTGGTCTGAATACTCATCGTTGTCCACTTCCACACCCTTATTACCAGCAGTTTCATACTCTTTCTGTTGACCTGAAAGATATGCAAAAAACAATTCAAGAAAATGGTAAGGAGATGCAAGCATTGGGTTATTCGATACATTATTTTCCATTTTAAAGCTTTTAATACTACTATGTAATGGATGAGTTGGCTGTTTCTGGAGCCTTAGTGGCTAATATAGACCCTAAGAGAACCTAGTAAATGCATTTTGAAGGCTCCGCGGTGCTCTTCCAAGGGCCGTGACCTGTGGCTATAGTGCTCGTCTGAGCTCCATGGCACCTTCAAACGACTCAATGGGGTGGGGAGAATTGGGAGTCAGCACCCCACTGATTAGAGATTGATCTATTCTCTGTATTTGAGTCCCAGGCAACCCCTTTAGCAGTAGCATGATATATACTGTATGTGACCAGTATAGGAAAGTAATATAAAAAGTGATTCTAAAAATCTTCATCTACTTGCATGTTAAAGTAGCAAGAACTAGTTTAGGTAGAAACTTTGATTTAAATCACTGATTTAAATCAAGCCTTACTGACTAGTGATTTAAATCGTGATTTAAATCAGTTAGATTTAAATCAAATCCACCCTGATGCAACCTAAACATATAACTAATATAATATAATGCATTTTCTCAGAATTTGCCCACTATGTAATACCAATTATAAGGCCTGGATGTTTTATGTATAGGAAACATACCTTTTTTCTCCCCAGTTTAATGGGTTAATCATTCATATTTGGACACCACTGTTCTGTTGTACTTAGGAAGGAGAAAAATAATCCTGACCTTAATAACAATTTAAATAGATTTATTCAACTGAAACAATAACAACATTACAGCATAAGTTATTTGCTTAAACAAACATCCATGTTTGTTAACTAATTTGGCTAAACAAAATATATATATATTTTAAGAAACTTAGACTGTCAGCCCAGCCAACACATGAAAAACTTAAATACTACTGTCCCTGCTGTCCTCTGTAGCTCAACTTCTTGGACTTGGCACTGAAGTAAAGCGAGCGTCTGTGATAATATAGGAGAGAAACTGCCCACTAATCCTACAGAAACCTCTGGAAGAGCATGGCATTGTGAATGTTACACATATACAGTCATGGCCAAAAGTTTTGAGAATGACACAAATATTATATTTTCACATGATCTGCTGCCCTCTGGTTTTTATGTGTGTTTGTCAGATGTTTTTATCACATACAGAAATGTAATTGCAATCATATTATGAGTAACAAAAGCTTATATTGACAGTTAGAATGAGTTAATGCAGCAAGTCAATATTTGCAGTGTTGACCCTTCTTCTTCAGGACCTCTGCAATTCTCCTTGGCATGCTCTCAATCAACTTCTGGACCGAATCCTGACTGATAGCAGTCCATTCTTGCACAATCAATGCTTGCATTTTGTCAGAATTTGTAGGTTTTTGTTTGTCCACCCGTCTCTTGATGATTGACCACAAGTTCTCAACGGGATTAAGATCTGGGAAGTTTCCAGGCCATGGACCCAAAATCTCTATGTTTTGTTCCCTGAGCCATTTAGTTATCACCTTTGCTTTATGGCAAGGTGCTCCATCATGCTGGAAAAGGCATTGTTGATCGCCAAACTGCTCTTGGACGGTTGGGAGAAGTTGCTCTCGGAGGACATTCTGGCACCATTCTTTATTCATGGCTGTGTTTTTAGGCAAGACTGTGAGAGAGCCGATTCCCTTGGCTGAGAAACAACCCCACACATGAATGGTTTCAGGATGCTTTACAGTTGGCATGAGACAAGACTGGTGGTAACGCTCACCTCTTCTTCTCCGAATAAGCTGTTTTCCACATGTCCCAAACAATCGAAAAGGGGATTCATCAGAGAAAATGACTTTACCCCAGTCCTCAGCAGTCCACTCCCTGTACCTTTTGCAGAATATCAGTCTGTCCCTGATGTTTTTTCTGGAGAGAAGTGGCTTCTTTGCTGCCCTCCTTGAGACCAGGCCTTGCTCCAAGAGTCTCCGCCTCACAGTGCGTGCAGATGCACTCACACCTGCCTGCTGCCATTCCTGAGCAAGCTCTGCACTGCTGGTAGCCCGATCCCGCAGCTGAAACACTTTTAAGAGACGGTCCTGGCGCTTGCTGGTCTTTCTTGGGCGCCCTGGAGCCTTTTTGGCAACAATGGAACCTCTCTCCTTGAAGTTCTTGATGATGCGATAGATTGTTGACTGAGGTGCAATCTTTCTAGCTGCAATACTCTTCCCTGTTAGGCCATTTTTGTGCAGTGCAATGATGACTGCACGTGTTTCTTTAGAGATAACCATGGTTAACAGAAGAGAAACAATGATGCCAAGCACCAGCCTCCTTTTAAAGTGTCCAGTGGTGTCATTCTTACTTAATCATGACAGATTGATCTCCAGTCCTGTCCTCATCAACACCCACACCTGTGTTAATGGAACAATCACTGAAACGATGTTAGCTGGTCCTTTTAAGGCAGGGCTGCAATGATGTTGAAATGTGTTTTGGGGGATAAAGTTCATTTTCTAGGCAAATATTGACTTTGCAAGTAATTGCTGTTAAGCTGATCACTCTTTATAACATTCTGGAGTATATGCAAATTGCCATTATAAAAACTGAAGCAGTAGACTATGTAAAAATTAATATTTGTATCATTCTCAAAACTTTTGGCCATGACTGTACAGCCTTTATTCTACTGAGTTAAACAACTCAGCTTTATCTCATGATGGAAGAACCTTTGGATGGTAAAATATTTTCCTCAAAAAGCAGTTTATTGAAAAAAATCCAATTTAAATCAAAAAAATCCGATTTTTTTTTTTTTAATTTTTTTTAAAAAAACATTGATTTTTATCCACCCTGGGTTGCATTTGTTATGCGGCCAGTTGAATATATACTCCCTCGTAGACCTTGTGTCCTAGACCTTCTTGTATGTGCCTCGGCCTCTGATGCACCCTAGTAGACATTGGGTCAGATTTACTACTCGATCTCGCTCATCCTGCCTGGGGTGTCTACTGGCGTTCCTTTCCACACACCACTTTTTAGCTGTTCTCATGCCAAGGACTATGCTGTCCTCTCCCACAACTTAGCAGTGATTCCAGTCATGGACTTATTAGATACCCTGTGTAACCAGCCTTTAGTCATTTTTGGGTTTTGCTATTACAGTTCTGTATCTAACAACTTTTGTTATCAGATTAAATCTGCTCGGGAATACTGTTGTAATGTATAATTTTGATAGTTTGTCAAGGTCTTCCACTCGCATTAATGAATCACTGCTCTATAATAGAGCCTAGCATTACAGTTGTCGTGGAGTACTTTAATATAATTGACAGCTACCATTAAACCTTCCTCCAGTAATTCTAGCAATGAATATGGATCTGTACAAATTAATATTTGTTTTTTCAATGGCAAACGGCATTTAGAGATGTTGACGATTGAAAAATGAAGCTCTGGCTTTTCTCTTTTATATGTGGAGGTTATTACCTTTCACAGGATTTAAGCATATAAAATATCGGCCCATTTTCACTTCCTCAATACACCTAGTAATCTGCTTTATTTATGCCACTTTCGTCTTTTTCAATATTGATACCGTAAATTTTGACATAAATATAATATTTTCTGGCGGCCGCCTTGACAAATTTATATGTGAAACGTAAATAAAATTTCTGTTGTTAAATTTGTTTTCTTGTGTGCCCTGTGGAATCGGGTAGTGCTCAGGAAGAGTTTATACCTCCAGATGTTTGACTGCTGAGATAATGTAGTAGAATTAGGAGGTTGAGCATATTTAAGGTCCCACACACCTGCTGTTGGCCAGGCACTCGTTCAGCAGACAGTTATTATTCACGACTCCCTCGCACACATGCATACTTGGTTTGGCCAAGCTTGTTTGTGTTTCCTGTCGTAAGAGAGGAGAAAGCTGCTGCCAGACACCTCTGCTGGTGCCTTTTCTCCTGGGAGAGCAAAAGGATCTGGCGTTGTAGTTCACTTTGCCCAGTCCTTCTTTACCCCATTGGGGGTTACAAAACCTACAAAAAAGACTATGTGGTGCCCTAATAATAATACCACCAATCTATAGCAAATTACTAAAACTTTATTGGTATAAAATACATAAAAGATGGAGGAATCCACAGTAGGGGGAGGTAGCAGGTAAAAACATACAACCCCAAGTGTGTGGAACATGCACATTCACTAATAATGGTACTGTAATGAAGGACATACATAAATACCAGGGTATATATAAATATAGAATAACCTAACCACAACTACCAATAATGAATACCACAAGTGACTAAACAGTCTACCATAAACAATGGTACAGGGCAGGAAATAAACAGTACATCAAACACCCAAGGTATACCAACATCAAAAAATGCATCACCACCAGTCCTTCAACTGCATGGCAGCCCCACACTCACCCGATGCGTTTCGCCAGTATGGCTTCGTCAGGGGTGAAAAAAGCATTGGGGGTTAATCTGGAGGTACTTAGCTGTCCTAACCAAAATCGACAGGTCCCATTAATGATACTCGTGTGTGTGTGTGTGTGTATATATATATATATATATATTTATACAGTACAGACCAAAAGTTTGGACACACCTTCTCATTCAAAGACTTTTCTGTATTTTCATGACTATGAAACATGTAGATTCACACTGAAGGCATCAAAACTATGAATTAACACCTGTGGAATTATATACTTAACAAAAAAGTGTGAAACAACTGAAAATATGTCTTATATTCTAGGTTCTTCAAAGTAGCCACCTTTTGCTTTGATTACTGCTTTGCACACTCTTGGCATTCTCTTGATGAGCTTCAAGAGGTAGTCACCTGAAATGGTATTCCAACAGTCTTGAAGGAGTTCCCAGAGATGCAAACCGGATGGAATAGCATGCCGCTGCAAGATGCTGTGGTAGCCATGCTGGTTCAGTATGCCTTCAATTTTGAATAAATCCCCAACAGTGACACCAGCAAAGCACCCCCACACCATCACACGTCGTCCTCCATGCTTCACGGTGGGAACCAGGCATGTAGAGTCCATCCGTTCACCTTTTCTGCAACGCACAAAGACACGGTGGTTGGAACCAAAGATCTCAAATTTGGACTCATCAGACCAAATCACAGATTTCCACTGGTCTAATGTCCATTCCTTGTGTTCTTTAGCCCAAACAAGTCTCTTCTGCTTGTTGGCTGTCCTTAGCAGTGGTTTCCTAGCAGCTGTTTTACCATGAAGGCCTGCTGCACACAGTCTCCTCTTAACAGTTGTTGTAGAGATGTGTCTGCTGCTAGAACTCTGTGTGGCATTGACCTGGTCTCTAATCTGAGCTGCTGTTAACCTGCGATTTCTGAGGCTGGTGACTCGGATGAACTTATCCTCCGCAGCAGAGGTGACTCTTGGTCTTCCTTTCCTGGGGCGGTCCTCATGTGAGCCAGTTTCTTTGTAGCGCTTGATGGTTTTAGTGACTGCACTTGGGGACACTTTCAAAGTTTTCCCAATGTTTTGGACTGACTGGCCTTCATTTCTTAAAGTAATTATGGCCAGTCGTTTTTTTTCTTTGCCATAATACAAATTATAACAGTCTATTCAGTAGGAATATCAGCTGGGTATCCACCTGAGTTCTGCCCAACACAACTCATGGTCCCAACCCCATTTATAAGTCAAGAAATCCCACTTATTAAACCTGACAGGGCACACCTGTGAAGTGAAAACCATTTCAGGTGACTACCTCTTGAAGTTCATCAAGAGAATGCAAGGAGTGTGCAAAGCAGTAATCAAAGCAAAAGGTGGCTACTTTGAAGAACCTAGAATATAAGACATATTTTCAGTTGTTTCACACTTTTGTATATAATTCCACATGTGTTAATTCATAGTTTTGGTGCCTTCAGTGTGAATCTACAATTTTCATAGTCATGAAAATACAGAAAACTCTTTGAATGAGTTTGCATTCATACCATATTCGCAATAGATAGGATGAGGGTTATTTTGGGCTGGACCTTACTTTACATTCGATTTTGTACCAGAATAATGTGTCATGAAGAACTCATTTGTGATGTGATAGATCCTGATCTCTAGTGGTCTCTCTAAACCAAACACTCCATTGTGTTCTTGGGACCACTCGTGTCGGTGGCACCATTATGTCACAGAACATTATCTCATTGTTTTATGCTACAAATTCAGATGCTGTCTGATCTAGTGCATAAAACCGAAGCTTTGGGGATAGCCAAATAATAGACAAAGTAAAAAACTTAAATTTCTCTCCAGAGAAAAACATGAGCCTTGCTGAGAAGTGTAAAGGTCCTTTTACACGGGCCGATTATCGGCCGAAAAATCGTTCCTAGGAACGCTAGTGCCGATAATCGGCCCGTGTAAAAGTGGCCCTAATCAGCCGACGAACGAGCAAAACGCTCGTTCGTCGGCTGATTGGATCTTTTGGTTTCTACAAAAGATCCAATCTGTCGGGCGCACATCGGCCTGTGTAAACAGGCCATGTGCGCCTGACAGTATGGAGCTTCCCGGCCGCACGAGTGATACAGCGATCACTCGTGCGGCCCGGCGCTCGATTCATCGGGCCGTGTAAAGGCTCCCTGCATGAGCGCCGATATCGCTGATCGGCGCTCGGGCAGGGAGACACATCGGCCCGTCTAAAAGGGCCTTAATACACGAAGACTTTAATTGTGTCTTCATTCATTGAGTGTCCCGGTGCTCGTATGTCCATTAGCCTTCAAAGTAATTGCTCTGATTGAAGATCACAAAGACTCTAAACAAGGTAAAGGCTTTAGGGTAATTATAAAGCAGGTCCAGAAGTGGATTTAAAAAGAGGATATGACTCAGTCTTACATTTTATATTTGTCCGATTACGATCTATTTCTGGCTTTATGCGTCAAAGCCTGAAGGTGGAGACCCAGTCTCATTCATTTCATGCAGTCTTATGCTGGAAGTTTCTAAATGGAGACAAGATGGCCGCTGTTCCATCATTCTTCCCAGGCCCGAAGATGCAAGCTTTTTCCTTGCCTCATTTGCCTAAGGAAGAAAAACAAAGTTTGTGAAGATTCTCTCCAGCATAGCATGCCTCATTTTCCTCTTCCATCTCTAAGGAGACTGGCAGCCCACATAGCACTGTGTCTGTCGTACCATTTTTCTTTTCACAAGAGTGTTCTAGGACTTCTGTTCTTCAAGATCATTAATAACTGATAGACTGGCCCAAACCCACAATCTGGGCTGACAGTCTTTGTGTATCCTAAAGCAGCAATATTTTAAACTCATCGCATCTGTTGGTTCTGAATGAATGTGAGGTTTTTTTTTCCTTTTGCAAGCCTTAACCATCTGCTTCTGTGCTGTGGAACTGCATTTATTTCAGTTTGGTTTGCCTTGCTTTTTATTTTATTTTTTTGATTATTATTATTTTTTTTTGCACTAGCCTTGATTTATTTTCTTCTCGTAATGGTGACTGGTTTAGGTTTGTTTTTCTCTTTTTCATGTTAAACTCATTTACTGCCCTTCTCTTGACATTGCATAAGATTGTCCTCCTGTGCTTGCCTGCACAGGTCCTTCTATGAAGGCTGAATTTGCAGGAATTTTTGTAAAGTCTTTTTTAGTCAAATTATCTGTGCTTACCTGTGAGTAACTTCTTCATATTGTCAAGGTTTGCTTCTGGTCAAAATGAAATGTCTGTCTGAGACAACACCCTTCACAAAGGTATAAGCTTTGTACGTGGAATCTCCAAGTTGTGTTCCTGGAGTAGTTTCTAAGGTAGACTCTTCACACAGTGCTGCTGGCCACATGCAGTCAAGGCAACCCCTCTCAACCAATAGCTGCAGCAAAATCAATAATTGTACAATATAGTAGAATCAATAATCAGAAACATTGTGGTAGGGTTGATAAAAGGACAGGACTGGCAGAGTTCATGCAATACATGATAGGTCAGGGCAGATAGAAGGTCTGGATACAGTTCAGGTCAAAGTCAAATCACCGTAAACAGTAAACACCTTTGCAGATTATCAGGAACCAAGGAGCCTTGTTTTTTAGGAACTATGGCATGTCTGAGCATCCAAGGTAAGCAACAATAGGGTATGAATTAAGCAGGTTAGTATGGTGATGAGATGTAGAAAGCGTTGATGACCACACGGGTAGATGCAGCATACTCTGTCCTGGTACAGCAAGGTGGTTGTGTGGGACATTTACACTGGGTGCATTGTTAATCTTTGTCGCATGCATGTGTTCTCAATAAAAAGAGATGAGTAACCTTTTTTTTTTGTGAGAACAAAGCATCGGGCATCTTGAAATCCAACAAGTTTTGAACAGTCGAATAACTTCTGGCTGTCAATCATAGGCAGAGGGGCAGGGAAAGGCGGCGCGGTTATCCTGACTTGAAGCGAGGAGGCCGCTGCCCCCTTGACTTCAAGCTCTGCCGTTATATAGCGCCTGAAGGGATTAAAGGGATTCTGTCACCACGATTTTGACTATTAAGTTATTTATAGCACTGGATTCAGCTGACTATAAGCATCTCCAAAACGTTATTGTTATAGGGCATAAATGAAGATCTGATGTTAAAAATACCTTTTTTATCAACTGTCAATCTCTTTCTTAAGGAGCCCAAGGGGATGTGCCAGCGATGTTGGAGCCCGGGCACGGCGATTCAGTTGGAGCCCGGGCACGGCGATTCAGTTGGAGCCCAGGACCGCCCACCTCATTAATATTCACTTCACTGCTTGAAGCAGTGAAGCTCCGGCACGGCTGTAATCCCGCGCAGGCGCAGTACATCCTGTGAAGCTGTAGCCGGCAGACCGCACGGCGCAGACCACTTAATGTACTGCGCCTGCGCGGGATTACAGCCGTGCCGGAGCTTCACTGCTTCAAGCAGTGAAGTGAATATTAATGAGGTGGGCGGTCCTGGGCTCCAACTGAATCGCC
Source organism: Rhinella marina (assembly GCA_900303285.1). NCBI lineage: Eukaryota > Metazoa > Chordata > Amphibia > Anura > Bufonidae > Rhinella > Rhinella marina. Next base: position 102,087 of record ONZH01005023.1, read on the forward strand.
GTGCCCGGGCTCCAACATCGCTGGCACATCCCCTTGGGCTCCTTAAGAAAGAGATTGACAGTTGATAAAAAAGGTATTTTTAACATCAGATCTTCATTTATGCCCTATAACAATAACGTTTTGGAGATGCTTATAGTCAGCTGAATCCAGTGCTATAAATAACTTAATAGTCAAAATCGTGGTGACAGACTCCCTTTAAAGTTTATTTTTCAAGATTTTGGCGCAGCTGACCGGAGGAAGAAAAGCATCTTTAGTAACATACTGCTGGCTACTTTACGGTAATGTGGGTGACTTTGGAGGCATGTTTTAGGTGACAGGTTCCCTTTTGCATCACATAATTATAAATTCCAGTATTCTCCTTAGAAATGAGTCCAATATAGTCCAGATCTTCTAGTGAGTGTTACTACTTATCAGATCATTGGATCATAAGAATATGCTGAATATGGTATTAAATTAGCCTGGAGCCTAATGAAGATTTCATGAACTTTGTTTTTTGTTTTTTTTTTTGTGTTGGGCTAAGTTTCAGCTTTGTATTAACTTTTCAGGGCCACTCGTTATATTTATGCGACATTAACGTCTCTCTCCTTGAAGTTTAGTATTCTCATACTGTGTTTAGTTTGCTTCCAATATCATTTAAAATATACATTTTTATCAAGTTAAGTACTTGGATCTGAAATGGCTTAATTTGCTTTAATAAGAGTTCACAGTAGCTATTTTCAATTATTCGGTATTCCGTTGAGTTTGCGAGGTTTGAAATTACAGGCTGATGAGATTAAAAATGGTTCCAGCTTCCCACCAAGATTGTATTAGTCCTGGGGGAATGTGCCTGTTGAGAAATGTGTGTAGTAACACCAGGCAGATTTTACTCTTTAAAAAAAAAAAAAAAAAAATGTAGATATTGGGGAGATTTATCATAAGTTTTTTTTTTTTTAAGTCCATTTTCTAGAAGTCTGCAATGCCGTAATTTGGGCCAAATTTGTTAAATATTGCACCATGTTTGATCAATTCTGGTGCATCTTTAAAGGGGTTATCCAAAATCTATAATGACTCAGCACCCCCCCACCATATGCCCTGGTCCCTCACAGAGGTTGTACTTGCCTCGCTCCCCAGCACCTGCGTTGCTTCTGATGCCTCTACGGCCGCCATGCACCATCGTGCATGGGTGGGGGGTCTAATGGGGCAGACTATGACGAGGACGAGCCTACCTATAATCACCCATGATTCTTGGGAGGCTTGTTCTCTGATGGGTTAACTGAGGCGTATCACAGCTCCCTGTCATACAAGTCGGGTGCCGGCTATGTGATTCTGCCCCCAGCACCCGCCGCCTGCACTTATGTTAAATGATAGTTCTCTTCATTGGTGGCACGGTGCACCCTCCTCTGCCCCCAACTCCAGTAATAAAAACATTGGTGGCACAGTGTCAACTGTAAATAAAAAGTAAAAAAAAAAAAAGTTTAAAAAACAAACACCAAAATCAAATTTAAATACCCACTTTCCCAATTTTACATATAAAATATATAAAGAATAAATAAACATATTACATATCGCCACGTCCGAAAAGTCCAAACTATTAAAATATTAAACATCTCCTATGCGGTGAACGCCGTAACAGAATAAAATAAAAAATGCGCCCTCTGCCATGTTTTTTTTGTCATCTTGTCCCCCAAAACAACAGGATAGGACTGTTCTATTATGGGCTGGACGTTTCATAAAATGCAGAATGCACTCAGCTTTTTTTGTGTTTTTTATTTTTTCGTCTGGTGTTGAATGGTATCAAGCATCGCCATACTTTTTTATGGTGTTGAAACCGAATCAAAATTTTGGTATCGTGACAACCCTAGTCGTGTGCATGAGCCCTAAGCCTAAAATGTCTGTCTTGAGATGTTACTCCACCTCCTACGCTACCGCTCTACTGGAGCAAGATTGTAATAATTTTTGCAATTTATAAACCTGGCTTACATTAACTGATCTGACTTAAATTGGCTCAAAAGACTAACTGTGCCCATGTTCTCACCACCTTTTCAAAACTGTAGTGAGTGGTGTAAAAATGGAAAATATCACAAAGTTTTCTACAGGTAAACAAAAAAAGTTGTAGAGTCCCATTTTGAAACCAGAATTCTGGAGTGCTGGGCTTGATAATCCCTCCATTGACTTTGGTTCCAGTTTTAAACAGGAGTGCTTGGGGAACTTGACTAGACTACGCTACTTTCTTTCTATCCTCGCACATGCTAAGGCCTAATTCACACGTCAGTATTTTGGTCAGTGATTTCCATCAGTGATTGTGAGCCAAAACCAGGTGCTGCTCTAAACACAGAACAGGGGCAGATCTTTCCCTTATACCTTATGTCTGTGGAGGTTCCAAGCCTAGTTTTAGCTCACAATCACTGATGGAAATCACTGACCAAAATACTGATGTGTGAATGAGGATTTAAACTGTAAAGCATTCAGATGTAACCACTGGTCTTTTATAGAGGGCCAATCTGTGCTCAGGGCATTGCTTTTTTAGGCACCTCCTTTAGACATTGTGTGATCATGGAGTGGGAGGAGGCGTTGGCTTCTATAGGCATTGATAAAAAATAAAGCCTGTATGACACTGCCCGATTTCTCAGAGATTCAGCTGAAGATCATATTAAACTGTATTCAGGATCATAATCTCTGACAAGCAGAGCAGAGAGGAGGATGAGGCAGCTCTTTACCTCAGTGTTGTGAAGTAACTTTTCCTGCTGCGTTATTAGGACAGGCTTTGAGTGCATTAATAGGACGGCGGCCATTTTGTTTCTCCTAATGATTGCTCCCTAGAGAAAACGGGTCGTTATAACCAATGAAAGGTATTTGGGAATATATTTATAATGAAGTAATATTTACATATTTTCATTTTCTTAATTCCTGGAGAACCCCTTTAAACCTGTCGGGTTATGAGGTCATTAGTCCAGCCACCACTAAAAACTATTCAGTAACTCTGCATTCCAGCCTGGCATGTAAATGAAGACTCAATACCCATAAGCCAGTACATCATATTGCACCACTAGAGCTGCTCCTGACTGATTAGACACCACGATCTGGCGTCTGCAAACGATAAATTTTAAACCTATCAAAAGATTTGGATTTCCCGTTAATTGAGCACCTCCTTGTTTATCGGGTAATCAGCAGCAGTATTACACTGCCAGATTATTGCTAATGAGCGTTACTACAAACACTTATTAGCGATCATCTGTAATACAGGCTTTAGTCTTGAAAAAAGATGGCTTGGTATAACCCAATAATTATCTATCAATATATCAGCGAGTCAATACCGGGATTTCTCTCATGATCTAGTTTTACAGTGGACTTCTTGTTTCATCTACATCTAGATAAAGGAGGTTTCTACACCAACATGAAAAGGATTCTTTATTGTAAGAGCAGTGAGACAATAGAACTCTGCCAGAAGTGGGTTGTGATGGTGAACTCCCTGAAAGAGTTCATGAAGGGCCTGGATGTATTTCTGGAGTGTAATAATGTTACAAGTTATAGATACTAGATTTCTGAAGATGGGATCCAGGGAGCTATTCTGATTGCAAGATTTGGATCGGAAGCATTTTTTTTCCCTGGAAACAAGTCTAATACCTCAGGGATTTTTTTTTTTTGCCATCCTCTGGATTAATAGGCTAAATGGATGGATGTCTTTTTACATCCTTAGAAGCCATGCCACTATGTTACATACAGTAATTATGTTCTGATATCTTATTCATGTTTCAGGAAAACTTGGATGAAAATGTATTAAGTTTGGCCAAGTAGCAAAGTGTACCCCATTGTATTTAAGAATGGGGAAGCAGGTAAATGGAAGAACTCTACGGACTGCTCAAACCCTCGTGTTTCTGCTAGAAGATTAAAATCACTAGAAATCTTCAAGACCTACTAAATAACGCTCCATTGATGTTTAGATTGTAGTCAGATTTCCAGAAATAAAAATCTGAGCAGTGCTGAATGGGTTTTGTCTTGGAAGGAGGACCAAGCTGGAAGATCCCACGGATTTGATCTTCTGACATTTACTGTATCCATGATAGGCCAGAAGTTCACTTTTTGGGTAGATTTTCCTTATAAGAAACTTAACAACCTAAGTTAGACCTAAAGGTGAAATGAGCGCTTACCACGTTGGTTGTGCTAAGTAGACAACCTTATGAAACCCAGCAAAAGTAGGGTTTCCTAAGAGTAATGACTTTTGAGCACCTGTTGACATTTCCCATTGACCTTTAGCCTTGTCATATTGTGGTGTAATGTTGATATACCGTTCTTTGGTTCAGTTAGTGCTTTGTGGAAAGCATGTTTTTTCCTGAAATACCTCTCTTTGTTTAAGCAGTTGATATGTGCTATAGAATTTCTGTTCAAAGTTTTATTCTTGTCATTTAGAGTTTTTTTTTCTCCACATTGTGTGGCCACTTTGCTGGCAGCAGTGATTTTAGACATATTTCTTGCCAGTAGAAGAGCTTTGGATTTTCTTTAGAGATGACCTACAACTTTCCAACCTTTCTGTCTACCTTTAATAGTCAGATCTGACGATATGTCTCTCACATCTCGGGATGTGTTCACTGCAGGGAGCTGGTTCAATCATTCCTCTACCTGAGCGCTTTCCGTCACTCTTCCATCTCTGTATAAAGCTGCCCTCACATCGCTTTCACATCATGACCTCGCATCCCCACATGCTTTGAAACCTACTTCTCTCCAGTGCATTGCTAAATCCCCTTCTGTGCTTAAAAGTCTCATCTCCTGCCCTGTTTTTCTTATCTCTTCTGCATTCCTGGTACATGACAAAACTTTTGCCCTTTTTAGCTTATACCGCATTCACAAAAGGAGATATTTGATTCTGAAGTTCCGGTAGACCCACATATGTGCAGTGTTTACCCAAGGTCACTGCTGGCTAAAGTATTAAGTGTGAGCCATTAGTCACTTCCCATCATGGTTGTCCTATAATTAGAGCCTAACTGAAATCAGCCCTTCTCGTCTAGTCCTTATTAGTTATATAGGGGTTGTAGGATCCTCTTGGTGTCAAACGGAGCTTTACCATGAAAAACCTTTCAACTACAACAACCAAGTCTTGGTTTTGATAAAAAAAAACAAAAAACAATGGCCTTCATCTCAACCTAGAATTATCTTATTTTATTCTTCTAACGAGCGTGGATAGGGCTTGAAAGTTTTGAAGCAAAAATGTATGATTATTCTAAAGCTTGGATTAAAGGTATACACGTATATCTAGTGCAGTACATAACGTTGACCATACACATTTTACAGAAGTTGGTTGATAGTTTAACATGCAAACATCTGGTGAATGATGGTTTTACAGACACGGCCATACACATTTTGGACCATTTCGACCAGTACAGTTGTTCACGTTAGTTATGTGTCCAATGAAACCAGCAGAAGGATGAAAGATTTAGTTTTTTATTGTATCTATACTGGTGGCACTAATTAGGGGCATTATTTATAAGGGCCACTATTGAGGGGCATTATCTATACGGAGTTCAGTATTGAGGGACACTATCTGTACTAGGGTCACTATTGGGGGCATTATCTATACTGGGGGCACTATTGAGGAGTATCATCTATACTGGGGGCACTATGGGGGCCAAAATATATACAGAGGGCACTGCAGGGGTTGGCTTTTAAAAAGAAAAAAGCCAATGAAATCAGTGCATTTTTAATGGATGTCAAAAAGGGATATACAGAAAATAGATAAACACACTTGCAAAATGACCATAAAAAACTTATCCATTTTCATGAACATTATTATCAGTGTCATGTGAATGTAGTTTAAGTCATTGTCCAACTTTTCATCAAACTTTGGAATGTGACATGGGAAAATAGCATAGTGTTTATCCATCCGTAGACAGCTGTTTTGAGGTACTTGCCCTTTTGGAGTAGGATTATGACTATATTAGTGCAATGCCTTAAATGTAGCTGTGGGGGAGACACTGGCTCACCTTAAAGGGGTTCTTCTGGATTACAATACTTTTTAACAGCTCTGCTCATGCAGTTGCTTTCCTTGTGTACATGTTCCCTTTTATGGCACTTGTGCAGAATGGTTTTCTTTCTCTTGAAGATACCATATTGCTTATGTTCCCATGAAGAATTGCCACTTTGTTTCCACACACAGCTGGAGTTTCCTTAAAGAAGCATGCCCACAAAAAATTTTACTCTCTGACCTGTTAGAAATGTACGTATTGTAATCTGTAGCGATCTCCTTGCCAGTGACTGTATTTGTGAGTTATAACCTCCCTTCTGATCCTCAACTGAGCCATGTGACTAGCACTTAGACTTTCCAAATAACACAGCATCTTATGTGTGGACAGGAAGACAGCTTTTCTATGTATTACTATGGAAGCCCCAATTTTAGTCTCATAGGAATGAACAGATAAGTAAATGAAGTAAGTGTCAGTTGGAGATCAGAGAGCTGGTCAAATGACACAGCAGAGGATCAGAAGGGAGGTTATAACTCACAAATATCTCTCTTATCGGTCGGCACCACGGAGAACTTGGCGTCCGGTGCACGTGTCTCGGGGATGGCGCCCGATTTCAAACAGGTAAAAGGAGAAGACTGGCACTCGGAAATCCTTTAGATGCTAATTTATTAAAGTCACGTATCAGTGACGCGTTTCGGCACTAAACCGTGCCTTCATCAGACGATGCATTGTTTAGTGCCGAAACGCGTCACTGATATGTGACTTTAATAAATTAGCATCTAAAGGATTCCCGAGTGCCGGTCTTCTCCTTTTACATAACTCACGAATAGTCACTAGCAAGGAGATAGCTTTCACTACAGATTACATTATGTACATTTCTATCTCCTTGCTAGTGACTGTATTTGTGAGTTATAACCTCCCTTCTGTTCCTCAGCTGTGTCATGTGACCAGCACTCTGATCTCCAACTGACACAGGACAGGAAGTCAGTTAGTTCTCTGTTCATTCCTATGAGACTGACATTGGGGCTTCTATAGTAATACATAGAAAAGCTGACATCCTGCTGTGTTATTTGGAAAGTCTAAGTGCTGGTCACATGACACGGTTGAGGATCAGAAGGGAGGTTATAACTCACAAATAAAGTCACTGGGAAGATGATTACCTTCAATACAGTTTACATCATGTACCTTTCTAGCAGGTCAGAGAAGAAAGATTTTTGTGGGAGTGCTACTTTATGGAGAGCCAGTACCTTAACAAGAATTAGAAAGATTACTGTCATTTCTAGAAAATTTAGAATGTAAGTTTTTCACGGGTGGGACACAAGTTGTTCTGTTCATGCACATTTTTAACTCAGTCACCTGCAAAGTTTGATGATGATTATACTAATTATGGATGAGTGCTGTAAAAGCTGTGGACACACTTACTCTTGTACATGCGCTCGCTGTAATGACCCTTCTTACAGCCACTGGGTAGGACTGTAAATGCGTTTCAATACATCTGCTAAAAAAAAGATCCTTTTAGAGAGGCTTGAGAGGACAGCACGCATTGAGTTCAATGCAGCAGATGGTTATACAGTGTACACTGCAATTAGGTTCTCTAGCCATTCGTGTGAATGTTCAAAATGTATGGAGCTGATTATATGTTATTTATGGACAGTTCAATGAGATTGGAGCGTGGAAATTAAAGCCAGAAGCAACCCCTTAAAAAACATATATTGATTATTGTGCTGTTTTATAATGATATAGCCTTCTTACAGTCCTTCCCCAAGTACTCGGCTCTTGGTGCTAGGCATAAGGGGGCACCTGGATTTCACAATGGATGACTACATGGAGGGATCGCTAGCATTCATCCTCCACGTTAACAGAGAGCAGCTGCCTAATAGAACATGGCCTTCCTACCACAATGCTTGCAATTGTCCTTTGCATGCTTTGTGCCAAATTGCATGCCACCATCCCTCTTTGTGAAAGACAATCCATTACTGCTATTTCCCTATTAGTTGTCTCTGTTTTTTAGCAGACGCCTTTACTTTGTGCCAGTCAGCTGTGTGAAGCAGAGCCATGGAACAGCTTGGTCCCACATGTGCAAATTATACCCCTACATCTTTTAATCAAATCCTTTGCTTCTTGTGCCAACAGTTCTTCCGAAATAAGGGCATACGTACTTTAACTGTTTAGTGCTAACTTCCTTCCTCTTCATAGAATTGCTGGCCCAAAATCCCTCTGAATCCTCATAAATTGATATGTTTTATATGTATGCCCTTGTGACCATTAAAGGGAACCTGTCACCATGAAAAAGCAAGGGATTCTGCAGGTAGCATGTTATAGAGCTGGAGGAGCGGAGCAGATTGATAATATAGTTTTATGGGAAAAGATTCAGTATAATTTGTGTTTTATTCTTTTAAATTCCTGCTCATTCTGGGCTTTGAAGTCAAAGATGAGTTCCTATCAATAATAGACATCCTTCAGTCTATGAGGAGGAGTTCATATCCATGAAGGACAGCCTTCTCTCTATGAGGAGGTCCTATCAGTGATTGACAGCATTCTCTCTATGAGGAGGAGGTCTTATCAGTGATTGACAGCCTTCCCTCTATGAGGAGGAGGTCTTATCAGTGATTGACAGCCTTCCCTCTATGAGGAGGAGGTCTTATCAGTGATTGACAGCCTTCCCTCTATGAGGAGGAGGTCCTATCAGTGATTGACAGCCTTCCCTCTATGAGGAAGAGGTCCTATCAGTGATTGGCAGCCTTCCCTCTATGAGGCGATCATATCAGTGATTGAGAGCCCTCCCTTTATGAGGAGGAGGTCCTTCTATGACTGTGTATATGTAGATAACTGTCAATTACTGATAGGATCTCCTCCTCATAGAGGGAAGGCTGTCAATCACTGATAGGACCTCCTCCTCATAGAGGGAAGGCTGTCAATCACTGATAGGACCTCCTCCTTATAGAGGGAAGGCTGTCAATCACTGATAGGACCTCCTCCTCATAGAGGGAAGGCTGTCAATCACTGATAACACCTCCTCCTCGTAGAGGGAAGGCTGTCAATCACTGATAGGACCTCCTCCTCATAGAGGGAAGACTTTCAATCACTGATAGGACCTCCTCCTCATAGAGTAAAGGCTGTCAATCACTGATAGGACCTCCTCCTCATAGAGGGCAGCCTGTCAATCACTGATAGGACCGCCTCATCATAGAGGAAGACTGTCAATCACTGATAGAACCTCCTCCTCATAGAGAGAAAGCTGTCCATCAGTGATAGGACCTTCTCCTCATAGAGGGAAGACTGTCAGTCACTGATAGGACCTCCTCCTCATAGAGAGAAAGCTGTCAATTACTGATGAGACCTCCTCCTCATAGAGAGAAAGCTGTCAATCACTGATAGGAGCTCCTCCTCATAGCTGGCTGTGATGTTAACAAGCCTCCCTAGCATCGCTGGTGACGCTAGGGATGCTCGTTCCTGTCATGGCCTGCCGTTGCCGCCCCCTCCGACCCCTTTACACTGATGCTCGGGCCGCTATAAGGGGCCTTTATTCTTAGTCTTCTGTTTTTTCTATTGTATGGTAGATCCACAGTGGCATAGCTGTAGGGAATGAAGAAGTATCAACTGTACTTGAGTTCCTGTGCCAGGATCTACCCTAAGCCCCCCTGTGCCACATAAGGCTCCAGTACTGTCCAGTATTATAAATGAGATGTGTTAGGTGGTGTGCCCCGTGATAGATTTAGCATTGGTGCCCAGAAACTTCCTCTGCACCCTTATGAGAGCAGAGATGAAATTAGTTGGCACAGCGAGAGAGCAAATGGGAAAACAATCATTACATTGTCTGAGCACTTCAGGTTCTTTACTGTTGAGATAGCGCAATCACTCATTCGCAGAGCACTGCAGTGTATTATGGATTTATAGCCAGGATTGTCTGACTCTGCCTGGCTGTATACATATTCAGATACCTGCTCAAGGCACTATTCTCAACGGATTAATAATCCCGGGAAAAAACTTGATAACAGCCGGAAGTCCTTATCTGTTGGCAATAATAAAGTAGTTACCACAAGCCCATTAATTATTGCGCTCCTTAGGCAATGGCTTTATATGCCTGTTTTGTCAATAGTTAGTTAATTAAGGTCTCCCTGAGGTTGAAAATACAGTTGTTCTATTAAGGATTGGGTACAAACTTTGCGGAGAAGAATATAAAACGCTGTCCTCAGTTAGTCCTTTCGGTTTATTTCCAGCATAGACAGTCGTCGGAATTGGTTCCATGGGAAGAACAGAGGGTTATAGCGTGCCGTTATTTTATGTAGGTTTAAGCTCTCTTTACAGCCTTTTCTCGTCATCTGGTGGAACGACGCACCAGAAATCACTGGCGTGGCAGGGGACATGTATCCTGCAAGAAGCTGTCTTCATCATTATTGCTGCAACGGGACAACAGGGACAGTCCCTTCTCTAAGTGTTGTGCCATCATCTCTCTTGTGTTGCCATTTGAAAGAATAGACAGTGTATAGAAATAGAAGTTAATATTTTGGAGCTTCAGGTTGCCATGCTCCAGTTGTCCTAGACTGACCTCTGTGGGTTTAGCAGTGTTCGGATATATTTATGTGGTAAGGTTTCTTATACCAGTATAAAACCAAACGGCGCCCAATAAGTGCACCTCGCATAGATAAATGGTCACACTGTGCCCAGTGATCCATAAAACAACTTAAAGGGGTACTCCAAGAGTCAAATTTTAACAAGCAGAAGAAAATAAAATGATATATGGCAAAAAATTCAAAATTAAAAAACTCTTTTCTTACATTTCCTACTCCAGTGGTCATTGCTGGTCATAGTTTATTTTTCTGTTCCTGGAACGATGCCTGATACTAATCACTGGTTTTAGTGTTCATGTGCTGTACATATTATCATATCTTCTTAATTTCCTGTAGTGATAACAAGCCATACATGTAGGTGCCTGCTGCAGTCAATCACTGGCTTCAGCGGGCACACTCATGCATGGCATGTCATCACTTTAGGAAATTAAAGGGGTTGTCTGTATTCAGCATATTGCATTTATCAAGTAGACAAAGTAAATACAAGGGAATTACTAATGTATTGTGATTCTCCCTATTACCTGTTTTACTAGCTTGGTTTTTCCATCACATTATACACTGCTTGTTTCCAGGGGTTACGACCACCCTACAGTACAGCAGTGGTGGCCATGCTTGCACATTATAGGAATAGAATTCAGCCTCTCAAGTGATTGAGACATCGGGAGTGCACATAGGTTAGCGCTTTATCCTATATTGTGCAAGCACGACCACCGATGCTGGATTGCGGGGTGGTCGTAACCCTTGGATATGAGCAGTGTATAATGTGATGGAAAAATGAATCCAGCCAGCAAAGGAAGCAATATGGACAATCACAATATATTAGTAAGTGCCTTGTATTAACTTTCTCTACATGATAAATGCCATTTGCTGAAGTGAGAGAACCCAGCAGACGTCGATGGAGTTGCCGATGATTTAATAGGTGAATTTCATTATTTTATAAGTTTTCCTGCAGTTGACACAAAATCCATAGAGATGAGCATTATGCTACTTATTTCAGTAGCTTTTTTTGATTGTTTTGTTTTTTTTGTTCGTGTAGCGGTCAAAAGTGTACAAAAAGTGGGGTTTCCACAGTCCTGTACAATCACATGCATGGTATGCTGATTGTCATCGGATTATTTCAGAGTGTAATCCACGCTAAAATCTTTATTACAACTGACCCTTAGAAGTCCCATACAATGAAATAGACCAATATATTAATATAATAGGCTGTCTTCTCATTGATATTTGTGTGTTTAGCTGATCTTTTTTTTTTTTTTTGTGATTTACGTTTTTTTTTTTTTTTTTTACTGCAGATGATTTCCGGACACACAAATGTTATTGTTCTTCTCAGTTTGTGTGCAAATAGCAGAATACATTTAGAATTCTGAATGCGCCTGTAGGGCTTGGGGTGTAGTAAGGACATGACTTTTCACAGATATTTATCTGTTGATATTTTTCCCTTTAGGAAACATCTATCTCGGTCTTCGGTTAATATGTCTTCAGAATGGCAAAGCAAATGAAGGCTGTAACATTCAGCGCGCGCTCATTGCCCCCTAATGCGTTTAAAACCTGCAATTACGGTCATCCCCAGCAGCAACTAGAATTGCAATTTACCGCAGCCAAAAACTAACCTATTTAGGCTGCTTGTTTACATTCGTACGGCTGTTTGGTGGGTTCAAGACGCCGGTTAACCTTTGAAATGCATTACTTGGCTGGTGCTTAGGAGAGATAGATGTGTAAGAAGTGTATATTAGAGGCTTTTTCAAAACACAAGACCATCAATCTTCCAGCCACCCGGATTCACGCAGAGAGCCGGTATCCAAGGCGCAGTGTAAATCCACAGACAGGAGCTGAACACATCCAGACGTGCTTGTTTTTTAAGTTCTCCGAGGAAATGTCAGTATAACATTACAGGCTGCTTGTGCAGAGCCCTCGGTAGAGTCTTAATAATTTAATATTTTGTTTTGGAGAGCCAACCCTTTTCTTATCATTTTCTTGATTGATACGGACGCTCTAAGATTCTTAAATCTGTTTAGGAACCGTGCTGTTTCTTCCATGCATAATTCTGTTAAGTCACATGAGTAATGAGGAATATAAATTCTTAATTATTTTTGTGTTCCGAAAAATAAAAAGTCTATATATTACATCACAAACAGAAGCTTTATTTTCCTAATTTTTCTGTAATGGCGCACCATTTAATTGCATTTGATGAAGCGTTTTGGTGTGCCCTTCATGGTGCCAAGTGAGGGAAGTGCTGTGATCCATAATGGTTGCTCCTTTAGATGAGCCTAGTAGGCCTTACTACGGAGGTTGTAAATTGGCCAGTGCACTTAATTCAATGTAAGATTCATCTAAGGAGATTTCCGGAGTCTGGAAGTTTAGACGCCTTACCCATTACCAGTCGTTATAACAGTGGATTAAGGCTGTGTTCACGCTAGCATCATGGCCTCCGTTTATAATGGGAACCATGGCGCTGGACCAGATCTGTCATCCATCTGTACATATTTATTTGGATTTGTTGGTGGGTTTGTTGAGGTTTTCTGTAATTTCTGATGGTAAGAAGAGCAGTTTTTAAAGGGGTTTTCCAGGAGTTAATCCTGAGGATAGGTCATCAATATCTGATCGGTGGGGTCCGACACCCGAGACCCCCGCCCGTCAGCTGGTTGAGAAGGCATCGGCACTCCGTGAGGGCCGAGGCCTTCTCTCAGCTTTCCTAGGCCACTGACATCACGTTCATCGGTCACGTGGCCTAGGAGCTCACCAAGCACAGCCGCTGTACAGAGTACAGCGCTGTGCTTGGTGAGCTGAGAGAAGGCAGCGGCGCTCACGGGAAAGCCGGTGCCTTCTCAAGCAGCTGATTGGTGTGGGTCCCGGGTGTCGGACTCCCACCGATCAGATATTGATGACCTATCCTGAGGATAGGTCATCAGTAGTTGACTCCCGGAAAACCCCTTTAAGTTTGAACAAAATTCTACATTATATATTAGTTTTGAGTGGTTATGGGAGCAAAGCAAAAACAAAAATGGGCACATTAAGTATTCTAGACCCTAGTTCAGGGATCAGCAACCTCCGGCACTCCAGCTGTTGTGAAACTACAACTCCCAGCATGCATACCTACTCTGCCATTCTCTGAACTCCCATAGAAATGAATGGAGCATGCTGGGAATTGTAGTTTCACAGCAGTTGGAGTGCCGAAGGTTGCTGATCCCTGCCCTAGTTTCTCAACCACAAGTGTAGAAACCTGAGGAGGGTACACGTGATGGAGGGAATTTATCAAAGTTCTATGTCAGTTTTCAGCATAGACAAGCCACTACTTTAGTTTGAAATACCGTTTTGCTCCAAAATTTGTGACTTTTTTCCCCCTTTTCTGACACCCTCACCACTATTGTGATCCATGGTTGAACCTATGCACATTACACCAGAAATGTACAGCAGCTCTTTGCTGGTGAATGTTTTGTTTTCTGGCAAACTAATCTCCTGAAGATGCACCAAAATTATTAACAGGTCCCTCTTAATTCTGTAACATATTCCAGTAAGTAATTTGATTAAGACTAGTGTCACATACACCAGTCTTAATAAATCCCCACCTTCTAACCTCACTTTCCTCATAGCCTTGAGGGTACTTTTCCTATAGGAGTATTTAAGAAACTGCAGTCTAGTTCGAGCTTTTTCACTTCCAATGCTCAAATACCCAACCACTCATGACCTGAGTTTATCCCATAGAAAGAACACCCATGCCAACTCAAGATACACTGACAGTAATAAAGAAATCCTGAAGATATGACCTGTTGTTAGAAATAAGGACTGGTGTTGGGAAACTCTTTTCTAGACCACTTCTAGCTCTTTATGAACTTTCTCTAACCATGTCAGCAACAAACTTCTCTCTCCTTTCTCCTCTTCAGAGCAGTAGTTCCCAGGTTAGAATCTAGAGACTGGATTGACTAGACTAGCATATTAGGAATTGTAGAAAAGTGCTTCTGTTGCTTATTTTCACAACTTTTACAGAATCCTGGAGAAACATCTGTAACTGGACAGGGCTCTTCTGTCCTGCTAACGATTACTTAGTGGGTACCAAATAGCCCTTCATCCTCTATGCTTAGTTTCATCGGACACTTTGAACCATGAGTTGGTCCCTCATGTGAACCCCATCAATATGTAAATAGTGTCTATCGGCCACCGCTATTATCTCTTTTGTTCCCTAAATTTGAAGGTCAAAGCCAATGTTCTAGTTAGATAAGGAGTCGTGGCCTGATATTAATCCAGTCTGTGGCAATAGGGGAATGGATTGTGGTGGTTGGGGGTGTCTGGGATGTATCTTATGTACTGTATATAGGGTCTTTTGTGTCAGTGAAACATTACTCATCGTTTATTGCTTTTTCTTATGCATTTGCTTGAGTTTAGTGCTGATTGATCATTAGAGCATCAGACATAACATTTCCATCACCCCCTAATTATCACGTCTCATGCTCTAAATCAGGGGTGGGGAACGTCCGGCCCGCGGGCCGCATCAGGCCCGCGAGGTCCTCCAATCCGGCCCCCGAGGGCCCCCCTTGCCACTTGCAGGGCCGCACCGCCAATTAGCCAGGTGCGGCGCGGCCCTGCACACAGATAGGGGCAGAGGGAGATGAGCGCTTCCATTGTGGAAGCGCTCATCTCCATAGTCATCTGTATCGCCGTCCTCAGGACGGCGATACAGATGCCTGTATTGTACTGGGGCAGGGGAGGGAGAGGCGTCTCCCCTGCCCGTTCCTCTGATAGGCTGCAGGCACTGGGCCTGCAGCCTATCAGAGGCCGGCTCAGGCGGCGCGATGACGTCATCGCGCCGCCTGAGCCGTACATCGCGGGACACAGGCCGGAAGAGGCCTGCATCGCATCGCTGTCAGCACCATGGAGGTAAGTATAAGTGTTATTTTTTTTTTTATTATTTTTTTTTTTTAATTGTAGCAGTCACCGACCGTAGCCTAATTGGGGGCACTGGGGGCATTTTTACTGGCACATGGGGGCACTGGGGGCATTTTACTGGCACATGGGGTCATTTTTACTGGCACATGGGGGCACTGGGGGCATTTTACTGGCACATGGGGGGCACTGTGGGCATTTTACTGGCACATGGGGGCACTGTGGGCATTTTACTGGCACATGGGGGCACTGTGGGCATTTTTACTGGCACATGGGGGCACTGTGGGCATTTTACTGGCACATGGGGGCACTGTGGTTTACTGGCACAGGGGGCACTGTGGGCATTTTACTGGCACATGGGGGCACTGTGGGCATTTTACTGGCACATGGGGGCACTGTGGGCATTTTACTGGCACATGGGGGCACTGTGGGCATTTTACTGGCACATGGGGGCACTGTGGGCATTTTTACTGGCACATGGGGGCACTGTTGGCATTTTTACTGGCACATGGGGGCACTGTGGGCATTTTACTGGCACATGGGGCACTGGGGCATTTTTACTGGTACATGGGGGCACTGGGGGCATTTTTACTGGCACATGGGGCACTGGGGCATTTTACTGGGCACGGGGCATTTTTACTGGCACATGGGGCACTGGGGGCATTTTTACTGGCACATGGGGGCACTGTGGGCATTTTACTGGCACATGGGGGCACTGGGGGCATTTTTACTGGTACATGGGGCACTGGGGGCATTTTACTGGCACATGGGGGCACTGGGGCATTTTACTGGCACGGGGCATTTTTACTGGCACATGGGGGCACTGGGGGCATTTTTACTGGCACATGGGGGCACTGAGGGCATTTTTACTGGCACATGGGGCACTGGGGGCATTTTTACTGGCACATGGGGGCATTTTTACTGGCACATGGGGGCACTGGGGGGCATTTTTTACTGGCACATGGGGGCATTTTTACTGGCACAAGGGGGCACTGGGGCATTTTTACTGGCACATGGGGGCATTGCTTACTGGCACATGGGGGCACTGGGGGCATTTTCTTACTGGCCACATGATTTTGAGGGGAATCAATGGGGGGAACTTCTGGCGCATTATTGGGGCATTTCTTACTGGCACATAATTTGGGGGGGCATCTATGGGTGGGGAGCACTTCTTACTGGCACATTGGAAGCATTATTACTTCTGGGGCACAGTGGGGACATTAGTACTGTGGGGGGCACTATTACTGTGGGGGCACCCTGGCACAGTATCAGCGCAGTTATTTCTGGGGGACGTTATGTTCACACTATTACGGGACACTATTTGCTGGGCGCAGTTATTTTAGGACACTGTGTGCCAATAATTATTGAAGGGCACTATCTGTGTGGTACTAGTGGCACAGTACTGGGGGTGGTAGGATGATTTGTCCAGAAGATGGGAGGATGATGGAAAAGTAGTAAACTAAGATTTTTTTCTGTCAAACTGCAGAGATGAGAAATGGCTGAAAAATGGCGTCTGGTCTGAAAGGAGAAGATGAGGAAAGAGAAGATCTACATCCGAGGAGACGTCACTGGATGTAAGAGGTATGAGGCGCTGTATTATACTGGATATAAGAGGTATGGGGCTGTATTATACTGGATGTAAGAGGTATGGGGCACTGTATTATACTGGATGTAAGAGGTATGAGGCGCTGTATTATACTGGATATAAGAGGTATGGGGCTGTATTATACTGGATATAAGAGGTATGGGGCTGTATTATACTGGATATAAGAGGTATGGGGCTGTATTATACTGGATATAAGAGGTATGGGCTGTATTATACTGGATATAAGAGGTATGGGGCTGTATTATACTGGATATAAGAGGTATGGGGCGCTGTATTAGGCGGGGGGGGGGGGCCCAAGCTGAACTCTTGCACCAGGGCCCATGAGCCTTTAGCTACGCCCCTGAGCCCACCCACCTCGTCACCGCGCTCCCTGCTTACTGTTCACGCAGTCATCCATCCTCAGCGCGCCAGTAGTACTGCCGCGCTGTAACCCGGCAGCCCTGTCACCCCGCAGCCCGTATCCCGCCACCGCAGATTCATGCCCCTGTCAATTTGTAAGTAGGGCCTGTGCCCTGTCCTGTCCGGTCCCCCAAATAAAATGTCTATTAAGCCTCACATGGACTACCACCCCCACCATGCTGCAGTAAATTTTAAAGCAGCATGGTGGGGGTGGTAGTCCATGTGAGGCTATCCAAAAGCTAGCTGATATGATCTCTAATGTAATCTTTGGACAGATTTACCAGTTTTACAACTCTAACCATGCTGCAATAAAATGCAGCATGGTTAGAGTTGTAATTCTGGTAAAGTTGTGCAAAAATTACATTAGAGATCATATCAGCTGGCTTTTGGATAGCCTCACATGGACTACCACCCCCACCATGCTGCTTTAAAATTTACTGCAGCATAGTGAGGGTTGTAATCCATATGAAGCTGTCCAAAATGACATGAATCATTAATACAGGTAGCTTATGGACACCTTCATATGGATTACAACGCCCACCATGCTGCATAAAATTTTAAAAGTTGTTAATTTTGCACGGCCCTCGAATCATTTTGAAAATTTTCAAATGGCCCTCGACAGGAAAAAGGTTCCCCACCCCTGCTCTAAATGAATGATGAAGCCAACATGTGAGCATATGTTGTTTCTGTTTCAGGATGAGGATGATGGAGAGGAGAACAGTCGGGTGGAACCTGTTGGTCATGCAGACACTGGCTTGGAACGAACCTCCAGCTTCTCCCTTGAGTAAGTCTTACAGCCCTTCTCAATTCTCTGCGCAGCTGCTCAGTATGCATCGAACACATAGTAGTAATGAAATAGTAGCACTTATGATCAGTGTAATTCGTGCTATTTTGCTGGCTTTCAATTCGCAGTCATAAGAGGAGCCTGGTCTAATTAATAAGAAACAGGTTGTAGGAGATTCATCACAAGTTTCTAATTAAACCTGACAGGCAATCTTAGCATATATCATTGACTTTGTTACATTAATTTGCTTTTTGGAATTTTTTTTTTATGCCTTGATTGGCTTTGGAGTTGGACATTCCCATGGCTATTATAATTTGTAAGAGCCATGTATAAATCTTACCTGGGAACAATAGTACGATTGAATGAGTAAATATAGTGTTTAAAACCTTATTAATTGTGTTCATGGTTTGCATCGCTTTTGAAGGATATGCAGACTGTCCTTTAGAAGGGTATGCATCATGTAGCTCCATTTTTGCCTCTAAAATAGCAGACACCTGAATGGAACCCTAAGGCCCCTTGCAGATGAGTGTGACACACGCACATCTCCCGCATCGCGGACCGTGTCCTGAACTCCCGGCACTGAATGCGGTCGCATAGCATTATACTGATTTATGATGCTGTGTAACCCTTACAGTTCTGGAATGTGTTTGATAACACGAACAGCATTATGTCCGTGTCCGTGTGACATTCCAGAACTGTAAGGGTTACATAGCATCATAACTCAGTATAATGCTATGTGACCCCGTTCAGTGCCAGGAGTTCAGGACACGGTCCGCAATGCGGGAGATGTGCGTGTGTCACGCTCGTCTGCAAGGGGCCTAACAGACCCTGTTATAACCATTGACATCTGTTGGCCACCATGTGGATTCATCACCAGATCATGGGTCTCTATAAATGGAACTCATGATGCTAGTCATCAGAGCCACGTTTGAATGATGTTACAGCAGGTATAGCTGCCAAAAATCAGAGTAGACTGATAATAGGTCTGACACGCTCTCCTCTAGTTGAAGAGGACCTGTTAGCTCCCTGACATGTCTATAAATATGTCTGCATTCTGTTGGGGCCCGGCAACTGGGCTGTGTGATAGAGTAGTGGTCACACGTGCATGCTAATGGTCACACAGGGGTCTCTGGTCCTTTAAGGTGGATTTGTACGTGGAGATAATCGGGACGAACGATCCTGTGAGTTCATGACAATCTGCCCTTTTAAAGGTGCAGCCGATCACCTGATGAACGACTGAAATGTTCGTTCATCGGGTAAAATGATCGTTAGTGCAGGCGGCTAAGTTATCATATCTGGGCAGCAGATCGTGCAGTCTAAACAGAGATCTGCTGCCCACAAACAATGAATTTATGAGAGGATGAGCGATCTCAATATTCACCGCTCGTCTTCATACTGTGGAGACGATCTCTGCGTGTAAATGCAGAGCTTCACCTCCACTTTACGAGCAGCCAACTGTCCATCAGCTTTAGCTCGTCCCGTCTAAATCCACCTTTATTCCCAGCAGGATCCCTGGGGATAGTTGATAAATAATGTTACAAATACACGGCTGAAAAATCAGATCAGATGCAGAAATCTGAAGCGGACTCTAGGTGGATTTCATCGCGTAATATGCTCCAAAAGCTGTGCAGAATCTTATGCATATTATATGACAGCTGCTGTTACAGACACATAAGTGCCCTGAATAAATTATACATGACCTCTGATGTTTCATTGGTGATAATGTAACATTTCATTCCATGTGACGCTTATAAGGTTCCATTTCTGTACTTCGAAGTCCTTGGCGGCTCCGTATTCTAAGTCCTTCAAGCTGAGCACAATACAGAATTGTTATGTAACTTGTGCTTTATAGCATTATTCCATAGCTCAGTACGGTGTCAATGTCATTAGCGTCTTCACATTGTTCCTCTTCTTCCATGCCGTCAGGCTTATCTTGAGGTATGTAGCGTTATTTTTCTCCTCTCACAATTCCCTTTGCATTGTGTGCTTGTGTGTGTGTGGACACATGGGGGCCATTAATGTGATGTATTGCAGCCCCCTGACTGCTGAGACTCCTAATAGTTGTTTTGTGCTCACCATCCCTCATTCATCTGCATTACAGTGACATGGTGAAGCTGGTGGAAGTCTCCAATGATGGCGGACCTCTAGGGATCCATGTAGTGCCTTACAGCGCCCGAGGCGGAAGGTAATGTTCACGGCAACTCAAGTTCACACACTTATGTCAATTTCATTACAGCAGAATAATGGCATTTTTAAGAAGATCTTTAGATTTGGATTTGAGTGCTATTATCCAGTAAAAGTGTGAGTTTTTAAGCACATTGAATGGATATTCTGTTTTGTTTTTTTTTTTTAATATATAAATAATGTAAAATTATACAGGGCTCCCATAGAAAAAAACAGAGGTGGTTTTTATTGTCCCTGCCTTCTCCAGCTCATTTTGCGCTCAGTGAGTACTGTGTATATAAATCAGGAAGCTACAATGCATCTTTCTCCAGTCCTAGCGGTCATGTGATCTCAGCGGGTCAGGTAACTGCAGAAGTTGCTGGGACTTAGCAGACCCTGATCAGGCTAGTGGAAAAATGCCTGCTGGAGTTCATTGCATCCAGCATAGCCGGAAACTGCTGCAGTACTCAGCCCCATTGACTATGATGGTAGCCGCCGGGGTTCTGGCCTGTTTCTTGAATTAGCACAGAGATTTGGCCGGACAAATACTGCTGCAGTGGTTTTTGTCCAACTGAATCCCAGCACTAATGGCAGAAACGGGTTGAATCCCTGCCGGGCCTCATTACAGTCAATGGGCTCTGGCAGGGAAAGGTAGTATCTGGCAATGCCGGATACAATGAACTCCATCAGGCTGCTCCTCTACCAGAACAGCCTGCTGGATCATTTTAGCGCTAGTGTGAAACTAACCTTAAAGGTGCAGTGAGGCTCAACAGCCTTGTATAACCTGTCTGGGGGCTGTATTCTCCCTGTAACTGGGGCTAATATGTCAACCCCATTTACAGGAGAAATCCCCATTTAAAAAAAAAAAAAAAGTTTAAATGTCCTCAAAACAATCTTGAAAGGGCGCAAAGTGTAAAATAAAAAAAATTGACTAAATACATTTATATAATTTAATAAAAATGCCACCATATGCCATACTGCAACTTATAGCCACACCACGGGCTACCATAAACGTTATATCCCCTACATAAAAATGACTCAGTGTGAATGGGGCCGTATCTATCCGCAAAATTGCGGGAATAGATGCAGCCCCATTCACCTCTATGGGGCTGGGAGCCGCGGCACGGAGCTAGCTCCGTACCGCGGCTCTTTTGAAGCATGTCTTATACTTGTCCATGTGCATGGACAAGTATAGGCAATTTCAATGGGGCCGCACGGCGTGTGTTCCGAGCGGCCCACGTATATTTGCCGGTCCGCAGTAATGCGGGCCCGCAAATATACGTTTGTGTGAATGGGGTCTAACAGAAAGGAGACAAAATTTTTAAAATGATTTAAGCTGCACTTTATGCTATTAAAAAAATGTAAAATCCAAACTATTTCCATTTATACTTTTTCCCAGGTATATAAAAAAAAAAAAAATTGAAACATTGATAAAAGGCACAAAATTATTTACATAACGGAGCTGAAAAAAAAAATGTTTGACTCTCAAAGACACGTCATGTGCTAAAGAAACAAAAAATGCATCTGGGTAGGAAGAGGGGTAAATGGACTGGTTAGGCCTGTTTCACATTTGGGCTGTTAATTCTGGTTTTGAGATCCGGCAGAGGATCTCAAAACCAGAATAAAACGGCTCTGTTTTGATTGTGCAAAACAAACCAGATCCTTCACTAAATACATTGAAAGTTGATGGGTAACGGATCCCCTTCTTTAGGATCCTAAAATAACGGATCCATCAGCATTGACTTATATTATTTTTAGTGACATATCCGGTTTGTTCCATTTCTATGACCGTACACACAACAGCAGCTTGCAGCGGTTTTGTGTCCGGTCACAAAACGGAATGCTGATGGAACGGAAGACATCCTGATGCATCATAAGGGCTAAAAGGAACCATTTTTTTCCGGTTTTGAGATCCTTTGCCAAATCTCAATATTGGAAAACAACAATGCAAGTGTGAAACAGGCCTTAAAGGGGTATTCCCATCTCACAAATGTAGTTTGTATAGTTAGATATAGCCATACCAATATTATTACTAATAGAATGTATTTATATAAAATGTACCATTTAGAAGATTTACCTATTTGTATATCTATTGTCCCACACACATCAGTCAGGCTGTTGCCCCTAGTTACGACCACCACAGCCATGTAGTAGTGGTGACCGGCCTGCTCCTTTTCAAACCTGCTCTGAGGTAACTGCTGTATTGTGAACGCACATTACATGAGCATGTGCAGACACATCTTACGGTACTTTCACATCTGCGTTTTGGATGCTACAAGTCCAAAACACAATGGTCAGGATCCATCCAAAACACAGACTTTATAAATGGATCCTGCTCCATAGAGATGAGCTGATCTTGGAACAGGATCCATTTCTCTGCGTTTTGGAAGCACAGACAAAAATGCTACAACCCTAAGATGTGTCTCCGCATGCTCATGTAATGTACGTTCACAATACAGCAGTTACCTCAGAGCGGGTTTGAAAAGGAGCAAGCCGGCCACCACTACTACATGGCCGCAGTAGTCGTAACCAGGGGCAACGGCCTGACTGATGTGTGTGGGACAATGGATATACAAATAGGGAAATCTTCTAAACGGGACATTTTATAAATACATTCTATTAGTAATAATATTGGTATGGCTATATCTAACTATACAAACTACATTTGTGAGATAGGAATACCCCTTTAAGCACTAAGACATATAAAAACATTGAAAACATGGGTTATTTCTAATTACATTTTGCCATACCTACTGTACAATGACAAGGCAACCTCTTGAGATGGGAACCTACACTCACATTTAGAATCCGGGTACATGGTGGTGGGGCTGCAGGTCTGAGCAGCTGTTTTTATATTGCCTGTCTGTCCAAGGCTTTTAATTGGAGCATAGTATAGCTGAATCCCACTTTCCCTAAGGAGGCATGTCTGATAGTGTAGGTTTTCTTATCTGAAGAGGTCGCTTTGTTGTTGGCAGATGGGATTAATAATTGACCCCGTCAAGTCCAGCACTGCCAATCCTTCCTCTTACCTGGGTCACTGAGGCTAGAGATTGTCTGCAGTGGTGTACAGGATGTCACTGCTGCAGCCAAAGCAATACTTCACTGATAGCAGCCCGAGGAAGAGGAAAGAGCAACAGCACTACATCTGAGTGGACAGGGAAGGTGAGTTTTTATCATTTTATCAGGTTCCTGGCAATTTCCCTATATAAAAATAACTTTAAAATCATTGTTTAAGGAAATTTTAAAAACTCATGTTCCTTTTATATGCCTTTTGCACTTTGTTGACATTTGCGGGGGACGCAGTTTAGTTTTCAGTGAACATTCCTTTTAGTTATTATCGTGAAATCTGCCATATGCTGGAGCGTTGCCTGAAGTAATAAGACCATAAATAGTTGTATGATGTCTCTATATCCATCAGTAATTTGGCTCCATCACTAATTTATAGTCCGCTCCCTGGTTATAATCCAGATCTACAACAGATAGATCAAACCCAAAGTGTCCATATGTCGAGGGCAGAATGCAGGTGAATTATCGGGTGCAGTTGGGATCGCATAGATCTTCCGGCTGAGGCACTGTACATTGGCTTTGTTGGCGCACGTGTCGAGCAGGATGATAAATGCACATATTAAGTAAAATTACACCCATAAATTGCCATTTAAAGACATCACATTCCAGTGAACTTTTCTATCAGCATTTCTGGTTAGAGTTGATTAAAGGCAAATGACATTTATATTAAAGGCTCTAATCGTGTGCTTTTTAGGCTTGATAAATAGTTGTTATTCCTCTAAAGTCTTCCTGTGCATAATAAATCAG
Source organism: Rhinella marina (assembly GCA_900303285.1). Lineage (NCBI taxonomy): Eukaryota > Metazoa > Chordata > Amphibia > Anura > Bufonidae > Rhinella > Rhinella marina. The sequence goes on from ONZH01005023.1 coordinate 126,234, forward strand.
GGGGCTTGTCTGGGGCTCACGTTCAGGTAAGTTTATGTCTTACTTAGGAACCAGATCTGATTAGTAGAGTTAGATGAAAGCGCTCGTGTCGGGGATGGGAACGCAGCCAAACTGCGCGCTCTACAACAGCCTTTGGAAAGTTTCCTCTGCAGTGTTCAGTTCAGCTATGTCAGGTTAAACCAATACTGGTTGAAATATCACGAAAGGTTGCACTTTAGATTTTGTATGTTCTGTAAATGGCAGTAGTCAGAAGTGGCTAAGGAATCCTTACTTTATCTACTAGTTATCTGCCGGGTCAAATTGTGAGAAAGCTAGGTGACAAGCAGAAAGGTCGCCATTATAGCTCCGACATGGGCGTTGTCACTCATACCATATCTTTTGGATACTGCTCTATAGTTTGACAGATTTGCCCTTTGGCTGTTTAGAGAAATGGGGACACATAATATGTAATCATATATTATATGTATCAATATGAGTTTGGTGGCTCTGCTAATGTCGGTCTTAAAGGGCATCTGTCAGCAGTTTTGTACCTATGACACTGGCTGACCTGTTACATGTGTACTTGGCAGCTGAAGGCATCTGTGTTGCTCCCATGTTCATATGTGTCTGCATTGAAAAGTATGTGTCTGTCTGAAAAATGATGTTTTATCATATGCAAATGAGCCTCTAGGAGCAACGGGGGCGTTGCCATTACACCTAGAGGCTCTGCTCCCTACAACTGCCGCACCCTTTGCATGCACTTTGATTGACAGAGCCAGACAGTATAGCTATCATCACACCCGGGCCTGTCAATCAAAGTAGATTCAAACAGCCTCTAGGAGTAATGGCGACACCCCCAGATTTACTAATATGTCTGCTCTAAATCTGGCACAGTTTGGCACTTTTTGCTGACGTGCTTGATAAGGGAATGGACCTTAGCAGAAAGGATGGAAAGGGACAAGCCTAGGATGCTCCAAAATTGCACCACAGTTTGAACATAATATCTGTCTTGAAGTAGCCGGCCAATAGTTGGTATTGAGTGAGTGCAAAGTGTCTGATGCAGGTCTAGCCAAGCCCAATGTCTATGTGGAAGTCGGGAGAGGGAGCTGTTAGATGGCCGATTTTTTGACCAACAGTTATTGAATGTGTATGGGCAAAGTGTAGACATGAATTAGTGTCTGGGAGCAGATAGTTGGCAGAGGTGACAGAATCTGCCAAATATATTGTACTGGCCAGCTTAAAGGGGTTGTTACAAAGAATTTTCCCCAATCCACAGGTCTAACTGCTGGGGCATTTCAGTAGGTTTATGTTCCCCCATTTCAATATGACGGCAGTCACACATTCACGCTGCTTCTCCTTTCAGTTTAGTCAAGCGCTCGGCTATCATTGGCAGCCCCACAGAATTGCATTGAGTGGCAGCTGCTCCATTCAAATAGGGGAACACAGAGCTCCAGAGGTCATACCACTTCTGATCAGACACTTAAAGGGATATTTCCATCACAGACCTCTGGGACCCGCACCTACAAAGAGAACGAAGCGGGGAGAGTTGTGGCTGAAGGACCCAAGGAAACCCACCATCAAGCGCTGCTTCCCGCTGCTCCCATTACATGTTAATGGGAGCGCACCGCGCATGCGCAGCCGACCTCCATTCATTTCTATGGAGCCTTTGGAAATAGCCAAGCCAGTGCTCGGTTATTTTTTGGCAGCTGCATAGAAATGAATAGAGGGCGGCCTCCACAACTTTCCCCTCTCCGATATGCCCCCATTGTCTGTGATGAGAAAACCCCTTTAACCACTATTCTGAGGATAGGGGAAACCTATTTGTAATAGGACAGCTCCTCTAAATGTACAGCAGAAGTAGTGCCTGATGAATCTGTACTGCTGGTGTCTCCCGGTGTCGGCCGTATTACATATAACTTGTCAGATTGATCCATATGGAAGTCTGTAGATACACGCAGATGAGCCGTACACATTAACACCCAGACATCACACCCAAGGTCGTCCAGTTCTAAATATATTTGTTCCATTAAGTTTTTTATCGTTTAAATGTTTTCTTCAGAAAGGAATACGGCTTTCTAAATAGTTTCCCGGTAAATGCATTTCATTGTCTTTTCTCTCCATAATGGAGCGTGTTGTCAGAGGTGATTTTACAGGTCTCTAATAAGGACTATATTTATCCCAGAACACTTTTTGTCCTATTTTATCTCTAGTACAGTCAGTTCTGTTCTAGAGCAGAGTTTATTAGCAGAATTACCAAATTCCTCCAAGTGCTCAGAACTATAGGACTTAATATATAGGAAAGGAATATCCTTCACTGTCGGAACGCAGAACCCTACGACTATGATGCTACATATAGCACCGGCCAAGTGGAAGATCAGTGGAGAAAGAGATACCTGGAAGGAGGGTTTCTGAAACCGTCGAATTACTTCATATCTATATGCCCTCACCAGATATATCCTTAAATATAATTCGTTGAGCAGTCTTCTTCCCATACATGGTAGACTAGGTTGATGGAAATGGACAATGTCAACCATAACTAATGTTTGGTGAACTGTTTTAGGCGACCAGTAACAGACTGGAAAGAAGCCCTCACTGTTTTCTTATGAAAGATCTTCCTTTCGTGAGCAATTTTTCTTTGAAAGAACTTTTCACAGAACGTTCAGTTGTCCATTACCTTGGGTCATTGGTATGTAAGGCCAGTTGGAACGACTGTAGTGTTCAGTGTACATGAAATTTCTGCAAAATGATCCTTCACCAGATAACACTCACTCAACAGTCACTACCAGAGAAATGTAGTATTAGATGCTAGTCTTTCAACTGAATGTCCTGCCCTGTAATTCATGGGTGACTTCGGCCACTGCCTTGTGTGGCTTCTCGGGGGTTGTCTCAAGCAGGTGTCACTTCATGCCACCCAGTTGACATTGGTTTATGACGTTTATAAAGATTGTTGTCATTTGAGTCCGGTATAAACATAATGTCATCTGTTACAGAAGTTGTGACCTAGCAGATGGGATAGGATCTTAGTTGTGCTGCAGTATGGGTGAGTTAGGACCTAAGCCAGATTCACAAGACCGTATGTGTTTTGTCGTCTGCAAATTGCGAATCCTCCAAAAAACGAATGATGTCCGTTTGCCATCCTTGTTTTGGTAGAGCCATTGTAACACTGACTATCCTTGTCCACCAAATGGACAAGAATAGGACATGTTCATTTTTTTTTTTTTCCCTGGGCTACGGAACGGACATACGGATGCGGACCCGTTGAAAGGAATGGGTCCTCATCCAATCTGCAAAAAAAACAAAAACAAAAAACTAGCGGACACGGAAATAAAAATACGTTTTTGTGAATGTAGCCTTATTCAAACTGTGTCCAATTTTCTGTCCACGAAGAAACAGATCCAGGAAAAAATACTGAGAGCACACTGATGACTTCTATCGACGTTTTGTTTTTGTTTCTTTTCTCACTTCTTTACTTGAATGGGCTATTTTAGTCTCCAAAACCCGATGAGAATAACACACATTGGGGGAGATTTATCACACTGGTGTAAAGTACAACTGTCTTAGTTGCCCATAGCAACTAACCAGATTCCACCTTTCATTTTCCAGAGGATCTGTGATAAATGAAAGGTGGAATCTGATTGGTTGCTATGGGCAACTAAGACAGTTCTAGTTGACACCAGTTTGATAAATCTCCCCCACTGAGTTTCTTGGATCCGGCACATGGATTCATTAAAAAAAAAAAAAAAATCAGATGTGCCAATAGCTCCATTGACTTTTATTGGTCCATGTGATATATTTTTATAAAATGAGCAGCACGTGGAAGAGAAAAACAGCTGTGTGAATAAGCCCTAAAGGATATTCCTGCGTATGAATAAGGTAGATATGTCATTCAGAAATTGGAAAACCAGGATTAGAAGCTATAATGATGTCCGATAGTCGGTTCAAATTCATAAGGAACTGAGAAACGGATAATACCAAAATTTGGGATTACTGTTTCTTTTTTGTGTGTTATTTGAGGGGAATTTTCAGAATGTTTCCCAGAGTACCTGTTCCTTCATTAAATAAAGGAATAAATATGTTTTAGGTAAATCTAATCTTTTTATCTTCATGACAAGCTAACTAACTCTTCTGAAGATCATAAAGAATCCTCTTCATTAGCGCAAGCATTTTTCTTAAAGCCGACCATCTGTAGAGGAATTGAGACATTTCAGACAGTCTGTATTTTTCTTTTCTTGGAGACAAGTGATTAATCCGATGATCAGATGCCAGATTAAATCTATATGGTCCATTAAGTCTTTCCCCAACTTTGATGAACACTCTCTCGACTTGCAGTAGTGCTGCCGTATAAAATGTCACTCAGGTATGGAAAAAGTCTATACGAAGTTTCTGCATCTAGCTGTGTCCCATTTGCAAAATGTGTAACGGGTCAGGGTGTTCATGGCATAGATAATAGCACTTAATTACGCCCAGTCATAGTCATCAGATATATTTTTTTTTTGTGGGAAAACCCCATTAAGTAATTTTATTCCTTTTGCAAAGTGTGATAGGAGTGAATTGGAGCAAATCAATTTGTCTCCTTTTTCACCTGTGGGGACTGTACCTGACGCTAGATTGATAAATGTCTGCCCATCCCCCCCCAATCCAGGGTCGGTGTTGTCACTACATCACTTACCCTTCTGATGCTGTCTGGTAGCCGGCCCATGACTGCTCTTCTCTTCCCCAGTCTAGCAGGGTCGTTCGCCTGAACCCTCAGTCCCCCGCATAGGCTGCAGCCTGTGCTCGGGTTCTGAGTCTAAGTCTCTGTCCTGTAGGGCGTGTGCACCACCTGGCTCTTAAAAGGGCCAGCTCACTGGTTCAGTGATTTCACCAGCCAGTTGTTCCCAAGGGAGAGTCGCCTGAGCAATAGGTTTCTTAGTTTGGTAGTTACCAGTGAAGGTGTGCTATACTGACCATTTGCTTAAGTATTGAACCTCTGCCTGTATTACTGACTGTATTACTGTCTTGACCTTAGCCTGTCTTGCGTATTGAGCCGTTCATGCCTGCCCTTGCGTTCTGGTTTCTCTACATGGAGTCCAGAAGAACTTACCCCCCCAATATGAGGCAGTAGGCAATTATATTATGACTGCATGATAACATTTTGGTGGGTTTGTAAGTGTATATTTGCACTTGGCAACTTTGAGTTGGGGTTGTTTCTGAAGCATGCACATGGATTTCTGCAAGACTCATTCAGATGTCATAGACATTTCTACTACAGATCTACCACATGTTAATATACACACACCATAACTGCTGTAATAACTTAAAAAAACAACCCACAAACCATGAAATAAAATACTCATATTGAAAACCAGCACAAGAGTTATATGACCCGTAGCAGAGTAGCTTTCATTTTTTTTTATGTTGATTTTGTTTTCTCTTTTCATCTCGTATGTCCCACCATTACTTATTCTTTCTTGAGATAAAAGAAATTTCCACAATCACTGAGCATCTTCTATGCATTTTGTAAATCAAAGTAAAACTTCCCGCTCGCAATCTGTGCCTTTCACTGACAATTGGTCGTAAGCAAAGTTGCGCTCCACATGGGGCGAGCAGTTGTGTGGGAAATGAGACTCAGCAGGGCCCGGGCCTCTTAGTGCAATCACTATATCACTTTGTGGATGCATTCGATAGGTGTAATGGAAAGCCAAATTCCTTCGCTTGAGGCATGCACTTATCCCAGTATTGTTTTAGATAAATGTCTTCCCAACCTCTAAATTGTGATTAGTGAGCATCCTACGGAAAAAAATAAATGTAATATGCTCTCGGTAAACACGAAACGCGTCCTCTAAATCCTCTCTGATTGTCCGTAATTTAGCTGAGTTCTGTCTTGGAATCTCTGCAGGGTTTTTGTTCATTTATTGAACCGTATTTTTTTATTTTTTTTTAACTTGTCTGTTATTGAAAAGAATTGTTTTCCCCATTTCCGCTCTTTTCAGTTTTTTTTCCTCGCCTCCTGGCGGCACTTATTTGTCTCCACTGATCGGTAATCATTAGCTTGGTATTTGGTGTAATCATTGTTTGTCTATCAGTATACACGGTTTGTAATCGGAGCTCCTTGACTATAAAATCTAGTCTAATATATATATTTTTATCTATGAAGTATATTACGTTGCTGCAAGATGGTTATACGTAGCGTGTTACATTTTCATTGATTCAGTTTTTAGTGAAAAGCATCTTTATAGTTAGAGTTTATTAAAAATTTTCAACCGTTCTGCTTGTCTGTGTTCTGAAACATTGCAGGCTGCTCAGTCCTGTTCAGTGTAAATTCTATCAAATGAGCTTTCTGATGGCTCTGTCTGTAGTCTCTCTTTCTGCTCTCCTGAACACTAAACGGTCATCTTTAGAACCAAATAAAATAAACTTAAATTGGAGGGGATGTCCACTTTATGAGCGTTCAGATCAGAGAGAGGGATTTCAGACTGAGCCATCAGAATTTGTCATGGAATGGAACTAAGCAGCCTGCAATGTTTGAGTATACTTACAGGCTACATAAGACAAACTGTTGAACATTTTTAATAAAGCTTAGTTGTGTTAAAGGGGTTTTCCAAGAGATTTACTCAGGATAGGTCATCAGTATCTGATCAGTGGGGGTCTGACACCCGAGACCCATGGCCATCACTCGCCATGGCCTTCTCTTTGTTTACTAAGCAGGGCGCCATACATTGTATAGTGGCTATGCTTGGTATTACAGCTCAGCCCTATTCACTTCAGTGGGACTGAGCTCCAGCTAGGCCATGGGACCGATGAACGTGGCGTCACATGGCCTAGGCAAAGCTGGAAAAGGCAGTGGTGCTACTGCAAGCTCCGCTGCCTTCTCATATAGCTGATCACCAAGGGTCCCTGGTGTTGGGCCCCCACTGATTGGAGGATCCAGAGGATAAGTCATTAGTAAGAAAAAGCTCTTGGAAAACCCCTTTATTATACAATAGTGGTAGCTCTCCACGTGTTATTCAGCAACTCCCAGTATTGTCTGAAAGGAATGAATTTCAGTTTTACCCCTCTGTGTGAGGGGTAAGTAAGGCCTTATTCTCATGTCAGTGCCTGTGACAAGGTCGTCAGTGACACCCGTTTTCCTAGGGGATCTGTAGAACAACTCCTCCAAACACGGAAAGAATACATACGTGCAAGAATCTTCTCACAGCTCTATCGAAGATGGCTGCCCCCATAAAATGAATAAAAAATAAAAGACACAATCAGAAAATGAAAGTTAATAAAGATAAAAAGAATAATAATTTAATACATACTTTTAATCAGTAATTAAAACAAAATAGTGACACAATTCCTTTAAGGAGTCCTATAGCACAAAAGACTATAAAAAGTTCTCGCACTCAAGCTTGTGCGGGGAGTTCCCAAGATCTCTTTTCAAGGAACACTTTGTCCTTTACATTGAAGACCGTAGTTCAGAAAGCTAGGAAGACATTAGTTTATTTTAACATTAGGCCTTAAAATTTACTATATACATATTATATACTATATTATACTCTATAACAATCCTGATATGAGGCTTATTCTTATGGAGACTCTACTAAAAATTAAGTGTTTTTGATTAATATTAATTTTACTACTGAGAAATAACATTGAGCAGTAGATCTACAGTACAGGCCACCTCATGTACAGCCTTCCAGTGGTACCGTGCTATGAAATAAGGGAATAAGATCATTTAGATGTCAGTGAAGTACCAGATGACTTTAGCTGTCAGGTTTATGTTCTGCTTGTCAGAATTTGGAAACTTTTCTTTATTCTTTTTTTTTTCCCCCGATTGCCCATGGGCCCCCTGTGGTTTCATCTCTTTTATGCTCATTCTATTAACTTTTGATTGATTTTTGTTCTCTTTGTGATTTCCAAAGGCTTACACGAGAAAGCTCTCCTGCCTGTGTGGATTTGCTCTACTTACTGAGACTTAGGAAAGGCGATCAACCCTTCATGTGGTGTGAAGCCAGAGTCTTTGCGGCACACATTGGAAGCAGATCCTATAATCTATTACTTCTCTATTTGTATTTATGGACGTTAGTAGCACGTCCCTGTGGTCAGGGCACCACTTGCTGGTAAACGCCCTGTCTGCTCCTAGTTTCTGCATTTCACTCAAAGGATTTATTTTGATCACATCTGGTATGAAATCACAGAAAGGGCCGTATTCCAAGTCCGATATTAACGCTTATTTTCGCTCTCTTCCTGGGTTTAGTCCACGCTCTGGTATTGATTGTGCATCGCAGCAGCTATCAGAACATAAGTAAAGACACCTGTGCGAGATAATCCGAGCCCAGCTTGAAATTAAGTAAACCCGAACAGCTCATTAGTGCATGCACAGTCAGCCTGGCAATATTTGTAGTCTTTGTATGCAAAAGCCACTGTAGAGGTATCTGGGCTACTTTTAATATCTTACATTTCGTATGCCTAAAGGTTCTTTCTTATATCTTTAGTAATATGTGTCCATTTTAATGGTAGTAATTTAGAAAATACTGCACTTTTTTATATATCAAGTTTTTTTTAATTTTTTTTTATAGTTTCGCTTGGGCTGATTTGACACGAGAATGTTCAGTTCAGGAAACATACTGTGTGACAACCGCATTTTTCAGTCCAAACACTGCTCCTCTGGCTCAAACTCGCATCATGAGAAAGATAGTGCTCTGTGTTTCTGCCTGATGATGGATCTACCGTACTCACATAATACTACCTGTGGTCAGGTAGGAACTCGTAGCATCAGAATTCATTATCATGCTGTGAGTTTGAGTCAGCGAAGCAGTGTTTGATCTGAGAAGTGTCCTACAGCATGTTTCCTGAACCAAACACACTCCTGTAAAACTGGCCTTTCTTATATTCTGTTAGTATAATTTTCTTAGGCTACTTTCACACTTGCGTTGTAAGGGCCCGTTCACACAAAATTGCGGAATAGGGGCGGGCCCATTCACTTCTATAGCCGGCTCGCGATCTTGCCAAGCCGCAGCTCCACAAGAAAATATAGAATATGTCCTATACTTGTCCGCAACAGTAGACAAGTATAGGCATTTTGAATGGGGCGCCCGGCACATTGCAGAACACACGTCAGGCGGCACCCGTAGTATTGCGGGTCCGCAATAATATGGCCGTGTGAATGCGGCCTAAGGATCCGTTTGTGAGATCCGTCACAGGCTCTCATAAACGGTCCTGAACTGATCAGTTTTGTCCTAATGCATTCTGAATGGAAAAGGATCCGTTCAGAAAGCATCAGTTTGCTTAAGTTCAGTCAGCATTCCGTTTTGGAGGCGGACACTAAAACGCTGCTTGCTGCGTTTTGGTGTCCGCATGAAGTAACTGATCCAAACGGATCCGTCTGCGCTCGCCCCCTCCCTTCTGCGCTCGCCCCCTCCCTTCTGCGCTCGCCCCCTCCCTTCTGCGCTCGCCCCCTCCCTTCTGCGCTCGCCCCCTCCCTCCCTTCTGCGCTCGCCCCCTCCCTCCCTTCTGCGCTCGCCCCCTCCCTCCCTTCTGCGCTCGCCCCCTCCCTCCCTTCTGCGCCCCCTCCCTCCCTCCCTTCTGCGCCCCCTCCCTCCCTTCTGCGCTCGCCCCCTCCCTTCTGCGCTCGCCCCCTCCCTTCTGCGCTCGCCGCCTCCCGTCTGCGCTCGCCCTTCCGTGCACTCAACACTCGCACATATAACACCTCACACAAGCGCACTCACTTGCTGTCACATTCCCTCATGTGCTCACTCACTCAATTGATTTTTATTATGTTGATGCCATTAAACTCCATTTATGGGTTTCTAAAGTTATTCTGTGTGATGCTGTAAAGATGCCGGACATATGTCATTTATTAGAGGCAACGTGGACTAGCTAATAAAATGGCTGTTCACCTAGTGTTCTTTTTTCCATTTCCATTCCTTCCATGTTTTATCCCCCATTTTTTAATTGAATGTGCTAATTTGGTACGATATTTGTTGGCATGTCTTAAAAACAAACTGCAAATATTCTTTGCTGAAGCATTTGGCAATGGAGCGAATTATGTACCTCTGTGTGAGCCGTCATGCACACTGCTACGTCCGTATTTCAGTCTGCAGCAACACTTCTGCAAAATACTGATGCCTTCCGTGTGCAGTCCATATTTTTTTTTCACTCCCGCTAGTAGAAATGCCTGCATTGCGGTCAAGAATAGGACATGTACAATGGATCACCAGGCAATACAGATGTGTTCATGGCCCCATAGAAATGAATGGATCAGTGTGCAATTTGCAAAAATGCAGATACCACATGGATAAAAAATAGATGAGTCCTGACTAGGCAGAGTTGTCAGGTAGGGCTATAATGGCAGCTGTACCACTTTTTCAACACGGGTAAAACTTACACAGGAGGCTCAGTCTGGGAATTATTTTGTATATAAGGGATGGGCAGCACATAGGACATAGCGCGTTTCTAACCGTGGCTGTCACACTGTAGTGTAAAGTATGAACGATTTAAGAACCAAGTGCTAAAAGCTGACATTGGCTGGATAAGTTTTGCAACACAAATGCCATTTAAACGCTCATCATTGAGTATTACAGTTAGTCGTATTCAAAGAGGAAATTACAACAGGGGTAAGTGTGCCTCTGTGTATTTATCTCCGTAGTTGCCTGGAGATGGAACGATCATTGCACGTGAACTGCTGCTGCTAGATATTACAGGAAGAATTTTATTAGCCCTGCTGAGCATATTATAACCATACTTTTTCCGTAGCGCTCCTCTCTGATAACTATCACAAGTGCCTCATGTTGCTTTAATTAGCAATATCAGATTATAATTTCTTCCATGCACTCAAAAAGACCCTGGATCCCAGATAGCTCCCTATCAAATCGATCACTTTCACACTGTGCGCTACCAGAAAACTTTAACTTTCAAATTTAGATATTATTTATTCCTGTTTCATTTTATTTCAGCAGAAATGCAAGGTATTATTAGCTTGTGCCCCTAGCATGTTTATGCTCCAAGATAATCGTGTTGGTAGGACACATTCACACTGGGATGGCTTCAATGTATATTTCAAAAACATGTACAGGCCCCTAGTCACCCTGGGGTGGCCAAAACTGTGTCTTTGTGGCCTCTTTCAGGATAGTTTTGGTTGGTATACCAATTTGTATAGAATAGCATAGTTGACTACATTAATTAAAAGAAACTACAAAAAACATACTGTACATTCTAGTGTGTTAAAGGGGTTTTCCATGAGCACTTAGGCTTTTTCCTAGGACATATGACGTCACCTTCATCTGTCACATGGCTTAGGTGCAGCTCAGTCCCATTCAAGAGAATTTGGTTGAGCTTCAATACCAAGCACAACTGCTATCAAATGGATGGAGCTCCCTTGATCTCTGGTGAAACCCTGTGGTTCCTCAAACAGCTGATCGGTTGTGTTGCTGGGAGTCGGATTGTCGCCGTTCTCATATTGATGACCTATCCCAATCTCAATATGAAAATCTTGAAGAACCCTTTTAAGGATGTTCTCCAGACGGTACCTAAAAGCCTATTTCTGCTAAACCATGGAAAGAAGAGACAACAGAAGGTCAATTTTTGCCCTTCCGTTGCTCCGCCGATTCTGTGATCACATGACAGCCACCTGGCTGGTCTGATGTTGTGACCGGTTGTGCTCCTGTTTGTTTTCCTGTTCAGCTACATGTACATTATGCAGCTGAACAGGTGGAAAGAGGAGAACGTAAATATAAGGATTCCTAAGCATGTTCACTGTGTATTACGAGTATTACGTATTCTTGACTACTGATGACTGGAAGACAGGAGTAGTAGTGGAATGTGGATAAGAACTGCAGTGCGGTAATTAATAACATTGTGATTTATCATTGATCTTCATCAGTCGCTGTACCAGAAAAATTTTCAGCATGATGGATAAATGGATATTCTGCAGGTAGTGACTAGAGATGAGCGAGCGTGCTCGTTACGAGCACTGTAGTGCTCGGCTCCCCTGCGCTCGCATGGGCGCCGGCAGCCGCTTCCTTCCTCCTCCGGAGGACGGAAGTGGCTGCCAGCGCCTATGCTAGCGCAGGGGAGCCGAGCACGCTCGCTCATCTCTAGTAGTGACCCGTTTAATAGTCATTGTCTACTGTACGGCTCTTATTAAAGTGATGGCTAGGCAACAAAAACCATCAGGTTCCTTTTGCTCAATTTTTTGAATTACAATATCTGGTTGTTTAAAAAATTGGGCCACATAAAGCCACCATGGGCCTAAAGGATAATCCACAACCCGTCCATGGCAAACTACACAAGCTACACTGTGATACCATTAATTTCCTATGGGATCGCCGCTACTCTGTGATCTTGGCCGCAACCAGTATGGCCTGAGCCTAAATTGTCATGCTGTGGATTTAAAACTGTGAAGTTGTCTTCGGATTTACTGCAAATTTTGGATGAGATGCTACTGCACAGTGATTTCGATTTTCCACATGGAAATCCCTTGCTTTTTCACCCTTGATGTTACTGATGGAGCAACGCATTCCTGCTACTGTTCTGTTACTAGAATTCTGTTTTATGTTGGTAATGAATTCTTTTACAGTTATTTCAAGAAGTATACCATGTATGTCAACTACTTTATAGATTTTTTTATTTTATACTATTTGAGTTCCCTTAGTTTGGTCACCCCCATCAGGGTATGTCATCATTGTGCTTTGCTCATGTATTGTGTGAATATTGCTATTGACACAAGTCGTTAACTTCCAGCGGAAATGTGTGTGTAATCATTTGCAATCTTAATGTTGCAGAACCCTTGGATTATTAGTAAAGAGACTGGAGAAAGGAGGGAAAGCTGAACGGGAGAATCTGTTCTACGAAAATGATTGTATCGTCAGAATTAACAATGGTGACCTCCGCAACCGAAGATTTGAACAGTAAGTGCTTCTTGTAAAACTAGCAAAAAAAAAAAAGTACATCAACTCAGAGCCCTGAGGATTGAAGTGGTGATCCTACAGTAGTCACCTCCACCCTGACAAGTGATGGATTATAACAGGCAGGAATTAGACAGTTATTCTAGGTCACTTTGTAGCTTAAAGGGGTATTCCAGTTACTATAAATATAACTTGCGGTATAGACTGCTTCATCATCATTAATTACCTAATATAATGTCAATTTCACATATTTACCGTTCAGTAGTTATAAAAGATGTTTTCTTCCTCTGCTACCCACTGTGTTTCCTCATAAGTTACCATGGCATCGACCTGTAGTTCTGAGCCTTTGTTAGGTCGAGCATGCTCAGTGTGTTGCTATCAATTCTCTAGCTAAATGTTTGTGTGCTGCTGATTACTGGAAGAGGGGGCGTGACCGGACTGTATATCAGGCAGCCAATCAATAAACATCAACACTCAGAGCAGGAAAGCTAGGGATTGTGGGGATTATAGTTTTGTGAGGGAAGATCAGGGCCCATGATACTCTGTGTGCTGCAGGCTGACACAGGAGCTAAACACATGGATTGCAATGTAAAATCAAGCTCTGGTTATTTATATGTATAGGTATGGGTTCTGGTTGGGGCACAGCTTGCAGCCTTAATGCAGTTTTCAAAAAGTTACTTTACCGGAATACCCCTTTAAAGGGCATCTGTCAGCAGATTTGTCCTTATGACACTGGCTGACCTGTTACATGTGCACTTGGCAGCTGAAGACATCTATGTTGGTCCCATGTACTTATGTGCCCGCATTGCTAAGAAAACTGATGTTTTATTATATACAAATGACCCTCTAGGAGCAACGGGGGCGTTGCCGTTACACCTAGAGGCTCTGCTCTCTCTGCAACTGCCTTGTCCTCTGCAGTTTGACAGGGCTAAGCATGATGATGTTTACACTACATGGCCCTATCAATCAAAGTGCAGCAGACGTGGCAGTTGCAGAGAGAGCGGAGTCGCTAGGTGTAACAGCAACGCCCCCGTTGCCCCCTAGAGAGACATGCTTGCTAATGATACAAAACTATATCACTCAGACTGCACATAGCATATTTCAAACGCTTTTGTGCTTTTTAAATTTTTTTCCTCCTTTTTGCACTTGGAAACGATGACACAAGTTGTGCGATGAGTCAACACTTGTGGTTAATAAATTTAGCTCTGCGTCTTAAGATCGATATCCCTTTATTAGGAACCACAAATCATATTTACACATGGTTATTATCAATTAGATTACAGCAAGTACCTACATAGAGCTCAGGGCGTGAACCGTCTCTGATGTGAATTAATACCAGCCGTTCTTTTATAGAGTACTGGAACAGCAGAAAACTATTTTTATTACTTCATTAAGCCTTTGAGTTTTTCTAAATCAGGCAGATTGCTCGGGGTCAGAGCAATAGGTTATGGAAAGTGTGAGGAGTTCAGCTTCTTTGTATGTTTGTCCTATGCACTATATTCTGGTAGTCTTTAACCACCACTATGTGAAGCCCCTACAGCTGTCATATAAGCTTCCCTATGTCATAGTTACAGTCACAGACAAAGAACCGTGACCACCATGAAAGTCACCCGCACAGAACAATTGACAAGCAACATGGTGTTCAAAATGGACGTTCAAGCCTTTAAAACTAATGACCATCACTATCTAATTAGCGGTCAACCAGTGCTGGAACTGCACAGCTGTGTCCATTGTGCAGCAGTCATATGAAAAATATTCTACAGATTTCAAACCAGCACCTGGATCTGAATACTTTTTGCATTTGCATGAGGTTAAAAATTTTGTATAGCTAGTGCTCCTGAGTTATATCTTGATAGCGCCACCTACTGTTTACATTTTTCTATTTTTCTGTCCATCTTACTGAGGTGGACGCACATGCTCAGTTCCATCCTTTCAATTGCTACCAGATTGAGCAGACAGGACAAGCTCTGAGAAAAGACCCCCCCCCACACACACACACAATAGCTGTGATGGCCAGAGAGATGCAGCAGACAGGATTGGTCCCCAGCAGAAATAAATGTAGCAGAGCAAATTGAGCCTTGAATGGGGAGATCTTTGGGTCCATGTGAGGTACTGGTTTTAACTTTGTTAGAAAGAGATTGCCATGTACTATCTGATGTCTGTTTTTTAGAGTAATCATGGCATAAGCCCTTTATTCTTGATATGTAGGTGGCTCATGTGTTCCTTTTCTGTGGTTAAAGGCTATGTACACCTTTTGGGGGCAATTTTTTTTATTAGTACATTGCACTAATGTTTAGCTTAAAAAATGATTTTTTTTTCCATTGGTCTTTATTAAAAATATAGAGCCTTTTTTCTGTACAGAGCTGACATGCTTTAGTAGCCCCCTTTGGATTTTCTGTCTTTTCCGTCTTCTGGGGAGCAGACGGACTCCTTATCTCTGCTCTCTGACCTTATAAATACTCATTATGGCTCAATCCTTATCTTATGGATAAGAATGTGGTTTAAATAAGTGTTTATGACCTCTCGGTAGTTAAGAGATAAGGTTTATTAGATGACCAACACAAAGTGAAAGTACAATTCACACAGTTAGAAAAACCGTTAACCTTTTGTGACAGAACGACTCAATATTTTGAAATTGAAATTATGATTTTTAGATAAAAATGAATAAAATGCAATCGTAAACAAAACTTGCTTTCATAGGTATTCATAGTCTTTAAAGTGAATGGTTAATCAGCAGTTTATTTTAGCAATCATTCTGATATGGACTGCACATGGACATGTGTGGTCTGGGTTTAAGAATTTTAATCTGTAAGGATGTTTCCAGTGGGTGGTCATCAAGTATATTTTAGGTTTCTCATGTCTGCAATAGAGGCATTTCCAAACTCTTGGCTAATATAGTTTTAACTTTCTTCTATAAAGACTTTCATCCATCCTCCTATCATTATGCCTTTTTGTTGATATACTTTCCAGATTCAAGCCATGACCTCTTTTTCTGGTTCTTCTGAAATGGTTCCCTCTTAAACCCTGCTGCTTCTTTTGATGTATTTAACATGTTAGTTAATATTTCATCTACAGATCCTGGGAATTACAGGCCGCTGCCTCGGTGCCTCTGGCTTGCTGAAGTTTTTGGAGTTCTCCAATGTACAGGTTGTCAGTTGCGTGTTAGATCTTTCAACTAAGATATACAAACTGACTAGAAAGTCAGATAAGTGAGATACTGCAATAGTCTAAGCATGTAGATACTTCAGTAAGTTCAAGGTATCCTCCATGGGACACATCGATAAAAACTAGTTCACAAAACTTTAAAAAAAAAACCTACCTGTCGGCAATGTGTAGTGCCACTTTTGAAGTTCTGTCTTGCCTCTTCAATGTAGTATCTATGGTACTGTACCGTACCGTACTGTACCATACTTTTTGGTGCAATAATAAAGTAGGGTTTGGGTATAGTGAAGGGTTTAGATTGGTGGAATTTTTTTAATGAATGGTCTGAGGCCAGAATCCATATTGATGGCAACTTGAGTGAAATGATGGGATTAGTAGTCTCCTGTGTTGTAAATTCTTGTTGGCATGTCCGTTCCGTGATCATTCCTCTTGAACTGTGTCCAAGCGTAGTAGTCCACATAATGATGAGCATCTGTGGGGGGAATATGAAGTGATGTTCCCAACCTTTCTGTAAAATTAAGAGCTCTTGCTGCTGCAGACATCTGTGGAACTCTTGACCAGGCCTGAAAGAAGCCTAAAATCTGGTAACTTCTGCTCCAGTACAGGCAACACATGTAGGGTAGCCTTTTGGTGCAGCTTTTTGACGTGGTTAAGAGTGGAATTTTATGTTCGGGAAATCATTTATGAATAATACAAATTCACTCTTTTTTTTTAAATCCACGCCTTAGTTTGTCTTACAAAAACTTCATCTAATGGTAACTTGTAAAGGCACCTTTTTTAAAATTTTTTTTTACTGATATAGCACCAACATATTCTGCAGCGCATTACATACATTATCATCACTTGTCCCCAGTGGGGCTCACAATCGAAGTTCCCTATCTGGAGTGTGGGAGGAAACCATGGGGAGAACATACATAGTCCATGTTGATGTTGTCCTTTGTCAGATTTGAATCCAGGACCCCAGCGCTGCATTTACCAGTGCTAACCACTGAGCCAGGTTTCCTGTGTTGCTGTGTATCCCTATGTCCTTATCTATTTCTGTACAGCCTACAAATGATAATTCATTAGGACTGCCGCACTAACAAGCAGTTGTAAAGTCTTTTTCCCGCTCCGTGGTGGAACAAGCAAGCCCATTTTTGCATAATTAAAAACTATAATTAAGTTCATAACAATTTCTAGTTTACTAAGATTGCTAATCTTATCTCCTTTATCCAGAGCTCAGCATATGTTCCGTCAAGCCATGCGCTCTCCTATGATCTGGTTTCATGTGGTGCCAGCAGCTAACAAAGAACCGTATGAACAACTATCCCAAAGCGAGAACAACAGCTACTACTCCACCCAACATGTCCCCGATCCATACATTGAGAATAGGAATTTCCACAGCCCTGGTCCTGAGCAGACACTACAGAGAATGCCACGTCAAGTAAACCAGACAGAGCCTTTGGACTCTTACCCACATCTACCTCATAGTATCAGTACAGCAGGAAAACCACCGACCGGCCTAACGCCATCACCGCAGCGAGGTGTCAGCTCTCCTACCAGCGCTTATGGTACCAAAAAAGGAAAAAAGCTATACATACAGCTGAAAAAAGGTAAGATATACAGATTGTGGACTAAATTGAACTTTTTGTTTATTAAATTTTTGTGTGTTTGCAGGGGTTCTCTAGACTTCAGGAATGATCAAACTCCATTCTATTCCTTGGCACTAATTGCTTATTATATTGTTCCTACACTAATAGAGTATAATAGATCGTAGCCCATTCCTGTTTCTCAGGTATTCTTTCGGTGGATACTAATATGAACGTATAATCACCTCCGTGCAGTTCTGATTGGTTGAGGTAGCGGCTGCGGAGACCACCACTGATTGCTTAAACAAGGATGCAGAAGCACTCCACTGAGCGCTATGCCCCTTTATTTCTGTTTGGTTCTGCTGTCTAAGCAAGTGTTGTATGGATTTGTAGAAAGTCTATAGAATTTGGATGAATCCATGTACCATTCAGGTTGCTCTTCCATGAGAACTAAGAAGACTCAAATAGAAATGAAGGGGCACAGCACTCAGTTGAGTTTTTCTGTCCCCCTGTTTTAGTGTCTCAGCACCTATACCACCAAAGATCAAAACCTGATATGTCAGAAGTTTGTGAAAATTATAGATACCCTTTAAGACTAAAACACGAGAACACTTCCAGGCACCACAAATGAAACTTGATTCATTCTTGAAGCATTACATATTTTGGCCAGGATTAGTTGACTGCATTGGTGCTCTATGGTGAGCCTACTTAAAGGCTCTGGACAGCGTTGGGATATTTTCTCTTATTTTTGTACCTTACTTATGCTAAAAATTTCAACAGTGTGTTTTTTACAGCCTTCAGTTTTACTGCATCTGTAGACTGTTGGTTCCCTCTCATTGAATGCTTGATATGTAGCCCTTATCTCTCTTATACAAGTGGTGCAGTAAGGGCATTTCTGCCAAAATCATCAGCTCCAAAAAAGTCCCAAAACAGCCTTTCACATTCATTTCAGTGGGAAGCAGCACACTTGCTTTTTTTTTTTTTCACTTGGGTGGGAAAAAGAAGCCACGTTGGGACAGAATCAGCGCTGAATCTCCCATTGAAATGAATGGGAAGCATTAGAAAACAGCTCTACATAGGTCCATGTGTTTTTGTGCATTCTCCCTGCGTTTTTTGGCACAGATGTTCGTTAAAAACCTTAAACCGAAAATTTGCGCTGAAGTGAATACCCATTTGTTAAAAAAAAGTCAAAAATCCTCATCAAAAACACCCAAAAGTGTTTGTTTTTTCACACAGAAAAACACATGGATTCAGCACTGATTTTATAAGCACGTTTTTCAAAATTAGTAAAGTGTACTGCCCTTAAAGCAGCTTTCCAATGAAATTTGGTGTGAAGGAGAAGTAGCAGTCTGCAAATGCAGTGAAACTGAAGACTGTAGAAGACAAACT
The DNA here is from genome assembly GCA_900303285.1 of Rhinella marina. NCBI lineage: Eukaryota > Metazoa > Chordata > Amphibia > Anura > Bufonidae > Rhinella > Rhinella marina. The sequence goes on from ONZH01005023.1 coordinate 145,198, forward strand.
GTTGAAATGTGTTTATAAATCCCAACTGGAAACATGATATTTAGCCTGCTAGTAGTAGAATGCACTGATTTAAAAAAAAAATGCAGGAAAAGTGTCCATAGCTAAAGCTAAAATCATTTTGCAATCTCCAGAGCTCTTGGTGTTTCTGTCTTCGAGGGAACTCCTGACCAGGTCCAATGAACCCTTATTAAAAAAATATCACTTTAAAGGGAACCTGTCATCACCTTTATGCTGTCCATACTAACGGCAGAATAAAGTACAGACAGGTGAGTTTATTTCAGCGGTCTGTCATTTATAAGTTAAAAGTAAGTGGTTGCCGAGAACCAACATCACAAACATTGTAGACTGGGCCTGGAAAAAGAGTCAAATCTTCATGAGAAGAGTCCTGGTTATTCATGAATTCCTGCTCTCCCTGCCCACCTGCTAATGTCTTCTACACAGTTTTCTCCCTTTCTCTCTAGGAGAGAACTGCCAATGATCATCAGATGGGCAGGGAGAGCAGGAGATTATGAATAACCAGGACTCTTCTCAGGTAGATTTGACTCTTTTCAAGGCCTTTGCTGCAGTGATTATGATGCTGGTTTTTGGCAACCACTTACTTTTAGCTGATGAGTGACACACCGCTGAAATCAGCATTTCTGTCACTATTTTATACTGCTCTCAGTGAAGTCAGCACAAAGTTGATGACAGGTTCCCTTTAACCATTGACTCCTGTGCGGCACCTCATGTATTACCGCAGCTCTTAGTTCCAGATTTTTACAGGCAGAACTATTGAGTTTTCCCTCAAGCACTGTTCCTATGGATAATACCTCCTGTCCTTACAAGAAGGAGAAAATGTGATTTCTAAAGTTTTAAAAGCAGATTAAGGTAAATGTATGGACCGAATGATGAGTTAGCTGTATGTAAAAGACTTTAAATGTCCTAAAAAAATGTTATTGTAGACGGATATGTTAGTGATGAGCTGAAATCTGCTGATATTTTCTTTAATAAAAGCCCTTCTAAACGGTTCACATTTAATGCACATTTCCAAAAGACTGTAAAACTCAGCAAATCTCAACTTTCAATGAGTCAGATGTTTTATGGATTGCATCAACTGCTCTATGATGAATGATGAAAAAGCTAAGACTGCCTGGCTTAGGGGCAGAGATAGGAGAGATCGTGGAGGTGACATGAGAGCCGGTTGGCGGTAGAGACATATTTTACTGTTGACACTTTCATATTGTTCTCTGTCAGTCTCATTATCTCCTTTGATTTAATCTCATTGCTCAGACCAGAATTTGAAGGCATTAATTGATTGACTATTTAAATGTTGTGGGAAAACTAATTTCATCCCGAGGAAAATATAAATGCCGGCCGTCTCTCTGGGAATATTTTTATGTCCGCCCTCAAGATATGATGGAGTCAGACTTTTTTGAGCATCGAATGCCTTTTATGATCCATAACCGTGTCTATTACATCCGCGTTAGACATACAGTAATTGAATGTTTCCAAGTAGATTAGCAGTGTAATGGAGGCTGCTCTTGTAGATAATTGTCTCTAATTTTAATTACAGAAATAATTATCTATGTCATTGAGAAATCTACAGCTGGATACATGTTTGTACGTGATCCATCGATAAATCGTGATGTGTGACTTTTTTGTGAGCTGTGCAGTCAACAAATTTGTGTACACCTTCATAGCCTTCCTACAGTATTTTTTTACTTTATGGGACTATAGGTACCAATTAGTCCATGTGGGGCCAATGATGGTGTCATGTGTGCAGGTTAAGGCTGGGTTCACATCTACGCTTGTAAACTCCAGCAGTCTGTTCCAATGGAAGAATGGACTGATCCCACCGTTATCCACCATATACCCATTCACTTTAATGGGATTTGGCCGCTTTCCGCCACATATACTGGCTTTCGGCCAGACAAAAAAAAACAAAAAACTGCATGTATTATTTTTTGTCTGGCTGAAAGCCAGCATTTCAGCTTTCTGGATACAATGAATTCCGGCAGTCAATTCCTCTGCCGGAACGCTCTACCGGAATTAAAAGTGCAGATGTGAACCCAGCATAAGCATAAATTGTTTATGGTGTATCGTACATTGGACTAGTTATTGAAACCCAGGAGCATATGATGCATTCAATGCAATGGTTTCTTATCGAAAGGGTCTATCCAAGGCTTAGATATTGCTGATCTATCTTCAGGATAGGTCACCAGTAACTGATTGGTGGAAGTCTAACTCCGACACCCCTGCCAATCAGTTGTTGGAAGGGGCCTCTTATGTCTCTTGGCCTATCTCCAGCTCATTCCCATTGAAGTGAAGAGTGCTGACATGCAATATAAAGCATATCCGCTATACAATGTTTGGCACTGTACTTGGTATACTATGAACAGGCCGCAGCACTCGCCTGAGTGCCATGCCCCTCTTGAACAGCTGATTGTCTGGGTTTGCTGGGAGTCAGACTCCCCACAGATCTGATCAGTGTTTAGGACGTTCTGGGCGTCCCCTTGAAGAAAATGACTAAGGCTTGTATCACATGGTTGCGGTGTGCCCATATTTTAGATCCATGTTATGGCTGCAACCACCATATCCACAGTTCTGCTAAATGTAAATCACTATAGGTTTCTCCATGGATGGGCTGAGTATGGCAGCTGTAATATGGGCTTGCCTAACAGACGTTGCAAAATAAGGCTCTGTTCAGATCTGCACTCTGTCACACGACAGGCTTCAATGGAGTGCCGACAGGCCCCAATAACTATAATGGGGTCTGTTGGGTTTCCATCATGGCGTCAGGCATTTTGCCAGACTAATGGAGCATGCTTCAATTTTTGTCCAGCATTTTTGACAGACTCTGCAGTGGAAGAGGTGAACACAGCCTGATACACAACCAACCTCCTATCTGCTTTAAGTTTCAGTGTAACAAATGCATGTATTGACGTTGTATTGTATTCCCACGTTTCACCCCCTGCAAAAGTCTACTGCATGCTTAAGACCAAGGGTCTGTGCAAAGTCGTCATATAAAGGACCATGCTTAATGGAGTTATGCCCCGAAACATATTTTAAACTTTTCAAACCAGCTTCTGGATCTAAATACTTTTGTAATTGCACGTAATAAAAATTTTTGTATAACCAGTGAGCTATTCAGGAAGATATATCTCTATAGCGCCACCTGCTGTTTGTTCTTTTCCTTTTTTTTTTGTCCGTCTCACTGAGCTGGACGCACGTGCTCAGTTTACATTTTCAACGGCCACCAGCCATATGGTCTGTTAGAAGCTGTGGCAGTCACAGGGAATGAGCTGCGGCAGAAAGGACATGTCTCTGAGCTACCAGGCTGAAGATAATCTAGCTGAGCAATGAATGTGGAGATCTCTGGATACATGTAAGGTACAGGGCTGGTTCTAGCTTTGTTAGGAAGAGACTGTCATGTACTATATGATGTCTGATTTTCATTTTTTTTACATCAATCATGGCATAACCCATTTAACATTATTATTTCATGTATCCAAGTAAATGAAATGCCCCCTTGTGTAGAACCTGGACCATTCCGAAAGTAAACCAGTCAAGTGTTTTAGCGCGTTCATCTTTTTTGTTGTGTATAGTTGTTTTGCCCTGTGAACGTGTCAAATCACATAATTTCATTCTGACATGCAAGTTCTGATAATCGTACGCTCTGGATTTGCCGAGGAGCCTTCCTGAATGTTTTCTGCAGATAACACGTCGTTTTACTGGCCACTTGATAACAGTCCATCAAGCTTTGAAGCAAGTGGAAGGTCCACTCTGATAAGGCTTAAACATGACATGGCAGAACCTGGATGGGATCCTACAGTATTTACTGGAAGCCAGATTCCTGGATCATACTGGTTTTGACTTGCCAAGTCTATTCATACCGAGCCCGAGAGATGTGACACCAAGCGCTACGCTGCTAACCTGTCTGAATTTCAGCATGATACTCGGTGTTGATTTATGTTTGTGTTTTAAGTCAAATTGTAAGACCACCTAATGCCAGCCAAGAAAAGGACTTTGCCATCCAAACTTGTGTGTTTTCTGTTCTCCGTGGAACATGAAGCCCACCGTTACGTGTTTTGTCATTGTCTAATACTGCAAGGTCCAGTAAAGCGTGATCCCTTCAGCCCAAAACTTTTAATTAGCACCAACCGGAACAAGAAGTTTCCCGAGCCGCACAACACAGTTTTAATTATGCAGGCTTCAAGTTTTTTTCCAATTAGCGGTCAATATGTGACAGTGTCCCGAGATACCCGTGGTCGCTTGTACATAAAATGACATCCAGAAAATAAATGGTGATCACGTTCTCTGGGTGAATTTCATGGGTCCTCTACAAACGGATTAATTTCCAGCCGCAATGTAGGGTTTTAACATATGGAGGCTACCATCCTTATATGCTGATAGAAGCCTGAGAACTGTAATAATTGCTTCTACTCATATCAAAAACCTTCACAATATTATTAAATGCGTATAATTTAATCCCATGCTTGTATCTCTACCCAGCAGGAGGCCGGCAGGGACGTATGATGCCTCTCATCCCTTCCGCCGGACCCCTGTGGAGAGGCTCCAACAACAAAGGATTATACAATCATTTTCCGTTTACCACTTTCAAATCTGAATTTCTCACTCTAGACAGTAATTTAATGCTGCAATTTGCAGAACTGGATTTAGAAAGGTTTAATACACATTTCAGATATATTTAAGTATCAAACAGTTTGTCAATTAGCTGGATAGGAGAGGTAGGAGTCAAATTCAAAGTCAAAAACTTGTAAAGGAACACTAAACACAGAAGATGCACAGAAAATAAAAAAAAAATCCCGGCAATTCCTCCCTTTATCTCTTCCTTTGCAGTGGATGTCTCTTTGGCTGTGTTCACATTAGCATTATTAATCCGGTAGTCTGATCCTACTGTTCTGGCATAGCTGTCAGCCAGACAAAAACTGCGGCATGCAGTGGTATAACAGATCTCATTATAGTCAATGTGGATCCAGCAGTACATGGTTTTATCCGACAATGCCGGATCAGGCTACTGGAATTCAAGCGCACCTGTGAATGGAGAGTAAATTGAAAAATAATGCCCCCCTCCTCCTTACTGTCCTGTGTCTGACTGTGAGACAACTGGCTGGAGCAGTAGTCTTCCTCCCCCTCTGCCATTCCTGCAGTAACATAGTAACATAGTAACATAGTTTATAAGGCCGAAAAAAGACATCTGTCCATCCAGTTCGGCCTGTTTTCCTACAAGTTGATCCAGAGGAAGGCAAAAAAACCCTGTGAGGTAGAAGCCAGTTTTCCCCACTAGGGAAAAAAATTCCTTCCCGACTCCAATCAGGCAATCAGAATAACTCCCTGGATCAACGACCCCTCTCTAGTAACTATAACCTGTAAGATTATTACCCTCCAAAAATACATCCAGGCCCCTCTTGAACTCTTTTAGTGAACTTACCATCACCACCTCCTCAGGCAGAGAGTTCCATAGTCTCACTGCTCTTACCGTAAAGAATCCTCTTCTATGTTTGTGTACAAACCTTCTTTCCTCCAGACGCAGAGGATGGCCCCTCGTCACAGTCACAGTCCTGGGGATAAATAGATCGTGGGAGAGATCTCTGTACTGACCTCTGATATATTTATACATAGTTATTAGATCTCCCCTCAGTCGTCTTTTTTCTAAAGTGAATAACCCTAATTTTGATAATCTTTCTGGGTACTGTAGTCCACCCATTCCAGTTATTACTTTAGTTGCCCTCCTCTGAACCCTCTCCAGCTCTGCTATGTCTGCCTTGTTCACAGGAGCCCAGAACTGTACACAGTACTCCATGTGTGGTCTGACTAGTGATTTGTAAAGTGGCAGGACTATGTTCTCATCACGGGCATCTATGCCTCTTTTGATGCAGCCCATTATCTTATTGGCCTTGGCAGCAGCTGTCTGACATTGGTTTCTGCAGCTTAGATTTCTGTTCACTAAAATTCCTAGGTCCTTTTCTATGTCAGAGTTACCCAATATTTTACCATTTAGTATGTACTGGTGACTTGCATTATTCCTTCCCATATGCATAACTTTACATTTGTCAGTGTTAAACCTCATCTGCCACTTCTCTGCCCAAGCCTCCAGTCTATCCAGATCCATCTGTAGCAGTGTACTGTCCTCTTCTGTGTTAATTACTTTACACAGTTTAGTGTCATCTGCAAAAATTGATATTTTACTGTGCAAGCCTTCTACAAGATCATTAATAAATATATTGAAGAGAATAGGGCCCAATACTGACCCCTGTGGTACCCCACTAGTTACAGTGACCCAATCTGAGTATGTGCCATTAATAACCACCCTCTGTTTTCTATCACTGAGCCAGTTACTTACCCAGATACAGACATTTTCTCCCAGGCCAAGCATTCTCATCTTATATACTAACCTTTTATGTGGTACAGTGTCAAATGCTTTGGAGAAGTCCAGATATACGACATCCATTGATTCGCTGCGGTCCAGTCTAGAACTTACCTCCTCATAGAAACTGATTAAATTGGTTTGACATGACCGATCCCTCATGAAGCCATGCTGATATGGAGTAATTTGCTTATTTTCATTGAGGTACTCCAAGATAGCATCTCTTAGAAAACCCTCAAACAGTTTACCCACGACAGATGTTAAACTTACCGGCCTATAGTTCCCAGGCTCTGTTTTTGGACCCTTTTTGAATATTGGCACCACATTTGCTATGCGCCAATCCTGTGGAACACTCCCTGTCAGTATAGAGTCCTTAAATATCAGAAATAAGGGTCTAGCGATGACATTACTTAATTCTCTTAGGATACGGGGGTGTATGCCATCCGGTCCTGGCGATTTGTCTATTTTAATCTTTTTAAGACGTAGCTCTACTTCTTCCTGGGTCAGACAGGGCACTTTTAATGGGGAATTTACTTTTATATTCTGCATTTCATCTGACAGTTCATTTTCCTCAGTGAATACAGTGGAGAAAAAGATATTTAGTAGCTTCGCTTTCTCCTCATCGCTCTCTGCAACTCCCCCCTCATTACTCTGTAAGGGGCCGACACCTTCAGGTTTATACTTTTTAGTATTTATATAATTAAAGAACATTTTAGGGTTAGTTTTACTTTCTTTGGCGATTAATCTCTCGGTCTCTAGTTTGGCTGTTTTTATTTGTCTTTTACATATTCTATTTTTTTCCTTGTAGTTTTTCAATGCTTCCTCGCTCCCCTCCTGTTTTAGTGATTTAAATGCTTTCTGTTTATCATTTATTGCTTTCTTTACAGTTCTGTTTATCCACATTGGTTTTTTCTTGTTCCTTAACCTTTTATTCCCATAAGGTATGTACCTCTCACAATTAGATATTAGGATGCTTTTAAAAATATCCCATTTTGTGGCTGTATTTTTATTTTTGAGGACTTTGTCCCAGTTAGTTAGGCCTATGGCCTCTCCTAGTTGGCTAAATTTAGCTTTTTTAAAGTTAGGTATTTTTGTTCCTCCCTGAAGAAACGCTCTTTTGAATGACAATTGGAAGGTTATTATATTATGGTCACTATTTCCTAGGAGTCCCCCGACCTGCACATCTGTTGTTCTGTCAGGTCTATTGGTTAATACTAAGTCCAGTATGGCCGTCCTCTAGTCGGGTCCTGAACCAGTTGGGAAAGGTAATTGTCTTTGGTTATTTCCAAGAACCTGTTTCCTTTATGAGATATACAGGTTTCAGTTTTCCAGTCTATATCTGGGTAGTTGAAATCCCCCATAATAATGACCTCATTATGATTTGCCACCTCGTCTATTTCGTTTAGAAGTAGATTTTCTATGGGCTCTGATATAGTAGGGGGTTTATAATAAACTCCGATTAGTATTTTATTATTGTTTTTGGCTCCATTTATTTCTACCCACAGTGACTCCACATCTTCATGTCCCTCACTTATATCTTCCCGCAGTGTGGGCTTTAGACAGGACTTTACATAAAGGCAGACCCCTCCCCCTCTCCGGTTTTGGCGATCCTTTCTAAAAAGACTGTAACCATGTACGTTAACTGCCCAGTCATAGGTATCATCCAGCCATGTCTCAGTTATTCCCACTATGTCATAGTCCTCCTCACACATCACTAATTCCAGTTCACCAATTTTATTAGTCAGGCTTCTGGCATTAGTGTACATACACTTTAGAGGTCTATGTATATTTTTTACCCCCCTTTTTAAATTACTATTACCTGTGAAGTGAATATCCGGGGTTTTTGGGTTACTTTGGTTGATGTTTTCCGCAATATTCTCCCTACATTCCTCACTAATCCCAACCCCCACTAACCCCCCACTCTCCCCGACTGTGACCCACTCTCTATCTACACTATCTACCCCCTTATTAGTATTACCCCCCACCCTCCCCCCAGATCCTAGTTTAAAAGCTCCTCCAGCCGTCTAACCATTTTTTCCCCCAGGGCAGTTGCACCCTCCCCATTAAGGTGCAGCCCGTCCCTACTGTAGAGTCTGTAGCCGACAGAGAAGTCGGCCCAGTTCTCCATGAACCCAAACCGTTCCTTCCTGCACCAGCCTCTGAGCCACTTATTTAACTCCCTAATCTCCCGTTGTCTCTCTAGTGACGCTCGTGGCACTGGTAGTATTTCTGAAAACACTACCTTGGAGGTCCTGGACTTGAGCTTCTCTCCTAGTTCCCTAAAATCATTTTTAAGGACCTTCCATCTCCCCCTGACTTTGTCATTGGTGCCAATGTGTACCATGACCGCCGGGTCTTCCCCAGCCCCACCCAGCAATCTGTCAATCCGATCCGCGATATGCCGAACCCGAGCACCCGGGAGACAACACACTGTTCGGCATTCACGGTCTCGGCGACAGATGACCCTGTCTGTCCGCCTAATTATAGAGTCGTAGGAAATTAAGATTAAGTTACACCCCTTTGCTAAGCTCCACCCCCTCAGCTAACTGCCAACCAAAGTTGGAAAAGATCTGCAGGAGATTAGCCCCTGTGTTTTCTTTAAGATTTCTACTAGGCAGTTTGTGTAGACAGTGACTCACTGACTGTGAGGGCAACTATGTTTATTGTTTCTCTGCTCATTTTGATTTACACCAGTTTTCTAGGGGGTCTTAACCACCTAAGGCTTCATTCACATGACCGTATTTGTTTTGCAGTCCGCAAATTGCGGATCCGTCAAAAAAAACAGATGCCGTTCCGGGTGGCATCCGTTTTTCCGTTATTTTTTTTTTTATTTTTTGCCGATCCATTGTAACAATGCCTATCCTTGTCAGCAAAACGGACAAGAATAGGACATGTTCTATCTTTTTTGCAGAACGGAAATACGGACATACGAAAACGGAATGCCCACGGAGTACCTTCCGTTTTTTTTGCTGACCCATTGAAATGAATGGTTCCGCATACGGTCCACAAAAAAACACGGAACGGACACAGAAGCAAAGTACGTTCGTGTGAATGAAGCCTAACTGTTTTGCCCAAGTCCAGCTAGGGCAGTGTGAAAAGCAGCACACTGGATGGGGGAGGGCTGCTTTTGTTGGTGATATCTCCTTAATGTTAGCAGCTAGAAACATGCAGTCCAGACTTTCATACAAGACCAAAATGACAGCAACAGTGCAAGCAACAGAGGAGAAATCACTGTTAGAAATCAAGTCGGGAATAATCGCGAGTAAAACCTGTTTTTACTTTCATTTTCAGCTGCATATCTTGATATCAGTGATATCTTTCTCTGTCCTGAATATATTGCTGTCATTTTGGTATTTTCTGAAAGCTTTGAATGTCTGCTTTCAAACAAGATCAGTTGCATGTTTCTAGCTGCTACTATTCAGGAGGTAGCAGCATCTAAAGCAGCCCCCCCCTCCAGTTAGCCACTTTTCCCACTGCTGGAGCTCCACTTGGGCAAAACAGGGGGTTAAAGGGGCGTCCATTTTTTATTTATATTGATGACTTATCCTCAGGATAGGTCATCAATATCAGATTGGTATGGGACCGACTTCCGGCACCCCCACCGATCAGCTGTATGAAGAGACTGCAGTGCTTATACAAGCACTGCCTTCTCCTCACTGTTTACCTACTCGCCGTCGCAACTGCAGTCGTGAGCAGTGTAGTTACAACTAAGCCGTCTCCATTCACTTTAATGGGACAGCTCCTTCCTGCAAGTAAATAGGATGGAGTCGTCCCATGAAAGCAAACAGGGATGGAGCAGTTGTAATTACAGTTGCTCACCACTTCAGGTGCAATGGCGAGCCTGCAAACGCTGAAGAGAAAGCAGTGCTACAGTACCTGAGGATAGGTCATCAATAAACGTGCCTACACAGCACATCCTCTCTTGCTGTAAGTTTAAAGACCCAAGCAGCAGCATCTTGAGTGAAGATCACCATTTTTCTGAGGGTTCTCCGTATGTAAAAAAGTTATGTTTGACCCCTTTAAGGCTACTTTCACATGACGGCTTTTTTCAGTTTCTGCGCATAAATCCGCTCTAAAACCATTTCCTGTTTTTCTGTCTTCTGATTGCGGTAATTACATATGGATTTCCAGACCGAGCTAAGAATGGATGTGTCCACTCTTGGCGTGGATGTTACGGGAGTCTGCTCGCGGTACAGTTCAGTGGAGCTAAATGATAAGCAGGTCCCGACACTGAAACCATGGTAGTTTCTGCGGTGGAATATACAGCGGATTTTGCAAGCATACCCTAATTGGCCATACGTCCACGTTTTTATGCTTTTTTTTTTTTTTTTTTTTTTTTTATAGAAAAATTAAGATTTCTTCCCATCTATTGCAGGGGCTGAAGGCTTGGGGTTCAGCATTACATCAAGAGATGTCCCTCTTGGGGGTTCAGCTCCAATCTACGTCAAGAACATCCTGCCGAGAGGAGCAGCAATCCAAGATGGCAGATTGAAAGCTGCAGATAGACTATTAGAGGTAATGTTTATTTCTTAATTTTATTTTTTTTCAGGTTTATTTTTATATTTTGAAGCATGTTTTATTATGACCTTTTTGTTGGCTTAGTGCTTGTTGGATTTACCTCTACCGGTGATGAAAAAGATAAAGATAATAGCTTTCTTCTCCTCTTCAAGAAAATTGTCTACATTGCTCCTTAGTAAAAACATATGTATACCGTTAAGGCAAAGTGGTTCCTCACATGATGTTTTTTCTGACCTCTAAATTTACCTTTCCAAATGATTTGACCTGTGACTGGAACTATTATTAGGTTGTGTCGTGGTCCACATTTCCTGTAATTTTTGGAAGGACTAGACCTTTCATCTGATGCACAGCCAATTTACCATATCGGCCTTGGTCCTTAATCACTAGATGGATTGTTGGGGCAGATAATTTCATGTAAAGATATAGCAGAGCTGAGCTTTGACCCTGTGATATAATGATAGACATTTACCTACCATATCATCGCTTTGCTGTCTCCAGCTGCAGATGTGGTCTTCTAAGGCTGTATTCACAACCTGTGTTTGGCATACTACAGGAAAAGCTCCTTAGAGCTCCATTCACCTGACAGAGTCCAAGCGTGTCATTGTGACATGTCGAGCTAATATGGATCAGTATACTTTTTTTTTTTCCCCATCGTATGCAGTATTGTAGTAAAATACACTATTTCATACAAATACAGTAAAAAAACTAAAACTGTATATTTATGCAACCTACTCTGCTACCAACATTGTCTCCTTGAAGGAGTTGTCCAACTTCAGATCATTATGTAAATACCCACCCATTGGGACCTGTCGAGGGAAGCATGCCTACCTGCTTGACGACACTAGGTTCCGGCTCCATGGATCTACCTCTTTTTTTTGACTGCACTTCGGTCCACTTGGGGACACATTTCTGGTGCAGCTGGTCATTGAATCCCAGTTTGTGCCGGAAGTTTACATGTAGGAACTGAAGCGAAGTGAAGACCGCAGTACACCTGTGGTGCCGAAAGTAAGCATGAGGGAGCAGGTAAGTATAGTTCACTTGACAGGTCTCACTGGGTGAAGCTGGACAACCCCTTTAAGAAGATTTTGTCACCTATTTTTTGCTTATTAAGCTAAGTATAGTGTCAGGAAGTGCCAGCAGAAACATTTAAATTCAATTTTTATGAATATTGTCCTTTAATCTCGAGTTGTTTGGGACACCAAGGGCTGGCTCTTTCCCCTTGATGTTCTCCATTGAGGCCCTCCTATCCCTTGGTGATTGCCAGGGCCATGCTTCTGAGAACCGCCTTCACCAGGCCCGGTAATCTTGTGTGTGTGCTGTGCAGTAGAATTTCAGCGCATGCACAGCCCACTTCTATCCAGGGCAGGAAAGCATGTATTAGATTTTGGGGCCAGGCAAGAGCAGATCCCTTGCCCTGTCAGTCACAAAGGGATAGGAGGACCATAGTGAGCAGACGGTGAGGTAAAGTGCTCGCTCTGTGCTCTGAATAACTTTATGAATGTGTTTGAACTACTTTTTCTGCTAACTGAAGCAGCGGTTTACCATAAGAAAGGTAACAATTTTAAAAGTCTCTTCTAACACTACCTGGCACTAATAAGCAAAGCAAGGTGACAGATGTAATGTCACTGCCTACTATATCACCATGCTGAGTGGAGTCATCACCTCTTCCTTTGGCTCGGTATTATTTGTGCAGCCATATTTAACCACCACTAATCTAAAACCAGAGACTACCTGGCCTGACCTCACACTGCGGTCCTCCACAGAACGCAGCTGTGAAATGTAATTAGGACTGCGATTCATGGTGGCCTGCGGGATTTCAGGAATATCTGGGAGAATCCGTCAAGGAATTTATTAAATGCCACATTTTAAAAGGAAATTCTGTGGGTCAAGCAATCATTCAAATTATTTTTTTTTATTAAAAATATATGCACGCTTATATATATGTATTTTTTATGTGTTTTATATGTTTTAATATAGCACATTGTTTTTAAGATTGTATATTGTATAATTTATATATATATATAGATGTCTTAAATTTAAAAAAAAATGTATATATTTATTTAAATTTTTGGGTTTTAATTTATTTAATATACGTATGCATAAATATGTATTTTGTTTTATATATTTTTTAAATTGTGGTTTTGTAGTAATATTTTGCTACTTTGGAGCAGGGACGTAACTATAATTCATAGGGCTCCATAGCAAAATAGTATGTGGCCTCCACCCACCTAGTGTAATAAAATTAAAACAGCAGCACAAATAGCAATAATGGTATCATATGTATAATATCAAAATATATCAGGAAACCCACATTATAACAAAAAGCCATCATATTGTTATTCCCCACAAAAAGGTAGAATGTTCTTGCATCTGATAGGAACCCCTCAACCTCTGGGTTCCAGCAAGTGCTCTGGCTGTAGGTACATGCTTGGGAGATTTGGTCTCTCAGGACTCCTAGAGTTTGTAAGTGATCATTGAGAGACTTGCTGACTTTGCTTTTAATTCTCTTAAAGGTGAATGGTGTAGACTTGACTGGAAAGACCCAAGAAGAAGTTGTATCGTTACTGAGAAGCACGAAAATGGGAGGCTGTGTGAATCTCCTAGTCCTCCGACAAGATGAAAGTTTCCAACCACGCGAGCTGGTATGAATATAATTCACCACGCTAATTAATCTGTCTGAGGGCCATTTTCTCTGTTCATAACATCCAATGAGGATCTCTGATTTTTTTTTTTTATTTTTCAGTGAATTGTCATATATTTAGTTTTTAAGGAGGTTGTCTCATCTCAGCCATTAATGGCCTATCGCTAGGATATGCCACTGGTGTCAGATAGGATTGGGTCCTAGAGGTGAGACTTGCAGTGTTCTTCAGAACCGGCCCCTGAAGTTAAGGAGAGCACACTGCCGTGGGAGTTCTGGAAATAGCTGGCTCAAAGATTTCTGGCAGTTCCATTGAAATGAATGGAGAATTGGCTGTGCATGCACAGTGCTCTCCATTCAATTTTGTGGAACTTCCGAAAATAGCTGAGCGAGCAGCAGAACTCCCATGGAAATGAATGGAGAGCATGCCACAGCTGTGCGGTACGCAGTCCTTTGCTTTGTGGGCCTAGTTCTGGAGATACGTGCAGGTTCCAAAGTTGGAACCCACACCTCATCTGACATTGGTTTCATATCCTATTGATATGCCACCAATATCTGAGATGGGTATAACCCTTTAATGCAGAATGACATACATGTAGGTCATTTGTATGCAGGAGAAGTATGGAGCAGGCTCACAAATTGGGCCTACTTCATACTTAGCGAGTGCTGGCTGTGTAATATAGCTGATACCTGGCCATAGTGACCAGCTATCTCGAATCCGAGTCATTTAACCCCTGAAATGCTGCAGTCAGTATTGACTGGGACATCTGACTAGTTAGGGGGCACACTCTTGTCTTTCAATTGGACGCCCCACGGAGATATCTGGGGCTTTTAATCAGTTTGTATGGCAGTCTGGGGCCTTGTGAAAGCTCCCAGGCCTGCCATATCAAACTGCCTGTTAAAGAGGTATTCCCATCTCTGACAATGGTGGCATATCACTAGGATATGACCCCATTGTCTGATAGGTGCGGGTCCCACCTCTAGGACCCGCACCGATCTCGTAAACGTGGCTGAAAACTGAAACTGGGAAAGTGGTGGCCAGTGGTCCAAGGTCGGCCAAGTGTTCCTATTGGCCCACTGAATATAACCGAACAGCATGCTTGGCTATTTTCTGAATCCCCATAGAAATGAATGAGGGTGCAAAGCACTTGCATGGCCACTGCTTCCGTTTAATTCTATGGGGCCGATAGAAATAGCCCAGCCAGCACTCGGCTATTTTCCGTGGCTCCATAGTAGGGCAGCTGCGCGTGTGCAGTGCACCCTCCTTCACTTTGCCAGCGGTGTTTACGTGATAGTTGTGGGTCCCAGTGGTGGGTCCTGCACCTGTCGGACATTGGGGGCATATCCTAGCGATATGCCCCCATTTTCTGAGATGGAAAACCCCTTTAAGCCCTGCTTGTGGTTCAAAACAGTTCTTTTGGCTTCTATCAGACTAGTATACTTCAGTATTACTTTTTCTGTAGGAAGGAGCACAGTGGCATACGTCGGAGGTAGACGTATGGAAACTCTAAGATATAAACCCCCGACGGGCGCAAAAAGAAAGCCGCGTGAAAGCATCCTAAAGACATTTCTAACAGCCCCTGCGTAATGCTTTGTAATGTTCCATTGTTAGGTTTCCCATTTTCCCTGTAATAATACGAGGGGTATGGAGGCAACTAACCTTTGATAGTCTCATTAAAGCTGATTTCCAACAGCTTTCTGCTTTGCCTTCGCAGTGTTGGAAGTCTCCGTCTGCACCGCTCTTCCTCAGTATGATTTGTGTTGACCTAAGATTGGGAGAACTGCTGCTTGTATTGTGTGCGGAGCAGATGAACTTCTCATTCACACTACAGCTGGAGTTTTGAATATCATTTA
Source organism: Rhinella marina (assembly GCA_900303285.1). Classification (NCBI taxonomy): domain Eukaryota; kingdom Metazoa; phylum Chordata; class Amphibia; order Anura; family Bufonidae; genus Rhinella; species Rhinella marina. Next base: position 160,575 of record ONZH01005023.1, read on the forward strand.
TCCATGCACAAGCTGTGACAACTGTGTCTGTCTGAGCTGTTGTCAGCGACAACCAGTCACATGGCCGGGCTGTCGTTATTCTCTACGCTGGCATGATGTTCTTGCCATGCCCAGATGGTGCTGCTATTCAGATTTTATTTTTTTTTTTGATAAATGACTAATTATCCTTGCTAAATATTCAGAGGCCTTCATTTATGTGCATTTGATTAATTTCAGCTTGCGCCTTTACTAAGGAGTTAATCAGGAATTAATTGTGTGTGGTAATGTTTTTACTTACCGGAGCGACTGCTGAGAAATGGGGTTCATTCCTTAATATCCTGCATGGTCCATTTGAGTTTAATTTGTCCCCCATTACCTCTTGATATGAATGGGGAAATGTAAAAATCTGTAAACTATAATATAGATACATAAATGAACTGTGTGATATTCCTAAAATGTTTTTTGTATTATTTTACCCTTATTACATTTAGCATTTTTTTTTTCTTTTAAGACTGCGGAATCAAATCCCGTCACGACGAATACAAGAGAACTGGTAAGAAATTTACTATTTTGCTGTCAAATGCATTTACTAAAGTTATCTTAAAGGATCACTAAGCTTTCACCAAATTTTTGCTATTTCGTAGTCTACACCTAGACCCCTGACCGCTCACTTATATGAGGAGGGTAAAGTGCTCACATAGCTCACCCTCCCTCCTCACTGCAGGAAACAGAATGGAAGTTTTCTGCTGAGTCTGTCTCGCTTCTGTCTCCTGCAGAGAGGAGGGAGAGTGCTCTATGCCAGCACTTCCCTCTCTTTGTTCTCGGGGTCGGTGGGAGTCTCCACACTTGGACCCCCGCTGTAAAACCCTTTAATATGTTGCTATGACGTATCAGAAGTTTGTGAAAGCTCAGTTATGCAGGAGAGGACTCCAGCATAACGGAGACGAGATGGATCCGTTATGCAGGCCTTAGACTTCTATTATGATGGAATGAATAACGGACCGCCTCTAAAGGCATTCTGTTATGCATTCCGTCATAGAATTGCGTTATGGTCCGTAGTAACGGAATCCGTAAAGCAATTCAGCTTATACCACAACCTGAATATTCACTTATCCCTATTTAGGACCAATGGTGAACTGTTTAAACTTTACTCAAATGAATTTTAGTCTTTGCAAATGAATTTGGACAAACTGTGTGCTCGTTTCTTCAGTGCAGGCACACTCTATGGGGGAGATTTATCAAAAGTGTTGTAAAGGAGAAGTGGGTTAGTTGCCCATAGCAACCAGATTCCACTTTTCGTTTTCCAAAGGAACTGTGAAAAATAAAAGGTGGAATCTGGTTGCTATCGGCAACTAATCCATTTTTCCTTTAGACCAGTTTTGATAAATCTCCCCCTATGATTTTAAGTAGGCAGTTTTTCCAAATATTGCACTTCATATTGGGAGGAGCAGAGATCACATGATCAGCAGATGGGATGCTTTGCTCCAGAAAGTTCCTTTAAATGGCTTTTCTTGTCTGATAAATATCCCCTTATTGTCACAAATTTTATCTTCTACAATTATCAAATCACCCATAAGAGTTAATGATTTAGTATTTTTGGCCAAATAATCCTGTAAAGGTTATTGCAGCCTTGATTGAGGTTCCAAAAGAAGCCTGCTATCTCATTTACATGGACCAAATATTGCATATGGTTATAGATTACATTGGACCACAATCCATACTAACTTGTAAATGGACGTCCGTGTTTCAGGTTTTCATGTTGATTTGTCAGACCATCTGTTATTTCTTCCCGATTCACATCTTTTACTTTACTTTATAGCAATCAGAAAATCAAGCGTATGAAGCTCAATAGTAAAGGCCCATTCACATGAGCCAAGAATTGGGGCAGGTCTCGGAAACAAACGTTCTTAAAAGGGTTCTCCAAAAATTAGGAAAATGAAAATACTTAAATATTAATTTATTCTAAACATATTCCCAAATACCTCTCATTAGTTATAATGGCTTGTTTTGTCTGGGTGGGCAGTCATCTGGAGAAATAAAATGGCCGCTGTCCTATTAGTACACACAAAACCTGTCCTAATCACACAGCAGGAAAGGTTACTTCACAGCACTGAGGTAAAGAGCTGCCTCATCCTCCTCTCTGCTCGTTAGGGACTATGATCCTGAATACAGTTTAATATGATCTTCAGCTGAATCTCTGTAGGAATGGAGATCATGCGGAGAGATGAAGTACAGAGAGGAGGTGGGGATGTCAATGATGAGCAGCAGCTCTTGTATGCAGTCTCCATTACCACAGTCTGTCCTGTCCATCCTCTGTATTTCATGTCTCCTCATGATCTCCATTCCTATAGAGATTCAGGTGAAGATCAGCTATATTCAGGATCATAATCCCTGACAAGTAAAGCAGAGATGAGAATGAGGAAGCTCTTTAGCTTAGTGTCCTGAAGTAACTTGTCCTCCTGTGTGATTAGTACAGGTTTTGTGTGTACTAATAGGACGGTGGCCATTTTATTTCTCCTAATGATTGCTCCCCAAACAAAACAAGCCATTATAACTGATGAAAGGTATTTGGGAATATGTTTGTTTAGTAAGTATTTTCAGTAAATTCATTTTTTAATTCCCACAGTATGGGGCGGAGCGTTTGTTATGCCATTGCTTGTTCCCATGCTGTATAGTGGTTTGGAAGCGGCAGATCGTGATTAGACACCACAGTCTATTGCCTGCAAACGATTGAGGCACATAAACCGGTTGTTGATCCGCCAAAGTTATGAAGAGGTGCCGGCTGTGCATCTAGTGCCACTTCTAAATGGAAGACAGCTTCCCCTTTCTCGTCCACGCCATGCCCACTATTTTAGACCTGAAAAAGTTCCAGTTAGCGGTGCAGTTAACTGTTGTGCCGTCATCTGCTCCTTTATTTTTTAACATGTCATCGTGGAATGCACAATGAGCGAGCTTTGGCTTGTTCATCAGGCAATCGGCAGCTGCAAGATGTTCGCTAATGAGAGTTCATGCGCATGCTCATTAGCGATTATCTGCCGAAAAATCGGGCAGTGTCATACAGGCTTTAGGAATGTTTGTTTCTGTGCATTACATAAAATAATCATTTGTTGGCATCATATTGTCCTGTGTAAACAGATATGTGCTACCAGCAAGCAAGCAGAGCCCCATAGAAGTTTGTGTGCCCTCATATGTCTCCATGTACGTCCATGTGCAGTCATCATATTCCAGTAAAGATCCGTCTGTAGGCTTTCCTGTAGTCCATGTCTCTGGCTGCCATTATATAGCCTGAGGCTGTCCGTCACACAATCTTTCCAGTTTTACTTGCACTTGAGACAATTTCTGTTTTCTAAAATCAATAACTTTCCTGAAAGCGGAGATTTTTTGGTTTTGTCCTGTGAATTCCGGGCTCTCGCCCCTGAAGATGTTTTCTCTGTAAGTTAAGACTTCCTCACCCATCACACATGGTAACACACGAGGGATGAAAGGATGGAAAAGACAAAGTTTGTAAAAGACATTTGAGATCAGTTTCTGTACGGGTAAATGGTAATTTCATTTATTTTCAATTTCCAAAGTCAATAAAATAATATATCACTGGTAACCGTATCTCCACATTTCTTAAGGGGAAATGCTTTCTTGGGGGGGAATGAAAACCCATTTGAAATGAACAATTGTCTGTCTGCAGAACGTCCCTGAAGCCGCAGGAGCCTCGGCTTGTGCCGTTTTAATTAGCTAATACTGTCTTATTAAAATACCGCGCTCACGCTTGATGTTGCATCTACTTTCTGGCTATTGTTTGAGCCCGTACAGGATGTTGATTCTGCTCCGTCCCCGCAGCGGGCTAGAGGAGCGAGATTGTGAACGTACGTAGGATACATATTAAAGCAGACACCTAGTGACTTATCCGAAGACAGCCAAATAATAAGACATATGGAAGTGGTTATTTGATTCCTGTTCGCATAGCTTTGATATTCCTAAAGGATGAAAATCACATGCTATAAATTTTATTTCTTTGAAAATACCCATCAGGTTCGTCTTTTTTTTTTTTTTTCTCAAGTGCACATTGGAATTGAACTCAGACTTATCTTTGAAGTGTCGGCTAAGCTTGTAAGTCATTATGGTAGAAGTTTACCATTGAAGAGTTTTTTTCCTTATTAAAGCAGTTTCAGTGCAGAGAAGTCTAGTGAATTGCTTCTATGTATGAAATCTAGCTTTTTTTTTTTTTTTTTTGGACTGAATTTCCTTAGAGTCTAATGTACCTGAGGCTTGAGGTTCCAGCATCTCATATCTGACACGTCAGTATTTCCTGGCAAATTAGTAGGTTGTATTATCCTGGAGTAGAAACCCACAGACCAGCAGTGGCCGGCACTGGGACAAACCATTTGTAGCATCGAAAGACAGTATAATGTGTTGCATAGTTTCAGTAATTTGAAGGGCATTTGTCAGCAGATTTGCACTTATGACACTGTCTGACCTGTTAAATGTGCACTTGGCAGCTGAAGGCATCTGTGTTGGTCCCATGTTCATATGTGTCCGCATTGCTTTAGAAAAATGAAGTTTTAATATATGCAAATGAGCCTCTAGGAGCAACAGGGGCGTTGTCATTACACCTAGAGGCTCTTCTCTCTCCGTAACTGCCATTCTCTCTGTACTTTGACAGGACCAGGCAGTGAAAACCTCATCACTCCTGGCCCTGTCAATCAAGATGGAGCGAGCTTGGCAGATGCAGAGAAAGCAGAGCCTCTAGGTGTAATGGCAACACCCATGTTGCTCCTAGAGGCTCATTTGTATATATTAAAACATCCTTTTTCTCAGGGGCCAACACAGATGCCTTCAGCTGCCAAGTGCACATGTAACAGGTCAGCCAGTGTCATAGGTACAAATCTGCTGACAGATGCCCTTTAATGTGTTTTCATATCTTTGGTCATCTGGTGGTTGTTAGTCATCTTCATCTTAAAGGAGTTTGCTGGGATTTTTAATTGATGGCCTAACCTACTGGTGCCCATACACATGGACAAAATCATATGATTATCCAGTGTGTATAGGCATATGCCAACTCTCCCCTGCAGATGATGTTAGAGAAGAGGCGAGTTGAATTTGAGCGCCCGATACTTAAAGAAGAACTCCCGCAAAAAATGTTATTCTCTGTCCTGCTAGAAATGTACATGTTGTTATCTGTAGTGAATGTAATCTTCTTACCAGTGGCTGTATTTGTGAGTTATATCTCCCTGATGTTTCTCATCTGTGTCTTGTGACCAGCAATCAGACTCACTAACTGACACAGCATCTTATGTGTGGACAGGAAGTTTCTCTATGCATTCCTATGAGAGCCTCACTCTTAGTCTCATAGGAATGAATAGAGAAGTAACTGGCTTCCTGTCCTGGGTCAGTTGGAGGTCAGAGAGTTGGTCACATGACACAGCTACAATTAGAAGAGAGGGGATAGCTCACAGATACAGTCACTGATAAGAAGATTGTATTCACTACAGATTATATCATGCAGCTTTCTAACAGGTGAGAGAATAAAAAATTTTGCGGCAGATCTACTTTAAGTTCTCAAGGCAGATGAGACACCACCAGAAGTGTCTTGCAGTGACTTAACTCTGCTTTCTGAGAACACGTGTGCCAGGCTGAGCATGCCTGAGTATGGGAGAACCAGGAAGAATAGCTGTGGGCTAAACAAGCGTTTGGTGGACAGGTGATGAAGGTGTTATGGTCACCTTCTGGAATGTTCATCAATGTATTACCCCCATGATCAGCAGAATGAAGGGACAGGACTAGCAATGTGGCTGTGCCTAGTACTGCATCTCATCTTGCTCGGGTGAATGCGGCTGAGCTGCTGTACCATACAGAGCTCCACATGCTGGGTCAATAAAGATTGGTAGGTGGCATCCCAAGGAGCAATAGCCCATCAATTGAAAATCCCACACAATCCCTTTAACTACGCTGATTATTGAAGATGGGCCAAGAAACCGAGAACTGAACATACATTGTGCAAAGGTTTGGGATATGAAGTATCCTAAGTGTACGCAGGTAACTCCCTCTCTAGGAGGTGCGATTGTCTTCAAAAAATGACTCCCAAGCAAAGACACATTTCCTATTAAAGTAGGAGGCAAATTAAACTTTAGAAATGGTCTTGAAAATACAATTATGTTTGGCAAGTGATATTTCACAGCTGCGGCCAAATAGCATAAAAACAATCCCCGCCAGATGTGCTGTAATAGCCTAGATAATGCGAATAATGAACTTCAGTGTATACGTGCAAATAGGGTTCAATAAGCGCTAGCTGGCATGTGGAGGGAATTAAAATATTTCCTCTATAATGTGTCGGCAATAATCAGAATTTAGTGCAGTAAGAAAACAGCACGCGTCGTCCTACCAGTCTTCTGGAAGTCAGAGGACTGACACATTGCATTAGGATTTTTTTCTCTTTGACAGTTGAATTGATTTTCCTGTTTGTTTTTTAATATAAATATATGTAAAGAATCATCAGCATTTCTAAACATTAGCCAAATTACGTTTTTTTTTTTTTTATAGTAAGACCTCGGGCACATGCCTTTATCATTGCTCCATCTAACCTCCGAGAGGTACATAGTAGTAATATGTCACCCACATAGTTATGTGGAGCCGTACTTACTTTATTTCTCCTTTATACACAGGAAAACAGTTTTTTTGTGAAATTCAGTCTGATTCTGATGCTCCATTGCATTACTTCTTAGGGTGGATAACCCCCAACATAGTACCATGTAGAGCACCTCAAAGGAATTTTTTTTTAAATAGCTGCACATGCTTACTCAGGTATATTTGTTAGTCCCATAGTAGTGAATGAAGAGAACCATGTGTGGCCTACTCTCTATTAATTGCACTACGAGATGTGGCCCTGTTCTCGAGATTAGAGTGTGTACCAAAGGTGGCATGTCCTATGGATCTGCCAAAAATGTCCAGATGGGCACACGGCCGTATGCCCTCTGAGACATACAGTCTCTGAGTGGGCCATATGTCCCGGAGCGGCATAGATTGTGCGCATGGGAGCGCACAGCATCATAGATTACAATGATGCTACGTACGTTGGGCCACCCGCGGGGCTATTGTCCCGCACTCACAAGATCATATGAGTGCGGGACGATAGTCCCCCTGGTGGCCCGACGTGCACAGCATCATTGTTATCTATGATGCTGTGTGCTCACATGCCCACGATCTATGCCGCACTGGGACATATGGCCCGCTCACCAACCATTTGTCTCGGAAGACATACGGTCGTGAGCAAGAACCCTAAGACAGCACGGGGAGTGCATCCATCTGCATAGTACGTAACTGCAGGGACTGTATGCCTCTGTGCAGCTCAGCCATGTGCCTTACATATACACAAAGTTCCTCATGCACTGATGCATTTTATGAAGTGTTAGGTCAAGTTCACAAAGTACACTTATGGCATGGTTGTATCACACTGTTGGACTGTGGTGGGACTTGTATCACCCATGGTTGTATCACAAAGCTGGACTGTGGTGGGCCTTGTATCATTCCTGGTTGTATCTCATAGTTGGATTGTGGTGGGCCTTGTATCACACATGGTTGTATCTCATAGTTGGATTGTGGTGGGCCTTGTATCACACATGGTTGTATCTCATAGTTGGATTGTGGTGGGCCTTGTATCACCCATGGTTGTATCACAAAGCTGGACTGTGGTGGGCCTTGTATCATTCCTGGTTGTATCTCATAGTTGGATTGTGGTGGGCCTTGTATCACACATGGTTGTATCTCATAGTTGGATTGTGGTGGGCCTTGTATCATACCTGGTTGTGTCTCACAGCTGGACTGTGATGGGCTTTGACTCTTGGTACTGTGTGTATGTTCTCAGGCTGCGTTCACACCTGAACTGTTTTCCTTTTCCATTATAGGAACAGAAAAACAGTAATAGCGGTGCCAGATCCTTTATATGACGGACACCAACGGTACCTGACAGACCCCATTGACTATAATCGGATCCATTCGGTTTCCGTTATGGTGTCCGTCTTTCTGGGGAATAAAATGTAGTCTATTTTGTCTAATTTTGAAGGAATCGGTGACAGCGGTCTCTATTGGAGCCTCCGACACAGTTGTGAATGTAGCCTTACAGGTTTCGCCAAAAGTTGGCAAAGACTGGACTTGAGTTGTGAGCCTAGAGCAGAGGGACAACGTGTAAAGTATAAAACATACCACTTCTTTCATGTAGATTAGATCTTGGTTGTAAAAACAAAAAAGCTTTTTATGCTTTTAATTTGACGATATTGGAGTATAGACGCTAGTTCTATATTTTGTTGTAGTTTTGCTCTCAGCCAATCAATCATTTTTTTCCCACATTTGCATATAAATGCATGAGCGTATAGAATGCAACCTGCTGCACTGTCACCTTCATATTAAGCCTGATATTAAAGGAAAAATATTCAACATATTTTATCATTCATCAGTTTTTTATTAGAAATTATATACATGAGCAGCTTCAATCAGCTGAAGTCATTTTCAATGACCTTTGTGTCAAGTCAATGTTTTGAATGAAACATGGGAAAGACCTAATGTCTAGAATGGGTAATGAATATGTGAGTGGGAAGTTGTGGAGATAACCGGTCGGGGGTGGGAGGATTTTCTCCTTGATTGACGGGGAGCAAGATGGGACACAGGTTACTGGTGGAGCTTTCCGTACTAATCAACTTCATTTTTTAAGCCTGTCACCATTAAACCATTTTGTCTATTTTTTTTCTTGGTTAACTATGAAGTGACGTGTACACAGTGGGTCACATACATTTATACCAGGAGATGAACAAATTGCGTAAATTGTGTAAATTTCTCGTACCTTTTTACTACTAATGATAATGTATTTATTTAATCTTTTTGATTTTTTTTTTTTCTCCTCTTGATTACTGGATTAGAGACTCCGTATAGAGAATAGGCAGAACACCTGTACATGGAGCTTTTTACGTGCAAATTTTTTCCGTCAATTAACCGGCAGAGCGGATCTTTAACTGGGTTGTTTGAGTTAAATAAAAACTCAGGCAGCCCCTGTAAGTAGTTTCAAACAATACAAGAATCTTTGTTACTCGCCCTCTCTTCTCCCTTGATTCTTCCTGCGTTGCGCTTCTATTTGGTTTTCCTTCACTCCATTGTAAACAATCACTTGCTTTAGGGGCAGTTCAGACGGCCGTGGTATTGCCGATCCGCAATACCACGGATGCCGACCAGCATGTGTTCCGCAAATTGTGGCTCGGCACCCCCGTTCTAAATGCCTATTCTTGTCCGTTAAGTGAGTATGGATTCTTTTGTTATTGTAGACCATTTACAGGGGTGGCTTGAGTTTTCATGGACAACCCCTTTAAATCTGCAGCATTTCATTTTATATAGCGGATCCCGAGCAGATTTTTAAGCATTATATCCACATTGACTTCTTGGGGGCAGTTATTTTCTGCATGTCCAAAGGCATAATTGCTGATTCAGATTTTAAGGTGGATGTGCTGTGGGATCACTTCAAAAGTCATAAATCTAAAAAGAATGTAATTTTTTTTTTTTATTATTAAAAATTTAAAAAAAAAAAAAAAAAACGTGCTCATCTCCCATTGTGGCTCCTTGGCTCTCTTGCCTGCTCTCATGCTGGTGTGTCTATACAATCCAGCCTCCTGCTGCTGTGGTCACACAGAACAAGCCATCATCACAGGAAGCAGGATTGAAGCCTTGGGGCTACTGTGGGTAGGAAGTGTTCTTTATTTTTTTTTATTTTTTTTTTAAACCCTAAATCTCACCTTTTGTCCGTAGGAAAATCCACACAATTCGGCAGAGATTTGCCACTTCAGTTTTCTCGGCTGATTTATTGCATAATTTCTGCTGAAAATTTCCACAGCAATGCTGCCACGTGTGCAAGTACACTAAAAGTGAACGTCCACCTTAGAAAACGTTCTCCAAAATGTATCGATCAGTTCCATAATATACACTCATTGCCAAAATAAAATAACGCCCCCATATAGAAATGTCAAATTACTGCAAAACTATGTAAATAGTTACAGGTGTGGTGAGATTAGATATTGGGTCTTGCCACAAGAGGGCGTTAAAATGCTTCTCACACTGCACTATAAAAAGGCTTTCAGAGGCTACTTTTGGGTAGTGTACCTCTTGGTTACAGATCATTGACTTCTAGATATGCCTCTGTGATGCGCTCAAAAACATTTTGCCCAGTTGACTGGCTTTAAGAGGGGGCGCATCATTGGAGTAAGAGAAGTAGGACAGTCATTTCAACGAGTTACCTGCCAGCTGTTGGGACAGTGGTTACAGAAAGGCACGCCCACCTGTCGAACAGACTTCGGACAGCCCATACACCACCAGTGGACAGGATCATGTAATCTGCCAACAAGTAGGAGGAGCAGTTTTGTTGTTCACCATCTAGACAAAGGTGAACCCTTCATTACACACCCTTGTCTATGTCTGGGCCTTTTTCAGGTGCTTAGCAGAAGGAGATTTGGTATCATGACGCCCCTGTTTGCCGTGGTGTTGTGGACTAGAAACCTGGACTGCTGCGGACTAGAACCATATAATCATTAGTGATGAATCCAAGTTCTGCTTGGGATCCCATAACGTTCAGGTTCGAGGTTTGGAGGCCTGTTGGTGAGCGCCTCTACTGTGGAGGGACACACTGCCCCAATTGCTGGTGTGATGATCTAGGGAGCCAAAGTGTATGATGATAATCGGTCACCCCTAGTATTGATATGAGGGACAGTAACAGCTCAGACTCAAGCAAAACTGACTTCAAATATTCCTCTCATGATAAATCCCCCACATAGAAGTTGTATCACTGCCGTCTGCGAAATGTTTGGCAGTTTAGAAGCTTTTGAGGAGGTTTTGCTCCTTGAAGTCTGTGCCAGCTCCGTCATGCAGTTTGTGCAAGACTGCTGTATCCTGCAGTGTGTGCATTGTGTCCTTCTTTCTGATAACTTCAGAGAAATGTTTTCCAAGAGAAACGTGTGGAAGCAGAAGGCCACTACAGTGAAAGAACAAAAAAACAACTGAAAGAAAATAACAAAAATGGGAAAAAAACAGTAAGCAAAAAGAAGAAAATAGGTCAAAAGAGATCTACCAGAATTCCTACTACTAGGATCTTGTGAACGCATGTCTGTAATCAGTAGGGACATGTACTAGTTTAAATTGTTTAAATTTTTTTTTTTTTCACTTCGCAATTCTTTAATAACTTCTCACCTTCTCAGGAAGGGTAAATGGGGAATTTCACATTTACATTATGAATTCCCCCTTCCTTGAAATGTGTGATTTAGTAATTGATCAATTACTGCAAAGTTTGAACCTGTGTTTTCTGTCTAAAGTTTACATGAGACAACGTGTGAACACCTTTCATTAGTGCTGCCCCTAGTTAATATCATTTATGTATCCTTTGGACGCCCTTCTCTCTCACATGAATTAATCACCGTCTGCCGGGTTTTTTCCTCTTTTTTTTTTCTTTCAAGGCGTTTGTGCAATTGTTGTTCTTGCTACTTATTTAGAGGCAGGAAAATCATGTATTTAAAAGGGCCTGCCACCTCTACTGACATGTCTGTTTTAGTAACTACTTGCATTCCCCATGTAATAACAATTCTGGAGCGTCTATTCTTATGACTCTGTATTGTGCCACTCCTTTATTATTCCTATACGAAGTTATGAATGAATTTCCAGCAGTCTGCAATATAGATCCAGAATGGTGTTACCAGTTGGGGGTGTGCACCTGCACAGTCTGACTCTGGCAGCACTTATTGGATAGTGTCAGGCAGGGGTGCACCGCCAATGAGGCCAGGTGAGGTGATCGGCGTTTCAGTTTTCGCCTCAGGCAGCAGAAAGGCTGTCGGTCTGTGCATTCATTCATTATTTCTAGCATGAATAATAATTAAGGAATGGCACAATATAGAGACGTAAGAATAGATGCTCCAGAATTATTGTTACACAGAGAATGGAAGTAACTGCTAAAATGGACATGTCAGGAGAGGTGACAGCTCCTCTTCAGCACAAAGAACGTGCGCCTTAGAGTTCATTCTCATTTGCAATTTAGATGAAGTTTTTGAAGCTAATCTATGAGTGGATTACATAAAATGAGCAGAAACTTTTCTATATATATATATATATATATATATATCTCCCCCAGGGGCGGACACAGACAGCAGAGGGCCCCTGTGCAAGGAATGTACCTGGGCCCCCCTCCTGGACATAACCCCTTCTTCCCCCACTCATCCCCTCTGACATTTCATACTCCGTCGCTCTCCCTTAGCCTGGGCTGTTTTGTTTATATTTTTACACTGCTAAGCGGAGACGTCACTGGCACTGATGGGCGGCTTTACAGGCTATGGCGGCGCTAAAGGCTGTCTATTAGTGCCGGTGACGTATCCGGGCTCACTGCTAGGCGGAAGTCCCCCCCATAGTACCGCCAGTGGTAATAAGGCTCCCTACAGTGCCCTAAGTACTAATAAGGCCCCCCCCCCATAGGGCACCGCTCATAGAAATAATCCCAATCTATAAGGCACTCCTATGGAGCCCTCAGTAGTAATACCCCCACCACTGCCCACAGTATTTATAATGTTCCCTGCAGTGGCCCCTGTAATTATACCTCCTGCCGTACCCCCTAGAGTTATAATATTCTCTGTAGTGACCCTATAAATTATATTGCTTGTCCCCTCCCTCCAGTCTTCTATACCATGCAGTCCCATGTAAATAACACAAGTCCTCTCCCACCAGTTTTCTATATAATACAGTCCCATGTAAATAACATCTCTTCCTTAGTCTTCTATACCATGCTGTCCCATGTAAATAACATTGCTCCACTCCCTCCAGTCTTTTATACCATGCAGTCACATGTAAGTAATACCAGACCTCTCTCACCAGTCTTCTATACAATACAGTCCCATGTAAATAGCATCACTCCTCTCCCTCCAGTCTTCTATACCATGCAGTCCCATGTAAATAACACCAGACGTCTCCCACCAGTCTTCTATAAAATACAGTCCCATGTAAATAATTTAAATCCTCTCTAGCCCTTCCAACACATAGTCCCATGTAAATACCATCACTCCTTACCCTCGAGTCCTCTATAATACACAGTCCCATGTAAATAACACCAGTCATCTCCCACCAGTCTTCTATAGCATACAGTCCCATGTAACTAACACCCTTCCCCTTCCTTCAGCCCCTCTAACATACAGTCCCAGTTAAATTACATATTTCCCCCCACTAAGCAGGGAGGAGATATAATGGGGAGAACCACATCTCCCAGCATGTCTGTGGCACTTAGATGCATTCCATGGATTCACAGGTCTCCACTGCTGAGTGGCTGCCTTTCTCTGCACTGGTCACATGACGGTGACCTCATCACAGGTCCTATCACCACTTTCACTGTTGAAAAGGTCACATGACTATGATGTCATGGAAGGTCCTTCAGCTTTGAAGTGTAGGAAGAACAGGCGGCCGATTCATTGTAAGTCTTAATCAGGGCCCAACCATCTCTGCTGGCACTGAAAAGGGCCCTCCCTCCCTCTCTGGGCCCCTGTGCAGCTGAACCTGCTGCACAGGCGGTATGTCCGCCCCTGATATCTCCTACCTTTACATTCCTTTCTTTGCATTGGCTTCAAAATCTGCATCAAAAGCATCATGATAGAATGAAGGCTCGGGGTGTGCTCAGCATTGCTGCAGTAACCACAGTTTGATTGCACTGTGTGAATGATCCCTTTTAATCGCGTCACACTTCGTAATTTGTTTTCATTTTCTAGTCTTTTCATTTGCCGTTTTCTTATCGTCCTAGAAACCAGAAGACGACGATCTTGTTCTCACGCCTGATGGAACGAGAGAATTCCAAACATTTGAAATTCCACTGAATGACTCCGGATCCGCTGGTCTCGGTGTTAGCGTTAAGGGCAACCGGTCAAAGGAAAATCATGCCGACCTGGGCATTTTCGTAAAGGCGATCATCAATGGTGGAGCAGCTTCCAAAGTAAGTGATCAAAGGCCAGTGTGTTACCTGTTAATAGTAATTAGTTCAGCAATTTTCATTAACCATTTCATCTGACAACGACTGACTTTCTCCTCTATACTTGTGGCTGTAGATCAAATTCTGTTGTAAAATTTAGAACATCGGAGCTGGTTGAGCCGTAAATCTACATTTACATGGTCATCTCTTCATCAATACTAATGTACTGAATGATGTGGCTTCTCCAAGCGATCAAATGATTGCTGGATCATCTTCTAGAGGTTGCCTTCATTACCACAAACTATCTTGTGAGCTCTGTTAGAGAGGTGACCACCTCTCCATCCAACTGTATGGGACTGCCGGAGATAGCCAAGGACCAGCGCTCGTCTATCTCCAACAGCCCCATCTTTCTGAATGGAGTGGCACAACCACGTAACTGCAACTTCATTCAAACGAGGGAGCATGGGCCCCTGTTCTCCTGACGAGTGGGGGCTGTGGCATTTGGACTGCCAATTAGACATTATCCTGTAACCGGTGGGTATTGTATAAATTATCTTTAATAGATAACCATTTTAATGACCATGTATGGTAAGCGAATGAATCCCTAAAGCGGTTGTGTTATCTCAGACATTGGTGGCATATCTCTAGGAAATTCCATATACAAGACACACCAACGACATTGTTTAAAGTGCATTTACTTATTCAAATAAAGAGCATCCTCACAGTTTTAGAGCACAAATTCATATTCAATATCCAAAGCAATTGGAAAAACCCCTGCAGCATCTGATTATAGTCCAAAATATTCCATCAGTACTGATCCATTGAAGGAGCCAGTTCAGTTTGGGTGGAGAGGCAGAGTGTTCACACAAGCAGTCTGCGACTCTGGGGGGGGAGGGGGGGGAAATTGGTGTGTCTTGTATATAGAGTGTTTAAGAAAAGATGATTGACCTCAGGGAGATCAACCATCATCACCACAGAGCCACCATCTCAACGTTAGTGAAACTAAAACAAAGCTCCCTGGGAAAAGCAATATGCTAATAAAAGAAGACCCCAGAGCCACCATTACGTGTCTCAACGAAAGTCAAACTAGCCAGGCCTTTCACCGGGAAGGAACAACCAAGGGAAGGGCAGTCCCCAAAGGGAGACCACCTATGCCAAGACATGGTATCCATCTTTTATTAGCATATTGCTTTTCCCAGGGAGCTTTGTTTTAGTTTCACTAACGTTGAGACACGTGATGGTGGCTCTGTGGTGATGATGGTTGATCTCCCTGAGGTCAATCATCTTTTCTTAAATAATCGTCTACTAGGCATTGCTCCCACTAGCCAGATTCCTACTCCACACTGATGAGGGGCAAATACCCCGAAACAGCTGTCTGTGGATGGATACCATGTCTTGGCATAGGTGGTCTCCCTTTGGGGACTGCCCTTCCCTTGGTTGTTCCTTCCCGGTGAAAGGCCTGGCTAGTTTGACTTTCGTTGAGACACGTAATGGTGGCTCTGGGGTCTTCTTTTATTTGTATATGGAGTGGACTTGTGAGGATTGGAAGTATCCTCTTATGCAGCTATTTGCATTCGTGGATTTTGGTTATTATGTTGGATTTCTCTAGGATATGCCACCAATGTCCGATAGGTGCTGGTATTACCTCTGGGACCTGCACCTATTCTGTTATTAATTCCTTGGTTCTGGACATCAAGAGGGGGTTACACGTACATACAGATGATGCCGAGCTAAAATGGACCGTGATAACATGTCACAGTGTTATCCCAGTTGTCTTGTGACAAACGCCATTGGAATTCATTCAAAAAGTCCATTAACATTTTCTTGCTATTGTTTACTTAACGCGTTAACCATCAAGTTTAGCTGATATGCATGTGTAATCTAAAACATACAGATATGATAAACATAAAACTATTAAAGGGGTTGTCCCACTTCAGCAAATAGCATTTATTATGTAGAGGAAGTTAATACACTTACTAATGAAGAAAAAAAAGAGGGGTTTTCAGTCAGCACATCCCAATGCGCAGGTGCACGTTGCTGTGGCTGATTGCAATGAAAAGGAAAATACATACAATGCAACGGCACACTGCTGACCAGATAAAGCACAAAATGCCGTAGAGATATGAAGTATTCTGGAGCTAATGCTATGCTTGTTTGGTAAATTAGAGATTCTTGGCAAATATATTTTGTACAAATTTATCTCGGCCCGTCCACCATATCTCTATGGCATTTTGTGCTTTATCTGGTCAGCAGTGTGCCATTGCATTGTATGTATTTTACACTTACTAATGTATTGTGATTCTCCATATTGCTTCCTTTGCTGGCTTGAATAATTTTTCCATCACATTATACCCTGCTTGTTTCCATGGTTATGACCACCCTGCAATCCATCAGTGGTGGTCGTGTTTGCACACTATAGAAAAAAGCACCAGCCTATGTGCACTCCCATGGTCCTGGCCACCAGAAAGGCTAGCACTTTTTCTTATAGTGTGCAAGTACGACCACTGCTGATGGATTGCAGGGTGGTCGTAACCATGAAAGCAAAACAGTGCATAATGTGATGGAAAAATGAATCCAGCAAAGGAGGCAATATGGATAGGGGATTAGGGATGAGTGAAGCGAGCGTTGCTCCAAACTTTGATGCTGTGCGGAAATTTGTCAGCTTTATGTAGTTAAAGGTTGTCGTGCTGATGAAAACAGCGGTTGTCTCATGGCAATCTGCCCTTTTCATAGTTTGCCAATTATAATTGCCCAAACATAATTGCCGATGCCTAATCCCAATGTCACAGCCTGCGACGTATCCGTGGTATATACTGAGCAATAATGTACTACATTGCTCATCCAATTACATTATTTCTCCCTCCGATAGGGTTGAAAATCAATATATATATTGAGATTATGTCCAGTTCCAGTCGTGGGTCTCTTCTGGGAGTTGTTCACCTCCACGTTATCTACTGATTCTATTCATTTTAAGGTCAACATTGAACAAAATCATATTTGAGCCAATAATGGTTTATTTCAATATAAAGTCCCCCAGGTGTTACTTCTAGACTGTCTTGAGGGATTGGGATTGAGGGAAATCTGTTGCATCGATGCAGTCATCTTCATAGTTTTATTTAGGTTTTCTTTTTGATTGACATTGACTTTTTTTGTTCATAAATGCCAGTTTTTGCTTTGTTTTCATTTTTTTATTATTTTTTGTAAGAATTGAGTTTTTTCTTTTTTTCAAATCAAAAATTCTTACACTTGTCAGTGCTGTGGAATTTGAATGGAGCTGTAGGGCTCATGCTCGACCACTGCTCCATTCAAACTCCTCCTAGCCATGATTTTGCAGCTGACCAGTGATGATCGTAAGGGTCCTGGTGTTTGAGCTGCCACCAAATTACCATCTATCACCAATCCTGTGAATGGGTTATGGGTGCTTCTGGAGTACTGGGTGTGACCTCTTTGACCACTTAATGGGGAAGAGTTATCAAAACTGGTGAAAAGAAAAACTGACTTAGTTGCCCAAAGCAACCAATTAGATCCCTCCTTTAATTTTCCAAAGGAGCTCTTAAAAATGAATGGTGGAATCTGATTGGTTGATATGGGCAACTAAGCCAGTTTTCCTTTCCACCATTTTTGGTAAATCTCCCTCTTTTAAGTATGTTTGGAGATGAAATGCCAATGCCAACTCCGTATTTTGTTGTTCACATGTTTTGACACCTGTTCTTTTACACCTACAAGGATGGAAGGCTTCGCGTAAATGACCAGCTTGTCGCTGTCAATGGTGAATCTCTACTGGGCAAAACAAATCAAGATGCCATGGAGACTCTGCGGAAATCTATGTCAACAGAAGGGAATAGACGAGGAATGATTCAGCTCATCGTAGCCAGGAGAATAAAGAGGAACGAGGTAAAACCGTGCACTTACAGCCGTCGTAAGGTCTGCGTGATTTAGCCTACTCTTAAACAGGTTGTCCAGGGTTTTGATAGCCTATCCCAGGGATGCCCAACCTGCGGCCACCCAGCTGTTGCAAAACTACAACTACCCGCATGCCAAGACTGCTTAGAGCTATCTGCCTACATCAGGGCATGGTGGGAGTTGTAGTTTTACAACAGCTGGAGGGCCGTAGGTTGAGCATCCCTTGCCTATCCAAAACACCCACCCCCTGCCAATCAGCTGCTTCCCTGTGCCGCTAGAACAGAGGTCAGCAACCTTGGCACTCCAGCTCTTGGGAAACTACAATTCCCAGCATGCTCTATTCATTTGTATTAGAGTTTTTATAAGAGCGGAGCCAGTATGCGTGCTGGGAGTTGTAGCTTCACAACAGTTGGAGTGCGGAAGGTTGCGTACCCCAGCGCTAGAACTACGTAGTTCTGTCCACTGTGTAGTGGTCAGAGTGGGAAACTGCAGCATAGCTCCCTTTGCAGTGGGTGAGAACATTACTGCAGTTACAAGTCTTATCTTCTACAAAGTGGACGCAGTTATGTAGTTCTGATGTCTACTTGGAACACAGGAGATGCAAGAAATTAGCTCATTGGAAGAGATGCCAGCTGTCAGTCCCCCCACCGATCTGATTTTGATGGCTGATCTAATGGAAAGTCCTGAACAACCCTTTTTTTTAGGAGGGCCTTCATAACATTGATTTTCACGTGTTTTGAAACATCATTTCTATTACCCGCATCCTTAGAGGAACTGTAGTCATTTGGCTGTAGCGTCCCTTATTCAGTACCAGCCTGTGGGCTGTAGGTGGTGCTGTGTGCATTTTTATTAATGGAACATGACGAAAGGGGTTAAGCCTTATTAACAATGCAGTACTAATTGGAGATGAAAAAAATAATTATGCCAGTCTTGGGCTTGTGTTCTGTTAAGTAGGTAGTGAAATAAGAATTGAATCTACACTACAGAGAATAATGACATACCATACCAATGAGGAAGGGGGGGGGGGGTGAATAAAATTATATTCACACACACACACACACACACACACACACACACTAAACATTCTCAACTGCATATGTGGAGAACTTTCAAATACTTTTATTAGGTACTAATATTTATTGATTGTAAAATCAGGATGAGTTTTTGATGCGTTTTTTGCTGGGATCTCACCCAGCGTCTTCAGACTCAAAATGTATTGGTGAACATTCACACTATGGATATGTATCCATTCACAGGTGCACCTCACCAGATCCTGGCTTAAACGTGTCTGTTTTAGTAACTACTTGTATTCCCTATGTAATACCAATTCTGGAGCATCTATTCTTATGACTCTGCGGTGTGCCATCCCTCTGTTATTTCTACTAGAAGTTTTTGAATGAATTGTAAGCAGCTTGCATTAAAGGTACTTCTGGGTGTTACCAGTTGTGGGTGTGTCCCTGCACGGTCTGACAGCACTGATTGGACAGAGTCAGACACACCCGCTACTGGTATAACCCAGCAGTACCTTTAATGCAGGCTGATGGCAATTTATTTTAAAAGTTCTAGTGGAAATAATACAGGAATGAGACATCACAGAGTCATAAGAATAGATGTTCCAGCACTGTTATTACATGGATAATGCAAGTAGTTACTAAATAGAAATGTCAGGAGAGGTGACAGCTCCTCTTTTAGTAGCTCTCTGGGCAATTGTCACTTCTGCTCAGTCCCACCCTCCTTTCTTGCAACCGAAATGCAGGCTGTACCCTCAGAGTTCATGTAAAGTGCACAACTCAGTGGGGAGTAACAGATGAGCACAATGAAACCTCCTTGCTATTTTTTTTTTTTTTATTTTCTAATTTTAAAGTAATGCTCTACTTTTATTAAAAAATGTGTGCCATCATTTAAAACAAAAATAATTGCCTGATTAAATCTTTTAATACCCTGTAATTGCCGGCAATTCTAAATTTAAAAAAATGCTGGGTTCCTGTTCACACACGTGTCCGTTCCGTTCACACAGATCCAGTGTAGTTTGTGCAGCCATTGCATGGAAATGGCCAGGCCTGTTTGCAGCAAGTCGTAGCGCGGCCCACAGATTAGGCAGCTGTAAATAAAAATTATCTTTTGTTTTCAGATTTTTTTTTTTCATTTTTTCAGTGTGCGTATGCCAGCCTTCTTCATTTATAGGATATTTCCACCTAAAATAACAAAAAATCACAGCAAAATAGCTGCAGCTCACCCAGTAATGTCGAAACGAATTCCAAGTGTAATCAGAACCTGGTGCAATTCTTTCTGAACACCTGGATGGCATATGTGCTGCAGATCTACTGACTGATCCATGTAGGAAAAGATGTGCAGAAAGTGTCCTTCTCCTTGGGGGTGGGGGACAAGTTCAATGACAGCCTCAAAGGCAACGTTGAGGAAACCCATACTGGAGATGATGAAGATCACTACCAGAAGATAGCTTTTACCTTTTTACTGGACCTGTCATCCACTTCACAGAGTGAGGCAGCATCTTTAAGATCTGAGCCAACGTTCTTGGAGATGCAAGCTATAGATTTACACGGGACTAAGTGCCATTAATTAGCCATGTGGCACTTCAAAGCTTCTCAGTAACGTCACAACTTCCTGAACAGTGGTTGAAACCCATAAACTCTCTGTTTCCAATAAAATGTATTTCTGCGTCACTTGGCTGAATTGTCCTTAGCCAGTCGACCCATAGCATTAAAGGGATTTTCCAAGGTTTTGGTATTGATGAGGACGGGTCATCAAAATCAAATCGGTAGGGGTCCTCCGATACTCAGCGCCCTGGCCGATCAGTTATTGAAGAGGCTGCGGCACCTTAGTGAGCAATGTGATCTTTTTTTTAGGCCAATGATGTCACTTCCGTCGGTAACCTAGGTGCATCTCAGTCCCGTTCAAGTTTAATGGGTCTGAATGCGATACCAAACACAGCCGCTATACAGTATACAGCGCTGTGATTGGTAAGGTGTGAGGAAGACATGGCACTCACCAAAGTGCCACTACTTCCTCGAACCGTTGATCGGTGGATATGCCAGATGTTGGACCACCACTGATCTGATATTGGTGACCAGGGGTGGGCTGGGAACTTACCCTGGAAAAAATACTAAAAGTGGCCCTGTATTGTTGTCAGGTACAAAGTGATGGAAGACCAACAATACCATTTAGTGGCAGATAATACCGCCCCAACAGAGCCAAATACCACAGTCCATCACAAAATACTGCCAGCAACACAAAATACATCCCCAAAAACTTCCACTGTCCGGCCATGAGGAGGGCTCAGGCAGACCCCTAGACATCGGCCCACTGGGAAATTTCCCTGTAAGGTCTATGGCCAATCCGCCCCTGTTGGCGACCTGTTTTAAGGATAGGTCATCAATATTTGAATCTTGGACATCTCCTTTATTGACTAGTCCACAGCAAAAGGAAGACTACATGCAAAACTGATAAACCTTGTTCTGCCTAGTGTGCAGCATTACACGGGGATCCTTCTGTTGGCGTTTTTTGCACCTCTTCCTCAAGCCCTTAAAGGTAAAAGCGGGGTAGAATCTATCATCATTCTGTGCAACGTAGGAACTGGCATAGATTCCTGGTTTAATGTGCACCACTTTTCTAGCGCACATGTTAAATGAGTCTTCTCTACTCACATCCTGCCCACTTTTGTAAAATTGTCGGGGGAGATGGAGAAAGCCAAAATGTGCAAATTTTTTACCCCAAAAGTCACTCAACCAATGGGCCAATCTAAACGGTTGATTGTCATGGAGGAACTTCTCCACTTTTCCTTTACGTTAGTCTTTACACATCTTCCCCAATGTGTATGGCTGTTCTGGGCAACTGACCCTGAATACTATAGAAAGGTCTAGGTCATACCTAGCATAAACCACTGGAGAAAAAAAAAACATTTTTATAATTATAGTTTTCCCCATTTAAGAAAAGACGCTATGGTAGACCCATCACAGAGATTTTTTGGTTCACCATCGTGTGACACAGCAGAGTACTGTGCCCTTTACTTTTTCTCTTTTGTATTTGTGTTGTTGGAGTGGCCGGTTGTGACGAGTCTCCCTTCCTGTGTAATGGGATTACCGGACTGACAATTGCCGCCTCACGTACCTTTGTAAACTCTTTAATTTCACCTTATTTATTTCACTTTTCCGCCTCCAGCCGCTCTGAGCTGTGATTAATTCATGTTTTAGTGAAGCTGTCACTCCTAATCTGCATTTTATGTAAAAACTAATAAAACAAATCCTTATTTTGCAATTTAAGCCTTATTGAGTCTAATTCACTGGCACTGCAAGTTTATTGTTCTCCTGCAGCTTGACGTGCTTCCAATTGTAATTGTGTTGACCCTTTATTGCAGTAAATCTCCCCAGCGCTTATCAAACAGGGGGAGATAAGGCTACCATTCAGAGGTTCATTAAATATCTCATTTGTATTAGGCAGGCTGAGCGTTGGAATGGGAATCTTCTTAGCCCCCTCTGACCTCCGCCGCTCATGTGCTTGGAATGTCTTGTTCTCGTTCCCTGGTCCGTCCCTATTTATATCCTTGGCTCTCATCCAGGTCCCGACTGTCTTTTATTGACTTCAAAGTGCTGTTTTTTTTTTTGTTTTTTTTTTTACATTAACTGCAGAAATAAAGATTCACCTTTGGCTTCCTATATATATACACATTGAGGGGGATTTATCAAGAGTGGTGCAACGGAAAACTGGCTTAGTTGCTCATAGCAGCCAATCAGATTGATCCTTTCATTTTCCAAAAATGAAAGGTGGAATGTGATAGGTTGCGATGGGCAGCTAAGCCAGTTTTCCTTAACACCCCATAGTGTACATTAGACTCTTACTGAGAATTCACCTATTCCCTTCAGTCCTTTCACCCCAGCTGAGAATATCAAGCAAGTTCTGTACCTCCCCAGACCTGCACACTTTTAGTGTATACCATAAAATTCGGAGCTAATAAAAATTTGAAGGTCTTTGAGACATTTTATGAAGGATTTCTACTTAACATTTGGAGACCTATCTGTCCAAGTGGGAAGCCATTTTAAGTTTCTGTGGTCAATCACTACAGTACACTTTGGAGGGGTGATTTAGTAAGGGTGGCGTTTTTTACGCCAATCTTTATAATAATAATAAAAAAAAACTTGCTGGCATCTAACGCACCAGAAATTTTAAGTGGCTACGCTGCTTAGAAATTTTGGGATTTCTCGCACCAGATAATGACATTTCTGATGTAATGTGTGTCAGTTCTCTGGTGCAAAAGTTGTTAAAAGTGCTAAATATTTGTAAAAGTGGCAAGGGTTTTGGAAAACCACACATTTGCAAATTTTGGAGGACATCTGGACTTTTGACAAAATTTGCAACTTTGCTATGCCAGGAAACCTGGGTCGCATTTTGATCCTATCCAGGTCATCAATATCAGAATCTCGGAAAACCCCTTTAAAGGGAATATGTCACCAGGCACCTCCATCGAAAACAGTTTGCATAGACACACAGCTGTGACACACCTGATTAAAACGCTGTTTTTCTTTTGTTGATCTGAGGCTCCGTTCCCGACTTATATATTTTTTTTCAATATGCAAATTAGGCCTGTGGTGCAACAAGGGCATCACCATTGCTTTTGTTGCACCCAAGCTCTGCTCCTTTTTATGGCCAGCCACTCCCTGGCTGCTTTGCAGAGTGTTGTTTAGACAGCGTGATCTGCTGCTGGCAAACAATGATTTAGATGACCGTACCAACACTCGTTTTGCTTGTTCATTGGGTAATTGGCGGCACCTTTACGCTGGCAGATTATTGCTAACAACTGTCTGTAATCTCCCCCAACATCAGACAGTCTAAAGCAGAAGAGTAGATGAACCCTTTTTTTTTCCTGTCGGCTCATTTCATGATCTTTCAGAGTGACAGACCACAACAAAAAGTACGCTTTTAAAGTTCGGATTCCTGGAATCCTTTTTCTTCTCAAAAATTACAAAAATATGGAAACCATCACCACTACTCAAACAGCAACAGAAATGAAGACCAGCAGGTACTAGTGGTGCACCCCAATATTGCCCTTTACTCATGTTACATGATAACAGCCTCGTGGAAACCAGATAAACCAGGCTTCATAATTCCCAACATCTCCCACCCCACTGGAAATAGTCTTGATGCATTTGGGGAGCGAGTATTTTGGGCTCTTGACGCCCTTCAGTAAAATTCTGTATATTTCCAGTGCTTATACAGCATCAGTATTGGGGGTTTTCATTTTTTAGAATTTCACAGTGAAACTCAATTCGTCAAGTATCCAAGGCTGGAGAAGTATGTTATATATATAAATTTTGTAGGGGTGGGAATGTTTAGAGGGAAAGGGAAGCGCCCACAGGCAGTTATAGTGAATAGTAGGTATCCTTCCAACCGGTGACACCACAGAAGTGAAACCATTAGACTGTTCTGTGAGCAAAATCCATCCACACGGGACTGTTCAGATGGAAAAATAACATTAATGTATGGGGGCCACAAGTTCTATTGTGGTTGTCAGCGCTCATTCCCCGGCAGAATCGTCTTCCCCGGAATAAGAGTTTAGTGCAGCCATTTCCAGTTTTAATATTTGATCGGCTGTGACAGCTTCAGTCTTACAAGCACAGGGAGCGATTCCACCGGCAGCTGTGAATTATGGCTTCACTTTTGTGGGTGACAGTTTTGTTTAAGGAATACGTGATGCAGATTTGATTACATACAACTGAAAACATGAGACGGGCATCAATGTGTCAGCCGCGCTGCCGGCTTCCTTGTTTTTGTCCTGCCTTTTCCATCATTTCCCCTGACAGTCTGCACATATTGATAGACTTCCCTTTTAGTTGATATTTCTGCTTCTTTTCCTTTAAAATGGAAAGTTTTATTGATTTTGTTTGTCTGTTAAATCATAAAAATAAAAAATTGATGGGAAAAAAACCCATCCAGCGCAAATATTTGAGAAGTATCTCGTGTTCCTCCCATCGCTATTACTACCAGATAGGTTACTGGTTCTTGCTGTAAGATCGTTTGCCTGCCAAACACTGCTCATATAGGTAGCAATTATGACATGTGAACTTGAGGTGCATTTACACTGGACAGCTATCATTCATTCATCAGTTTCAAATTATCATATCTAAAATTGCTATCACCGGTGTTTTGTAAAAGCCACCCATTATAGTAGTAAACTGCTCAACGCCTAAGCAATATGAGTTTCTTCACTGGGTCAGGAGGTATTAAATCTTAATGTATTGTAAAAATAACAAAATAAACCATAACTTCATCTGATTTATCAGTGTTAAACTCTGGATTACATTTAAAGGAGTTATCCCATTACTAATGTAAAAATGAAAATCAGACATCATATAGCACATGACAATCTCTCTAACAAAGCTAGAACCAGCCCTGTACCTCACATGGATCCAGAGATCTCCTCATTCATTACTCTGCTAGATTTATATCAAGCTGACAGCTCAAGGGGAGTGTCTTTTCTGCTGCAGCTAAGGGGGCGTGTCCATGCTCTCCCTATCACGGCTCAGGAGGCAGTTGAAGGATGAAACTGAGCATGTGCGGCCATCTCAGTGAGCAGGTCAAAGAAATAAGGGAAAAAACAAACAGCAGGTGGCGCTATACAGATACATTTTACTGAATAGGTCAGTGGTTATGCTAAATTTTTAATTACATATAATTGCAAAAGTATTGAGATCCGAATGCTGGTTTGAAAACTGTAGAATATTTTTTTTGTGGGACAACCCCTTTAAGGGCTCATGATCATGACCGTGATCACCTTAGAAAGTGCAGACTGTTTGTCGGCTGCAGCTTCCATGCGAACGGCAACTCCCCTGACCCAAGCTGACTACATCTTTGTAATTTATAGTTGTCAGTTTGTATCTGATCAGGGGATTATTGCAGTGTACTCACATGATGACATGAGTACACTGCAGTAGCCCCACGATCAAAAAGAGACTGGCTGTATCATAAATTAGTATGATACAGTCAGTTTAGGTCAGGGGAGTTGTGGTCCTACTGGGAGATGTGGCTGAGACACGCTCCGTGTTTCCGGGGCGATCACAGTCAGTGCATGAGCCCTAAAGGAGTACTCCAGCATTTTTTTTTGCCTATATAGTGTAGCATAAGTTATTTTTAAAGAACAATGTAGAAGCTCTTGTGTATAACTGTTTTAGTTGATGTGCCGTTTATGTGCTTTCTGTCATCTTGATTACTTCTTTCCCATCAACACAGCTTACTTTCCCATCATGTCTCTTGGTTTGCAAAGACAGAGGGCGCAGACTCATCACATTGTACTTGCTTAGTTCTGCATCCTCATAGATAACAAAGAGAAATACACTGGAGGTTCTGCACACAGCACTCACAGATTATATAGACACAATGTGTCCATGGAGTTGTCTATCTCTGCAGCTAATCATTTTATAGACTTGCCTGTTATATTTCTGCTCCCTAGGTCTATTAAATAATGTTTACTAGATCTTAGATAAGGCAGATATGATCTCTTTGGCAGTGTTGCACATTATGGGATATAGGAACAAGGAGAGGCTTCTGGGTGGGAGAGGGGTCTTAGAGCTGCCACTAGGAATATGAAAAATGCTTGAGTTAATCTTGTAGTTCTCATGAAGTTGGCTACACAAGGGACACTGACCAAAGATTAAAGAAAGCTCTTGACTGGTGATCAGACTGGTAATCAGATGACCCAGCTGCCCATAATGAGATGGTTCAAAATATAAGACTGCAAATAAGCTGGGGAAGAGGTTGAGAGAATTTACTTATGGGGCTAGAATATTGCAGGTGAGTTAATATTATATGTCTGAAAAATTGCTACAGTGTTTCATTAAATATTTATATTTACAAAAAATGTAAAATATTAAATCAATGTAGTAGGAAGTATCCTCAAAAAATGACTTATTTTGCCCACATTTCCAATAAATTGGAATTAATTTTGGTTGATTTAAAAGTACACTCATACAGAACCGTGTTAAACCCTAGTGCAGGGATGCAGAGGGCAGCGCGTCACACAGAGATTCTGGCTTCAGACATTTGGTCAAATAAAGTTACCCCGTTATAAAAAAAAAAAAAAAAAATGGTCCAATTTACTAAAATTTGCAAACTTCACTTACATTTGAGCAGATCGCTCAAAGTTTGATTCAAACAACCAATTATTTTTGGGTCCGAGTTGATTCTACTTGAATTGAAAGGTCTCCAGTTGGCCTGAAAATTTACTTCTCTCTCTCGTTTGGCGCAATTGAATAGCCAGAAATTTGGCTGCAACTTGAATTTTTAAAAATTGTGGTCGAATTACATTTGTTTACAATCGTCTCTTCATGTGTACTTGGGTCCAAATCAGACATCTCAGGTCTTGTAAAGGGCGACAGCAGTAGAAAAATGTGCACACACTATAGAGGGCTGACACATCGTAGTACATATTTCATCGCATTATCACTCCATTGTGTGTGTTCAGTATACACGAGACCTCATCAATCAGCCGTACGTCTTAGGATGGGCAGCCATGCTGAAAACTCTATTCTTGTGTTTTTGTTTTTTTTCCTTTTTTTCAACCAAGAGACAAATAGGA
Source organism: Rhinella marina (assembly GCA_900303285.1). Lineage (NCBI taxonomy): Eukaryota > Metazoa > Chordata > Amphibia > Anura > Bufonidae > Rhinella > Rhinella marina. The sequence goes on from ONZH01005023.1 coordinate 187,997, forward strand.
GACTGGAGAATGAGGGGGTTAAAAGACCATAAACATGAGAACAAATGTGGCCTAATATGATCAGAGACATTGTCTTTGTACTACTTATTTTTTGCTTAAGGGTGTTGAAATATGACAGGCGCTCCACAGGGGTTACACAACAGAGCGGCATAGAAAGTTGCCCATTAAGCAGAACTGTCAGTGCAAATTATTTTGGTGCAGGGTGAAAAGTTCTAGCTCATTTGGTACCCAGCCGGGTGCAGGCCTCAGGCACATTGTTATTGTTCCCCCATGCTGTTAAATAGACCGTCAGCACTGATATCCCTTCTTTTTTGATTCTACAGTTGGAGTCACCTGGAAGCCCCTCGGGGCCCGAATTGCCCATTGAGACAATGCTGGACGACAGGGAACGAAGAATTTCCCACTCTCTGTACAGCGGCATTGAAGGATTTGACGAATCGCCCACAAGGAATGCCGCATTAAGTAGGATAATGGGTGAGTCAAGTAGACTCTACTAATCATGTCTTGTTTTTGTTCTTTTTGCTGTTCATTGAAGAGTGATTAATGCCGTATTTAATACAGTGGCAGCCAGCATACAACATCCCAAAACCTATTTGTTAGTCTCAGGGATTGTGCCGAATAAAAAGAGAATTGTATCTTGATTGACGTGGTGCATTTCCTAATGAAACAGGTGAACTGGGCGCTGAGCTTTATGCTTGGGCCCGTTCTTTATTGGATTACCTTTTATTTTCCTCTTTCGTCCTACAATGGGACCATTAAACTAGAGGATGTGCATTAGACATGCTAAGGACTTTATTAGTAAATCATTGAGCCCTCTTATTGTGTCCGTCTTGAAGGCTTGCTTGTAATGTATGCACATTGGTCTATTTGATGTGTATTGACTCAGAAGGAAATGCCTCTGCCGGGAGAAGACTTCATGTCTGAACACAGCATTCTCCAGCTGTGTAGAGATAAATTAGGATTCTTATACAGTAAACTTTTTGTTGCCGTTGCGAAGTTTCGATTAGTTTGTCTGTTTTTCTGTAATCTTTTAATAGGCTGAAAGCGCTCCAGTTTCTGGCTTCAGCATCATTGTGCAAGGCAAGGCTTTCCCGCTCTTTGTATGTCGGCTTGCATATGTCAGCACTATAGGCTTCAGATAAGCATTTAGCAAAGCCTGGGTTACTTAACGCTTTGGAAAGCTGCCATCTAGACTCCTCTTCAGGAAAGAACCGCTGTAATATGCCATGCTGAGCGGCTATGGATTATTTTTGTAGGATTTTTAACGTACATTACAGTGGATTCCTGTTCTGTTAATTCTAATAGAGTGACAGCTTGGTGTACTAAGTGGTATAAAATTATTTTTTAAAAAATCTAACACTGAATGAATAAAATAAAAAGTTTTGCCTAAAAAATACATTAATTATCCTGATGAATTAACATTTTATATGGCCCTAGATGCTTATGCGTGGATTTATTTTAGCTCCAGATAGACAAAAATGATCTCTACTCGCCATTTTTTTGTTTGTGCAGCTTACCTCTGTCTGTTCTTGTGCCTTTACTAAGTAATTTTGGTATGTGAATGATTATCATCCATATGCAGGGGTTGTTTTTTTTAAACTAACAGAGTTACATGTAAAACTAAAGTGAACTTATTGTTCCTGGTGACGTCATACATATACAGTGTGCACGTTTATAGTATCACAATTAACTAGAATTCAATACTAAAGTGGTTGTATGGTCAACAATATTGAAGGCATGTCACTTAAAGGGGTTCTGTAGTTCTTTAAAACTGATGATCTCTCCTCTGGATAGATCATCAGCATCTGATCGGCGGCGGTCCGACACCCGGGACCCCCGCCAATCAGCAGTTTGAGAAGGCAGCGGCGCTGCAGGAGCGCCGCGGCCTTCTTTGTGTTTACCGCAGGCCCAGTGACGTCACGACTAGTATCACTGGCCTGGGCGGGGCTAAATTCCATTCAAATGAACAGAGCTTAGCCCCGCCCAGGCCAGTGAAACTAGTCGTGACGTCTCTGGGCCTGCGGTAAACACAGAGAAGGCCGCAGTGTTCCTGCAGCGCCGCTGCCTTCTCAAACAGCTGATCGGTGGGGGTCCCGGGTGTCGGACCGCCGCCGATCAGATGCTAATGATCTATCCATGGGATAGATCATCAGTTTTACAGAACTGCAGAACCCCTTTAACAATGGTTGTACACATCGTTGCCTAAGAAAGCTGATTTATGATGGTATTTGGACACTATCCCACTTGACATCCTAGCTGTTTACCACTATCACCTTTTATGAGACACTGGTTCTTAATGTTGATTATACAAATTAGCTGAAAATGGAACTTGGTGAAAAAGGTAATGAACTTCATCAGCTAAGGCAATTTTATTTTATTATTGTATTGTACTCATTTTGAACTAATAATCATTTTTTTAATTGGTTTTTATTTAACAATTTTGAGCCCCTTTCTCTGTACAGCCTTGAGATTCTCTAGTAGCATGCCCTGTTTTTTTAATTCTTCCATCAGGCAGCTCAGCCGACAGCTCATTATCTCTGATCTCTGACCTCCTCAACACTCATTATAGCTCAATTCTTATCTTACTGATAATGTGCAACTGCCGCGCCCTCTTCACTTTGACAGGGTCAGGCGTGATTACGTTTTCACTGCCTGGCACATATGAACATGGGACTAACACAGATGCCTTCGGCTGCCAAGTGCACATGTAACAGGTCAGCCAGTGTCATAGGTACAAATCTGCTGACAGATGCACTTTAACAAAATTTACGTAATTTACTGTCATTATAAAAAGTGAGGAATTTGTGCAGCGGGGTCCAAAAAAGTTGTGAATGTTGTATATCATCTGACCATTACTATTGAACTGGGAAATTCATGCATAAGGAGCAGATAATTGTGTATTGTGGCAGAACTTGCAAATGAATATAAATGACGGTCGGTTTTTCTAACTTTTTCCTATCTCTAAAATATTTACAAGGAAGGAACTTGAATACATGTAAATGTGGGCTGCGGAATGGGTCATTTGAGTGCCATCCATGACTTGCTTGTGTTTTCTATTTTTCAGTGCATTAGCTCTGAAACCGTATAGATAATTTTCTGCATCCTTTGTTAGGCTACTTTCACACTAGCGTTAGCACGGATCCGGCACCTAAAGGGTGCCGACGGATCCGTGCTAACGCTATACATGTGTGGAGCCGGAGCAGCGCTCCGGCCCCACACATGACACACATTAAAACAACACACAGACATACATACAAACAAACATACAGACATACATACAAACATACAGACATACATACATACATACATACTCACATACTCCCGGGACGCCGGCAGAACGTCTTCACGCGCCTCCTGCGCGCAGTGATGACGATTCCCCACAGCGCCCTCTGCTGGGCGCAGTGGGGAAATGTCATCGCAGCGCGCAGGAGGCGCGTGAAGACGTTCTGCCGGCGTCCCGGGAGTATGTGAGTATGTATGTATGTATGTCTGTATGTTTGTATGTATGTCTGTATGTTTGTTTGTATGTCTGTGTGTATGTATGCATGTCTGTGTGTATGTATGCCGGATCCGGAATGACCCCCCATTGGAAATCAATGGAGGACAGATCCGGATTACTGGTGTGTCCACACCAAACGGATCCGTCCCCATTGACTTGCATTGGGGGTCATTCCGGATCCGTCTTGGTGCGGATGCCTGGACCGGAGAGCAAACCGCAGCATGCTGCGGTTTGTCCTCCGGTCTGAAGACGGAACGGAATGCTTTCAGGAGCATTCCGTTGTCTTCAGTTCAGTTTTGTCCCCATTGACAATGAATGGGGACAAAACTGAAGCGTTTTTTTCCGGTATTGAGCCCCTATAACGGAACTCAATACCGGAATTTAAAAACGCTAGTGTGAAAGTAGCCTTAGCATGCGGCCTCACGCTGGCTCCATCCTCCCCTGTGGCCGATGAGGTTATTAGCGCTTGCTATGCAGCAATCCAGCTTTCTCTTAGTATACCCAGTTAATAAAGACTTGGCTTGCCACAGGAGGACTAGGATTTACCGACTAGCTCATCATGGGACTAGTTTGTAAGGATTTCTGAATTTAAAACACAATGAGCTGTTTGATTAAAATTGCTTCTGACATTAAAAACATTTTTTCTTCCTTTCTGGCGACTCATCCCCCCCCCCCCCACACTACTTGAATATAAAGACCTAAGCAAGAGCTATTAGATCATTCAAATTCCAGTGCTTCTAATGAGCTCATTAACATTGTAATTAAGAAAAATAATTATTTTTGTGTTTTCATACGTCGGCCTTCATGTTTTGCTAGAAGCAGTGCATTGCTTTGGTAAACATGATCTGCTGTTGTAGGTTTGACAGTTGTTGACCACGTTATAATATGTGCTGGTAATAATTTCCTACTATTTGGGAGACAGTATCATTATAGCATCCATGCCATTATTGAGGATGGAGGGTTATCTGAACTGGTTAAATTCAGTTTAGAAGAACGTTTCTGTCTAATGCCGACTTGGGTAGTCTAGATGACGTTCTTGATTCCACTGGATTTTCAAATTTGTAAATAGTAGAGATGAGCAAATTGATTATAAATTTTATGAATTCACCGTGGAATTTTGGGATTGAAGGAATTCTGAATATTTGTGATTTGATTTATTAGAATTGAGAGAGAATGTAGTTTTTTTTCCAGGCACTTGAGATTCATATTCAGTTTATTCAGACCTAAAATGAATCGGGTTACCGATTCAACTGATTCTAAGAAATTCTCTTGTCTCTATAAAAACAACAAATATGATCACACATTCCTCTTTAAAAAAGCACTTTGTGGACCTTAATATAATGCACTTCATAATTTCTGACTACATAAGACATGTTGTTTATCAGTGATTCCGAGAAAGATATTGTGGTACTGTCTGCGACTACAAAAAAAACAAAAAAAAACAGGAAGTGCCTTCGGCAATTGTGGGTGCTCATCAGTTTTTACAGTTGTCCCCACCAGTGTATTAATAATCATGCTAATATCCTTTGGTCACAGAGACCTGTTACCTTTTAAGTCAACAATGTTTTGCTCAAATTTGGTTAGGGTTATTACAATTTGTTATTACAATTTGTGTGTTATGTTAGATCAGGCATCTCAAACTCGTGGCCCTCCAGCTGTTGCAAAACTAAAACTCCCAGCATGCCCCAATAGCTGTAGACTCTCCTGGCATGATGGAAGTTGTAGTTTTACAACAGCTGGAGGGCCACGAGTTTGAAATCTCTGTGTTAGATCTTTAACTTTTCGGAAATAATTTTCCTTATATTTTCCTTAGTATGGACAAGTTGCTCCCCGTTGCCTTGGTAGGTGACTTTGAAGCCAAACCCTCTAGGATAGTGTTCTTCAACTCGTCTTCATGTACCACCTGCTGGTCATGTTTTCAGGATTTCCTTAGTATTGAGGTGATATAATTAGTGTCAGTGCACCAGGACTTTCCTCAGGTATTCATTCTGTGGGATATTCTCAAATCATGACTGGCAGGTAGGTCCTGAGGACTGGATTTGAGGAACACTGCTCTAGGACACAGATGATTTGTGGACCTGTGTTTTTGTCAAATTAGGATGGGTCATTTTTTAAATTTTTACTATTAGGCATAGTCATTGAATGGATATTTACAAATAAAACTGCTTACGCTTGCATTGGTAGTTTATATTGGGCTTTTTCAGGTATTTTTGACAGCATAAATAAAATGGCCAACAGCACTGTTCTTCCAAGCAAAAATACTAGAATCCTGATGGACTCTTTTAAAAGGTCCATCAGTGTTGGATCTGCAGGAATCTGACCCCCTGCCCCATAGACTCTTGGAGATGAGAATGGACTTGAATTAGACTGGAACTGCGAGTACAGATGAGTCTCTACGTCTATATAAACAATCTACTCTAAACCCCCTTTACTGTCAGTGGGATCCATTACCATTTGCTGGGTCAATTTTAATTTGAAAACCATTATGCTTGTGTGAAGAATTTCAAGGGATTGTTCAGGACATGACTGATTTCTTCTAAAAACAGAGCTGCATCCCTCCACAGGTTGTGTGTGGAATTGAAATTCAGCCCCATTTACTTCAGTGGAGCGGACCTGTAATGCCACCCGTAGCACGTGTCCCCAGGCTGGTTTTAGAAGAGAGCGCTCTGTTTTCTAATTCTGGACCTCCTGTTTACGCTCAAGCAGATCAACATCTACACATTTCAATAAATACATTAATAAAAGGTGAATTCCAATTGCATTTTTAAAATTACATTACATCCTATAGACAGTGAGAAAGAAGAAATGGGTTTAGCGTGTCATTTTCGGCCACAGAAATAAGCAAGATGTTATGCTTTAATTTTCACTCACAAGTCATGAATCCCTGTCTGCATCAGTACTTGATAAATGCCTATTTGTACAATGATGTTTCACCTGGTAAAGTAGTGAAACGTGTCTCCAGGGCTTGATGTTTTATTTCTCCAGGCACAAGACTAACCTTCACTTTTATGATAGCCCACCATGCCCCTGACTTCTCCTGCTTCTTCTGATCTATATCAGTAATAGCCTTTATTATGTAACCTCACCATTAGCGCTTATTCCCCATCTCCTGTAATGATCACTTTAAGATCATTATGTTGGATATCAAGGGGGGTTTAAACATGTAATGAAGTAATCAAAATAAATTACACAATTGTTATTATCTCTATTAGTAAACTTTCAGAAGAAGAGCCGCATAACCGTTCACCGCACGAAGGGCAATCCAAAGCGTTCATTGCTGATGCTCATGGCGGTAATATCGGCGCACCGTAATGTCGAGTTATATTATTGAATAAAAATTCTTAGTTATTGTGTATTTGTTGTTTTCACTTATCTAGCACCTAACATTGAAGTCAGTGTGCTGTTGTGAAAGCCACATTGACGGAGATTGTCTAAGACAGTATATGCTCAAAGGTTCTCAAATTGGTGGAGGCAAACTTATCAGTTGTGATATATGGTATTGGTGGCTCTGTGGATAGCATTCTTGTCTTAAAGCTCTGGGATTCTGGGTCTGAATCTGACTAAGAAGACCAATATATGCATTCAGTTTGTATGTTCTCCCTGTGTTTTCATGGGTCCTCCTCCAGTACACCTAAAAAGTGCATTAGAAATGTTTGCTGTTGGTGTATTAAGCAGTATACTGACTGAAGGAAAACAATGGGGGGCATTAATCTTCATATCAAAATTGTCCTCTCATTCTAGGAAAACCTTTAGGGATTCATGATGTTCAGCTGTAGCTCCAGCAGAGCAACCAGTACCATACTCTAGTTTCAAGTATTCTAACTTAAAAAAGGTTTCTGAGATTTGTGAACCAATGACCTATCCTCCGGACATCAGTCATGAGTATCTCAACGGTGAGGGTCCAACACCTGGGACCCCCAGCCGATCAGCCATTTGAGAGGTCATGGGTGCTCGCAGTAACACCACAGCCTTCTCACAGCTTTCCTTAGGCCGTATAACGTCAAGTTCATTGGTCACGTGGCCTAGGTGCATCTCGGTCCCATTGAAGTGAATATGGCTGAGCACCATCAAATGGACGAAGCTGTGCTTGGTAAGCTGAGAGATGGCTGCGGTGCTACTATGAAGGCCTTCTCAAACAGCCAGGTTCAACCCTCTACCTATCAGATTTTGATGACCCATCCAGAGGATAGTTCAAAAAGATCGACATCTCCCTCAATGGCGTCTTTTATTAAATTGATCCAAATATGTACAAAAAAGTAATGTTTCGGCTCTAACGTGGCTTTGCTTTGTTGCCTGCAAACAATGGTTCTGTATGGGTATGAGCGATGGCATTAGCAATCTTATACTGTGGAGGAGATCTCTGCATGTAAATGTCTCCTTCACTGACGAGCAGGCGATTGTCAGGAAGGAACACTTCCTTCCCGACAATCGTCTTCTTTATCTAGCAGTGTAAAGGGGCCTTAAGGGAAGTAACACAGTACACCGGCAAGCAGAATTTTAAGGCTGACACATAGTTAAATACGTTTGCATTTTTCCTGCAGTAAATGGCAATGTACAGAAGACTCTTTACAGCTTTCTGCTTAATCAAGCGTATTTTCCATTAACCTAATGGCGTGTGTTCTTTTCACAGGTAAATACCAGCTATCCCCGACAGTGAACATGCCTCACGATGACACTGTGATCATTGAAGATGACAGGGCCCTGCCGCTGCCTCCTCAGCTCTCCGACCAATCGTCTTCCAGCTCTCACGATGATGTTGGGTGCATTACGGACTCTGCTGGCGCCTGGTCCAAAACCGTAACTAGTGAATCTACGGAGAGGTGGGTATTGTCTGATACAGATGCCGCTACCATATCACAGCTTAGGCCAAGCCGCATGTGAGACTGGTTCACTTCAGTTAAAAATTTAGTACAGAGGCTAATAAAAAAAAAAAAAAAAACAACAGTAAAGGAAATTTTGATTTGTCCCAAAGCAGTCCGCAAAAAAATTGTAATTTTGATTTAGTCAGTCTTGGCTACATCATGTGCTGCTGAAAAGCCCCAAGTGTGATAAAGCACTAATTATTGATAATGGAGGTTGTAGTGTTGCAGCCGCGAGACCAGTATCCTTCTCAAATTGCCTATAGACTCTGCTTTGTTTTACAGGTTTGTGCGCCTTTCAGAGCGTAATGATACCCAAAGAGATGATCGTCGACATGAATTTGATAATTATTAGACAGTCTTGAAGACTGCAGTCCTCCCTGCGTAATTGGGGAATTATGCATTAATTTGCAAGCCTAGTAATTATGTACATCAATAAGCAAAATAAACCCCTCTGTGGAGCCACCTCCTAAGGCTGTGGTGATAATTAGCAGAAGCAGTGAGGATTATTCTGTGCAGCTCCTACAGTTGGGGTCTTCTCCTGAGTTTCCTTTGAGTAGATCAGCAAGATTGTGGAGAAATGAGTGCGGCAGCGCACCTTCCCGGTACTGCTTCGCTCAGCTGTTCCAGGCACAGCTGCACGTGTGGTAGGTGGCTCTGGATCAGCCACAGTAAGTCACACACCACATATGACAACACGGTCAGGTTGAGCAATTCAGTGGTTGTCACCAGGTTAAGGAGGCTGAAGTCATTGCCAGCTACTGAAAGCCTGTGTCCACGTTGGCCATTGAGTTAATGGGGGACGGATACGTTTTCTATTGTGTCCAAGAAAAAGGATCCGTCCCCGTTGACTTACATTGTGAGTCATGACGGATCCGTCTTACTCCGCACCACATCGCGGACAGAAAAATGTTGCTTGCAGTATTATTCTGTCCGGAATGGAGACGCAACCAAACTGAACGAAGTACATTTAGGAGCATTCCGTTCTGTTCAGTTCAGTTTTGCCCCCATTGACAATGAATGGGGACAGAACGGAAGCGTTTACCCCCGCTATTAAGATCCTAACAAATCTCAATAGCCGAAAGGGAAAGCGCAGATGTGAAAGTAGCCTAACCTACCAAATATACAAATGTAGGTTGACTGCAGGATCAGACCACATTAGGTTTGTTTGTAGCATTTTTGCGAACCACATGCGGACCCATTCATTTCAAAAGAGACTGTATGTCCTTCAAAAAAGTAGAACATGTCCTATTCCTGTCTATTTTGCGGACATGAATAGGCTTTTCTAACAAAAGATGAAGACATATGGATCTGCAAAATGTAGAATGCACACAACCAGTATCCGTGGTTTGCGGACCATGAAAACTGATACAGCCATGTGTATGAGGCCTTATGGTGGTTGATCTGCATTATTCAGATTTTCTGGACCGCTGCAGTCTCTGGGCTGGATATGTTATAGCTGGATTTATTCAGTAGATTTACTTTAGGATAACTCCAATGTTTTTTTGTATTCCCCACCTATCCTGTGACCCAGGAATCCGAAATGGATATTAAAATTGCTGCAGTTCCTATCATTCGAGGAGTTCTCGGAACCGTAAAGGCATATTAGTCATAGAAAAGTACTCAAGAAAAGCAAACTAAATGTTCTACACACGTCTCCGCAGTATAGCATGCGAACAGCGGTTCCTTCTGTACCGTATCTCATCCAAATTTTAATGTAATGAGTTTCAGTCTACATGAACTGTTTGCTGGTGGAACTGACAAAGATGAATCATGTTTAACCAAGAAGATTAACAGATTCCATCCTAAGGCAGAAAAAAAAGAATGTCAGTTCCTATTTGTGGTAGACTAGTTAGAGCACAATTTTTCTGATTCCAGGCTCCAAGTCCTACGCATACACATGCCATCACTTGAGGGAGCTACATTGAGTACATTGAACTCCATAGTACAGTATGCAGTAAGTTCCTAAGCTCCCCCTAGTGGCAGCTGCAGGCAGACAAAATTGCATAATTTAACTCTAAGATGATACTGTGGATTTAGAGGTCTGTATCAGAAAGAAGTCCAGCATTCTAAAGAAATAATCAGAAATTGATTGCCACAAAATTCAGGAATTACTGACAACTGAGAAGATGAACCCGATTTTCTCCCCGGGAAAGTTAGATGTAGGCTTTTTTGGTTCCTTTGCTGTCCCTGTGTGTTATATGGCAAGAAAGATGGGACTGTGAGGTTCTTGCAAGGATTAGACAGACGGTCCTGGAGGTGGAATGGCTCAATGATGTTACCTTCATTTTCCAATCTCCGCACTGAAATAAAACCATGCCTCTGTGTTGTAAGGAATCTTCAAGGTTTTTTTCCAGAATTGACACAGGATAGGTGATGTGTCCAGTCGCTGGGCTCCTTCTGATCTTTAGAACAGGTTCCATGTCCCCATTTGAATGGAGCGTTGGTCGAGCTTACATGCTGCCAGGGGCGAACTGGGTTACAGACTATGTACACCTTTGGGAGGATTTTTAAAAAATCATTGTATTATACTTATTTTGAGCTAAAAATTACTTTTTCAATTGGTCTTTATTAACAATATGGAATCCTTTTTTGTGTACAGGGCTGACAAACTCTACTAGCTGCCTGTAGATTTTTGTCAATTCCGTCATCTGAGCAGTAGACGGATTTCTTATCTGTGCTCTAAGACCTCATAAACACTCATTAAAGCTCAATCCTTATCTTACTGATAAGACTGTGGCTTAAATAAGTGTTTATGACCTCTTAGTAGTTTAGGAATAAGAGTTATTAGATGATGGCACAAAGTGAAAGTACCAGTCACCCAGCTAGACAGTTAACCCTTTGTGATTGAACAGCTCAATATTTTTAATAAAGGCCAATTGAAAATATGATTTTTAGCCAAAAATAAGTTAAATTCAATCATAAAAAAAATGACTCCAAAGGTGTACATAGCCTTTAAATTGGCCCCATGTTGTAGTTGGTTTCTAATTGGCAGAAGACACGGCCAACATAAGCAGACATCAAACTGCCCCCGCTGGGCCAAATGCCACAGTGCTTCACAAAATACCTCCCCAAAAACTGCCCCTCTGTAGTGGCCACGTTCTGTCCTCCTCCAGTTGCCTCAGAATGGCAATACAGTTGAGTTCAGGAGTCAGGAGAGGAGCGTCAGATCATTACTTACCTGGCGGTCATGAGGAGCCCTCAGAAAGCCCCCTTGGCATTGGCCCACAGGGAATTTTCCTTGTAGGGTCTGAGGCCACTCCACCCCTGCACGCTGCCCCCTGTTGAAAGTCTACGGGTCTTACCAAGATAGGCAAGCGCTGTGTTGATTCTGGGAAAACCCCTTTCACTTATATCATAGGAAAATTCTCCCGTTTAAAAATATTCCATAAAAAGGTCCAAATAAACAGCCATTAAAAATAAAAACAGGGCTCGCAGATTGAGCGGTGCAATTTCCTGCAGTCAGCGGGTTGAGACAGACAAACAGAGGGGAGACACATGTTCTGTGCAACCTCTCGCTCAGAGGCAGAGACTTGGAGCATTCACCATGGACAAAAGGGGGTTATCCAAACAAGCCTGGCAGCTGTTCTGAATCACGGAGGGAAATGTACTCTGTCCGGCATGACATTATCTCCTTAATCCTTCATGAAAATATTATGAAAACAAAGTGCGCAATAAGAAGGGATTAATATTAGGAATGTTAATAATAGGCAGGGTCACCGGGTGGCTAGTCCCTTCCCAAATCAGTGTTGCGGATGAGATGTGCGTCTGTAGCAATCCGATGAATATTTTAATAATTGGAAAGCCGAGGGATGAATGTGCTGGTGGGATGCAGCTTAATGACAGTGCTCAGTAATAAGCCGGACAAGGTGACTTTCAGGACACTTAGAAATGTTTCTTTGGTAAATTGCAGCTTGGGTCACACTGTGCGTTACATGCCATTGTGTAAATTCAATTTGCATTTTTTTTCAACAATAGTCGCGAATAAATGGGGATTTTGGAGCTTTTTTTATAAGGAAACTTAAAGGGGTTTTCCAGGATTTTACTACTGATCACCTATCTTCAGGATAGGTCATCAGTGTCTGATCGGTGGGGGTCCGACACCCAGGACCCCTGCCGATCAGCTGTTTGAGAAGGTACCTGCACTCCTGTGAGCGCCACTGCCTTCTCTCAGCTTACCAAGCTCAGCACCGTACATTATATCGCGGCTGTGCTTGGTATCGTGTTCAGCCCTATTCACTTGAATGGGCCGAACTGCTGCTAGGCCATGTGACCGATGAACGTGACATCACTGGCCTAGGAAAAGCTAAGAGAAGGCCCCCGACCCCCACCGATCAGATACTGATGACCTATCCTGAGGTAGGTCATTACATTACAGTAGGTCATTATCTGATGATGCATTCACTTTGATGGAGTTTATAACTACAACCATTGATGAACCCTTACCAGTATCTAGTTGTTTGTTATATGTTCATGTAATATGTGTGTTTTTCATGACTGGCTTTAGTTCTTCATTATCTTTGTATCTTGTTTTCCTCCCAGCAGCACTCTGAGCCCAGACGTAGATCCGTCCCTTGCCTTCCAGAGAGAAGGATTTGGACGCCAGAGCATGTCGGAAAAGCGCACCAAGCAATTTGGAGATGCCAGTCAAATGGAGTTTGTTAAAACCCGAAAATCAAAAAGCATGGATTTAGGTAAAAAATGTGTGTATTTCTTCATTTTATACCAAATCAGTGTCACATTAATTTCCACAGTCCCCCCCACCCCCCCTTACCCCCCGTGTGAGCGGCAGAGGATTCCCGAGCTGTTTTGTCTTCTCGTTTTGGACCTGTATTCATGTTCTTTTGGGAATTCTCCCTGATCTCCTTTCGGCAGCTGAGCATCCTTTTAGTGCCTGGGAGATAATTCCTAATAGTTCTAATTAAAATTCCTCCAATGTAATATTTCCATCATCACCATTTATCTGTATGTGGTGGTGTATGGTATCAGGAATGTTAATGCCCCTTATTAGGGGTTTACAAGGTGCTGCCTCCCAGAAGTCGGATGGGGGCTGCCTGCCATAAAACCGTAAGAATAACATAAGAAGATAGGATTTATCCTTCTTGACGGTTTCATAGATAAAAGAACTCAGCGTTTTCCTTTCTCACTCAGTGGGTAGATTAATTCTGTAAATTACTTTTTTTTTTTTGATCCTGCGGGCCCTGCCAGATGATGGGATGTGCAGCAGTTGGGCAAGCATTGGCTGCATGTATGTGACGTCTGCTGGAAGTTGTGATAAGCAGATACTGGGATTTATACAAAGGTCATCATTTCCCAGCTGATGAACTGGATCATAGCGGCATTATCTGACATGCAGACTGTGGAATATCACACTAAATCTGAGAATTTTACTATCTTGTGTTTCAGTTTAACCATACATGATATCCCTGGTACATGGCACTGATTTTTTTTTAACTTATTGAACAAATGTAATAAAAATGCCACAGTGCCACTGATTTTTATTTGTTTTTTTAGTTGGTGTACCTAAAAATGACAAAAATGGTTTGGTTTTTTTTAAATTTTTTTTATCCTTGCTCGTACTTTGTTTCAATTTAAAAGGGTTTTCTGAGACTTGACAACTGATGACCTATCCAGAGGACCCCCGCGACACCCGACGATCTGTTTAAGAAGGCACATGTGGCAGTAACGCCGCTGTCTTCCCTCTGCCCACCAAGCACACCGCCATACATCATATAGCGACGGTGCTTGGTATCACAGCTCAGCCCGATTCACCCCCACTAATCAGATACAGATGACCTATCTAGAGGATAGGTCATCGGTAGTAAAGTCTCGGAAAACCCCATTAATGATTAATTTTATTAATTTTTTAATGTGTCAAGGCGTTGTCCTGGTGTTTAATATTGATGACCTACAGTATCCTCAAGAAAAGGTCATCTATATCGTATCGGCAGGGATCCGACTCCTGGCGCCCTGGCTGTTTGATTGGGCCACAGCGCAGCCTCCTCACAGCGTCCATGGTGGCTGTGCTTGGTATTGCAGCTCAGGCTTAATCACTTGAATGGGACTGAGCTGCGCCTAAGCTATGTGACCAATGACTGTGACTTATCAGGCCCAGGAGGTGGCCTCAGTGGTCACCGGAGAGCTGAATCCTCTTCAAACACCAGTTCGGCAGGGGACCTAGAAGTCGCACCCCCGCCAATATGATATTGATGACCTATGATTGATGACTCGGACAGTTCTCATATTAAAGGGGTTGTCTAGGATTGGAAAAACTTGGCTGCTTTATTTTGGAACCAGCATCACACCTGTCCATGGGTTGTGCCTGGTATTGCAGCTCAGCTCCATTTGAAGTGGATAGGGCTGAGCTGAATTATCATTCCTAAACTTTGGAAGAAAGCCGACATCTTTTTCTAGTCCTGGACAACCCCTTTAACCCTGGTGGGCTGTAGAAAGCACCATATGCCCATAGAAGCCCCTGTTATGGTAGCTTTTATACAGTCAATGACGTCTCAAGAAGCTGTTATAATCTACAGAAGGGTATTGAGGTCCTGCGATGGCGAGCATCAATTTCCTATAATGTGATAAATGTAACCGTTCCAGTTCTCCATTAGGGATTTGCTTGTTCGAACTTTATATAGATGTTTGATTGCAAAAATTTTCTATGACTTGCAGTCCTATTGTAGCTGTCGTGTGAGTATAACAGCAGCTATGTGTTAATAGCGCAGGCAGACATTGATAGATCCCACTGCAGATTTCTACGTATTAGGTTGGAAATCCTCAGGAACCCGGGCAAAGTCTGACATTCGATTCGCAGCTCCTGAAACAAAGTGTTTACTTTTCGATTTAATCTCCGCCGCTATTAGTTTAATTGACTGTCTGTGCCAGAGTACTTATGAAAGCAATGTGACTTTGCCAGCCAGTGGAGAGCAAGGTATTATTTCACTGGGATAATAAGATTAAATGGCTCACAATGTAGAATTTGAGATGTAATAATAAGGCCAATCAATAGTGTGGCTGGATACAATTATGCCGGGAATGGACTTTTACATCGCACGGATGCCTGCACTTCTAGTGGCACTAAAAGCTAAACTGGTGCCCAAGTAATCTACACTAAAGATTAAGGGGGGGGGGGTGTTCTGCTTTAATTCATCACTTCATAGATGCTTTAGGGTACCTGCACATGGGGCGGGTAAACGGGCAGAAGATCAGCACACATTTCCATGTGTGTTTCTGTACTTTTCCACTTCTAAATCGCACCAAAAGCCTCTTGTTTTGCTTGCAGTTTTTGGTTTTCGGATTTGATGTGGTTGTGCCGTAGATCTCGCCCTTCCATTGCAAATGTTGAAATCTGCACCCATAATGGCAAACATAATGGACATGCTGCAGATTTCTCTTCAATTTCCACATAGAAGAAAAAAGCAAAGTGTACATGAGATTTGTCTAATATACACTTTGCTGGTGCTGTATTACGCTATCACATAATCCATGACGTGTGCAGGTAGCTTTAAGGTGATCCTTTATCTTGAATTATGGCAAAAGGAGAATTAACCCACTAATATGCAGGTGACCTAATCCCTGCCTTCAGTGCATGTTAAGTAAACTAATCCGCTATCCACTGTATTATACTGCAGTACATTTCCATCTCTTCTACCCATAGCGGTTACATGAAGAGTTACAAGGTTACATAGCGGTTACAAGAAAGGAGTCTACTTTTCCCCCCCACCTCCTATACACATGCTGTAAGCTGGGCTGAGTGCACATGGCTATGTCTGGCAGTCCCCTAGAGAATAAATGGAGGGGCAGGGTGGAGGTCCCTGTGGGCGGACCCCCACCTGTGAATAGGGAATAACTTCAGAACCTGGCACCACCCCTTTAATGTATTATTTCTTTAAATAAATACTACACTCGTTTCAGACGCCGGTCTTAAAGGGGTTATCCAAGAGTATAAAAAGTCCCCCCATGTGTCGGGCCTCCCACGCTGAATATACTTACCTGGCTCCCTGCTCCCCTGCGCCGCTCCAGGTCCCCGCACCACTGCTGCAGCTACTCCCCGTGCACAGATGAAAACATCTGGTAATGGGGGGGGGGGGGGTTGGTGAGCCTATGGTAGGCAGGGACGAGCATCCCTAGCTTCACCCATGATGCTAGGGAAGCTCGCCTCCATCCGCCGTTGGCTGCTCCACAAACCCCCCCTTCTCTGACACCGGATGGTTTTCATCCACGCACGGGGAAAAGCAGCTGCCGTGGTGCGGGGACCTGGAGCAGCGCAGGGGAGCCAGGTAAGTATATTCAGTGTGGGGGGGCTTTTTATACTTTCGGATAAAGCCCCTGCGATGGTGGTAGGTAAATGAGATGGACCACACAGCCGGCCCCCTTCCCCCACTTATTTAGACCTGGCGTTGAGTGGAGAAAAGTCGCAGATTGCAATCTGCTCCTGAAATCCGCCTAATATAGATTTATTTCAGCTTAGTAAATGACTCCCTGTATCTCTATATCAAATTTATAATAACTGTATATGATCTGTGTAGTGTCAGAGGCCCCCCCCCCACACACAGATCTCTATATATATAATATATATATATATACACACATACAGTGCCCTTATTCCATAAAGCTATTTTTGATGCAGGGTCGGTAATTCATCTGCCATACTAAGCCGTGCACAGCCACATCTGGACTCATTGTCTCATGGCTGTGTGGGTTTCGGCTCCGCACGGCGTGGCCCCATTCCTTCACCTTTCGCTGCTCACTTTGCTGGCTGCGGGCAGTGTCATGTCACATTCTCTCCATCATTTGCAGCATCACAGGTCTGACGCCTGCAGGCACGTCCATGGATTTGATTTCCCATACACCAAAGGGGCAAAGCCTGGCATCAGCACCAGACAGACAGGACAGCAGTGCAAGGATTTCCTCCAAATGCAATTATTATCATGCAGCAATTAATTGTTATGACCGGACCGTCCTAGACGAGACGCCATCATCATTCTTCTGTTCTGTGGGCGATAGAAATGATGTGCTTGTGGCATGAGCAAACGATGCAAATAATTAACAGTTTTAATTCTCATTAAGCGAGTGACGCTAACATGTACGGCATTAATATCTTGAGGGCCTGCAGTCTGCAGCATGGAGAGGTTTAATTTTGGTGGGTGGGGTGGGGGATAATGTCTGCATGAAACTTCTCATATTAATAATGAACCAGTCATTTGTTTGCTGCATGTGGAATGTGGGCACTAACTGGGCTAACCTTCTTACATTTACCTTTTTAACAGTAGCTGACGAGGCTAAGATCAGTGCAATGGCTGACCACACCGCAGGTAAGAGATTATGCTGTTGCTATAGAAATGCGGGTCGAAGCAGATTAAGGCAGAAGTACCGTTCACGTTGCATGTCGGCATGACCTTTGTAAGGCTGGCGCGCCTCTCTCACTGTTAAGAGCACTCATTACAGAATTGCACTGTTTGACACGCACTGTGAAGATCTGACCTGTGTAAGTGTAGTCGATTTCATCAGCGACTAGAAGTCCATGCACAGTCCTATTTTTATGTCCACGTTCCAGTATAAAACGGGGCATTTAACCATTTGTCTCGTAACTACTGCCTGAAATTCGTTGTTCTTGAAGCTACAGCCACACAACTACTGTGTTTTGCACTGATGAAGATTCGCAAGGCAGAAACCACTTTTTGCAAGTTGTCATAAATGGTGGGAAATTACCAAATAGCTCGATGTTAGAGTAGTTACATGATGCAGGAAGGCATTGCAAAAAATCAGTGTAACTAATGTAGCGTCTGAGGAGGTTTCTCCACAATTGCCATCTTGTTTAGTAAAATTGTTGGAAAAATTCAGCAAAAAAATAAAATCCATTATGCCTGTGTTTTTTTGTGCTGCCATATTTGTGCATCTCTATTGTATAATATGGCACCTTACCACTTAAGAGCGGTAATATTGTCCCCCACTATATGTCCATATGCTCTGTTACACACTATTTTATGGGCCTGTTCTAGAAGAAAATAACCTCAGAAGATGTCACCGTATGGGTTGCCTTCCCCCGCAAGCCCTAGTGTGCCTCTGTACAGTAGCTTATGTGTGCATGAGGTCTAAAAGCCCCTGTACACATTAGACATAAGTGATCGAAACCTGCTGATTTTGGCAAGTTAACGATGTGTATGGGGATGTTTAGTCTCCAACAGATGTGGTGGGAAATAAGAATTGGACGTAGAATGTACGATCCTTTGGAGATTAGTAACTGGCAGAGGTGTCTTATTCCCCTTTGCTCATTGAAAAGGGGGTATTCCAGATTTTTGATATTTATGACCCGTCCTTTAGGCCACCAGTATCCACTTGGTGGAGGTCCAAAACCTGGTGTCCCCTCTGGTCAGTTGCTTTAAGCAGCCACCAGTGCTGGAAACTAAACTGTAAATGAGGCCAGAAGCAGAAGGCTCCATCCATTGTGTAGTGGCCTTGATGGCATACAGCAGCTCAGCTCCCAATCTCTTGAATGGAAGCTGAACTGTAAAAAATTAGAAAAATAGAATGTCTTTAAGGAGTTACAGTTTTGAAGATTAGAGATGACGGACTTTTGTTTCCTTCAAGTTCCACTCACCCCACCTTTAGATTGAATCTCATCTGGCCAATAGCCATCTTCCCTGAACCCTCACAGGCATGTTTGTCTAAGTATATGTTCTGAACGGGAAGAGTCTCAGCTGGACACCTGCGGCAGTGGCTTATCTCCGCGAGAACAAAAAGACTGAGAATGTTGAAATACAACAGCTTAATTACAATCTCCATCAACATATTGGGTTCAGCTGATAAACCATATTTTTCGCTCTCTAAAACGCGACTAGGTTTTAGAGCTGGACCCCCATTCTTCATCAGACCTCAGATCAGACCCACCACTCTTCATCAGACCTCAGATCAGACCCCCCACTCTTCATCAGACCTCAGATCAGACCCATAATCTTCATCAGACTCAAATCACAAAAAAAATGAAAGAACTTGCCTCTCCTGCTCTGGACAATGCTGGTACTTGGGAGATCCAGCCCGCTCTTCTTGCTGCGCTGTCCTGTGACCTGACGTCGCACACCGCCAGGTTATATTGGGCACTTGCACACACTACATCCTGATGTTGTAGGCCAGGATACAGCGCGGTGCCTGGAGAAGACTAGGGAGCTGTTTGTAATACCAGCACTAATAGTACTACACTCACCACTCCTGGTCCTACTGTACGCTTGAGCACTTCCATAATGGAACTGCTCATTAGTATTCCGTTTGTAAGACGCAGAGCCTTTTTTCCCATTTTTATTTTTGGTTTTAATATATGGCTGTTTTCGTTAAAAATAAAATCTGGTGACTCACAGATTTAAGGTAATCTTGATTAACAATTGTAGATGAAGTTCTGCATATTTGTTCTGTTATGCGTCGGATCTACATTCCTTTCTAAGATATTTGCCTGACCCTGAACTTGCACCTCAGGTTCTCCTTAACGGGAAGAATTATACGATGCCATTAGTCGATAAATTATGTCGTTTAACAGCTTTCATTTCTTTTTTTCAATGATCAGCTGAAGAAAAATGACTTTTGAGTAATAATGTTTTTTTTCCAGAGCAATTAAAATAATGTGCCTTGTGCAATTATGAGTTTCTGTGATTTATTAATCCAAGTTAGCTTTTGACCTTTGGAATGCTATTTTAATTAGGCCGAAACCGCTCTTATGTGGGAACATCGTTTTTGTATTGGATACACTCCATTTGCACTTGCTGCTCTACTGCCGTTTTACAGCTTCAAGTTCTGAATTATTTTCTCTTTTTACTGTCTGAGATCCAAACCAGAAATTCCAGGAATAATGCATGTTTGAATCTTAAAAATGTATAACACAATGGATTCCAGGATCTGTGAATGTAAAATGTAAACAGTGCTTCGGTGACCAGGCATGGCCACGACATGATTTATGGAGCTGCAAGGTTTTGGTGTCTTGTTCCTTGTGCAGTGCACAACAGCTCCAAATAACAGCTAATTTATGGGGGTTCCAAGAGTAAAAACCCCATCAGTCTGATATTAATGACCCCTTTAAGCTAAATAATGGCACAGTATGCAGCAAGCTCCGAAGCTCCCTCTAGAGGTGGCTGCAGGCAGCCAGTGTTTTATATCTTAAAGATGTCATTGCTGGGGGTTCTTGTCCAGCAGAAAAACAGGAACAGACTACTATACAGACATATATTAAGAATTTGTGAAATAAAAAGACTTAGTAATAAAATAGGGTTTTCTGCTTTGGACACTAATTTTGTTAGAAATACCTGTAATCTTCAGGGAAACTTGGCAAGAAGTATTGTATTAGTCTGTTCAGGACCTGGACATTAGCCCCTGCTCACACAGTAAAGTAACTGTTTTTCTTAGGTGTTCGAGGAGTGTATGGAGCAGAATAAGCAGCTGCTTGCACATTGGGTGCCAGTTGTGACACTAAACTGTTGTTGCTGGGATCAGAGATAACTCCACTCCATCCATTTAACCCTGTATAGGTTGGGGTTATTAGATAGAGCAGGGGGACTCGATGTGTCCCCCAGTCAGTGTTCTGAGTGTTTGTCATGGCAGTCAGGGGCCTTGTGAAGGCCTCCAGGCCTACCATGAAAATGCCAGACAACCTTTTTAAGACTCCTTTCACACCCTACCTCTGGGAGGTTACCGCTTTGCAAAAAAAAGACTAAAAAAAAATTATCAAAAAGTTGCTTGTTTCCCAAAATCATACTAATGAAAACTACAGCTCGCACTTCAAAAAATAAGCCCTTACCCCTCCATTGATAGAAAAATAAATGGTTGTTAGTATATGTTGGCACAATTCTTTGTCTTTGAAAAAGTTTTTCATTTTTTTTAGTAGTGGTAAAAAAAAAAAAAATCACTTAAATTTACCATTGCTGTAATCGTATCAACTCGCAGAACAGTCGTCATGTAATTTTTACCACATAGTGATTGCCGTGATGAAATTGCTTCTTTTTTTCGTTTTCTCTCCAAAAACAATTTTGTGCATTTTTACAAAACATTATATAATACATTATTATATTATATTGTGCCTTTAAAAAGTACAATCTGTCCCATTAAAAATCAAGCCCTTGTATTGTTGTGTCAAGAGAAAAGCAAGAGAAAAGTATCGCTTCTGAAGGCGAAGAGAATAAAAATATTGCCTTTATTGCCATGGTCCCAAAGGGGTTATGCAGGGGCAGATTTCCCATAGATCCTTCAAGGAAACCTCCCTGTGGACCGATGCCCAAGAGGCTCTAATTACGGCACCAGCCATGGTAAGCAATGATCTGCCCTCCTGACTCCTGATTTCAGTTGTATAGCCATCCTGAGGCAATTGGAGTAGGACAGAGTATGGCCTCCACAGCGGAACAGTGCAGCTAGAACAGTATTGTGTTGTACTGTACTATTTGGCTGTGCTGGGGTGGTATAATGTGCCACACCATGGTTTTGCTGACCCCTGCTTTTCTGTGTTGGCCCCAGGGCTGTGGAGTCGGTAAGCCAAAGCCCCGACTCCGACTCCTCAATTTCCCCTCACCCCGACTCCGACTCCCGACTCCGACTCCTACTCCCTCATACATGGAGCATGTTTAAGTGATAACTTTAAACAAATTTGCATAAAATCAATAGTACAGATAAGTCATGACAAAAACAGTTTGTAATCTATCAGGCTTCTCTGGGTACAGCTCACTTAGGGCCTAATCAGAGGCGTAGCTAGAGGTTCAGCACATGGGGGGGCGAAACATACTTGAGTGGGCCCCCCACACTTATTGGCTTCCCAAACGCATGTTTCCAACTTCACAGGCACATACTACTAGTTGTGGTTATAATACTGTATTAGCAAGATGACTGTATAAACTGCTAGATCATCTATGCTGTTAAGTACAGTACAATAGACTTTCTACATACCCTACTCTAAATACTCTACCACATAATGCAGTAAAATATAGGATTAATAGGAGTAAAAAAAGGGGACTCCTATGTTAAAGGAAATCTGTCCCCAGCTTTTACATCACTAAACTAACAGTCCCCTGCCCCCATCAGACTTCAGATCAGCGTATTGTGCCCCCATCAGACCTCAGATCAGCAGAATGTTCCCCCATCAGACCTCAGATCGGCTTAATCTGCCCCCATCAAACCTCAGATCGGCTTAATGTGCCCCCATCAGATCTCAGATCGGCTTAATGTGCCCCCATCAGACCTCAGATCAGCAGTATGTAGCCCCATCAGACCTCAGATCAGCAGAATGTGCCCCCATCAGACTCCATAATGGAAGTGCTCACTTGTATTCGCCTGTTTGTACTAAGGCCATCCCTGCTGGGCCCCTCAGAGGTATTGGGCCCAGAGCATCGCCTCCCCTCCCCCCCCCCCCAAGTAGCTACGCCTCTGGGCCTGATGTATGAAAACTGTCTAGGTCTAAGACTTTTTTGTTGCCCATAGCAACCAATCAGAGCTCCCCTTTCATTTCTCCAGAGCACTATATGAAATGACAGGGGAGCTCTGGTTGCTATGGGCAACAAAGAAACTTCTACACCTAGACAGTGTTCATACATAAGGCTCTAGGTGTTTTATATCAGCAGATAGAAGCCATGAGAGCAGCTAACCTCTCCAAACATGAGCTCAGAGGAAACATAAAGCATCAGAGAGAACATGCACTGGACATAAAGGGCAGTACACAGTCATCTCAACTAAAAGCCTAAATACTCAGGAATAGAACAGACATTTATAGGACATTTCATCATTTTCACAAATTCTTATAAAAATATATTCAGCACTTATTGCACTGAACTAAATGTACTAATTCATTATATATTTTAGGAGTCGGTCCATTTTATACTGACTCCGACTCCACCAAAATGGTGACCGACTCCGACTCCACAGCCCTGGTTGGCCCTGCCTTCCATCAATTGAAACCTGACTACAAAATGGATCAACTTTTATTTTTTTGGGGGGCCACTTTAAGTTTCCAATCTGCCCCTGGGGCTATGCATTACAGTGGTGGACGTGAACTGCTGAGGACCTCTGACCAAGAACAATCATGAAGCAGCATTCTTAACAAAAGGCATCTCCTAATGGCTGAACACATGAATTTAATTTCACCGGACCCATGTTAAGTTGCACAGGTAGCACATTTGGTAGGTCTGCCTCTGGTCCCTTTGATATTATTGCCCCTTGGCTACAATGAGAGATGTGTTTTGTACCCAAAATGCACTCTGATGACTTTATGGAGGTCTTGAATTGAGAGACCTATTCCTTCAACTCTGGATAAGGGCATACAGTTGCAGAGAGTATTCCTGACACAATTTTATTTTACTCACTGTTGTTCACAATATTTATCGACAATATCTGCTCATCTTATTGGTCTTTGTATTAAATAGGAAAATGGTCAGCAGCTTAAATCCAGCTGATCACCGACATTGCATGTAAGCCTTGAGCACACAGAATTTCGCATATTGGGGGGCAGCAGGCATTTATTTTGCTTTTTTGACAAATTTCTTCCTATAAAACAGTTCCCATCATAGCAAAACTTCTCTCAGTTTAAAGGCTGGATGCCGATAATTATCCCAAAAATGAATTATTAGGACATTGGTTTGATTGGGGTCAGAACCTTAATGTCTGGACCTAGGCCTAGTCATTGAAAAGTAGAAACCCAGACAGACAGATGAGGAGACGCTGCCATGTAACTGAGGTTATAAATAATTGCATCGACGGAAAACTTCATGGAGGAGTGAAGCCAGGATGTGACAGCCACTGGTGGAGTCGTGAACACTGACGTAATACATTGAGGGAGCTTGTCTGTGCGGTACAGTAGTTACCCAATATATCTGGTTTTAAGCCGAGATCCTCTGGGTGTATTTCTTGGCTTCTTTGCTGGACAAAATTAGTAGGGCTTGTTTGTTTAGTACATTCAGCCTCTTTTTATTCTTGGTAAGTTTTCCATACATGTTTATCAAAGATTTGACCTAGACCTTCTCCTGTAAGGATCTATTCCCACACTGCTATCATGTCTTGTCATGTAGGAGAGGATACAGTAGGGCTCTATAGAAGTCTGTGGTCATACAACTCGGAGCCCTTACTACAGCCATGTGAATACATTAGAAGATGCCCATCACATTCTGCCTCAGAAATAATTTCCTAATTTTTGTATCCTTTGAAATGTCCTAGACATCATTTGGAGAACACAGTTGTTTCTGGTCCACGTTGTACAGGAAGAGTCTGTGTAAGAAATTCTCCCTTAATGGGGCATAAAATGCAGTGGAAAATCCACTGTAGATTTTGCTGTGGATCTGGAAAAAAATCTGACTCAGGCTACTTCCACATTTGCGGCACAGCTCTCTGGCAGGCTGTTCTGGCATAGAATGCCGGGAATCTGCCAGACAAAAATCTTTGTGCAGCATTTTTTGTCTGGCTGAATCCTGGCATATTCACCAGGTAGCGGCTGGATCTCAGCTTGACTCCCCATAATAGTGAATGGGACCAGAGGACATTCCAATAACATTCAACGATGCCGGATCCGGAGAACTCCAGCAGACTGTTCTCTACCAGCTATGCCACAAATATGAAAGTAGCGTTACATGTGGATTTTGATGCAGATTTGCCTCAGATTTCAACCTTTGAATTAAAGTAACATTTTGTTGTATAAAATGTTTACTGCAGGTCTATATCCATCTAATCTCATCCACTTTGCTGCTGCTGCTGCAAAATTCTGTTGATTTTCTCCATGGAAATTTGTGGTGGGAAATCCAGAGCATTTCTGACATGTGTGGACATATCCCACGTGTTAAAGGGAGTCTGTCACCTCATGTTCACCTATATACCTAACTATAACTAAGAGCAGTGCCCCACAGAAGATTGCACACTCATCCCAGACATATCTGTGTGCTCTGTGTGTCTGTATTACATGTCCAGGAAAAGCACTTTTATTCTGCAGGAAAACAGCTCTCAAGTGCCCAGCTCTGCTGCAAACCAGACGAGGGGAGGGCTGCTTTAGCTGCCTATATCTTGGGATTGGTAGCAGATAGAAAAATGGTTCAGACCTTCCTTGAAAGCTGGCATTCCAAGCTTTAAAAAGATAAAATCACAGCATTATATCCAGTATATCAGAAGATATAGCCGTTAGAAATCGAGTCGGGAGAGAAAGCTGGGCACTTGGGATCTGTTTTCCTTCAAAATAAAAGTGCTTTTTCTGGACATGTAATACAGACACACAGTGCACACAGGTATGTCTGGGATGTGACATGTAATACAGACACACAGTGCACACAGGTATGTCTGGGATGTGACATGTAATACAGACACACGGTGCACACAGGTACGTCTGAGATGTGACATGTAATACAGACACACAGTGCACACAGGAATGTCTGGGATGTGACATGTAATACAGACACACGGTGCACACAGGTATGTCTGAGATGTGACATGTAATACAGACACAGTGCACACAGGAATGTCTGGGATGTGACATGTAATACAGACACACGGTGCACACAGGTATGTCTGGGATGTGACATGTAATACAGACACACGGTGCACACAGGTATGTCTGAGATGTGACATGTAATACAGACACACGGTGCACACAGGTATGTCTGGGATGTGTCTGCAAGCTGTTAGTTACATAGGTGAAAATGAGATGACACACTCCCTTTA
This sequence comes from Rhinella marina, assembly GCA_900303285.1. Taxonomy (NCBI): domain Eukaryota; kingdom Metazoa; phylum Chordata; class Amphibia; order Anura; family Bufonidae; genus Rhinella; species Rhinella marina. The sequence continues at coordinate 214,016 of ONZH01005023.1, forward strand.
AGCATACTTAAAGGAGTTTTCCATCTTGAAAAAAAAAAGACAGAAATTGTATAAAATAACGGGATTCTGTACTTGTTAAATCCTGTTGATTCAGTGCCGGTGCTCCCTGTCAGTCTCTATTTACTAGGCTGCAGTGATGTCATCTTGATCATGCTGGAACAATGGGGAATTTACTTACAATGTCTTGTTTTTTTTTATTATTATATAATACCCCCCCATCCCCAGTTAAAGCAATACTAAAAGCAATCTGGTCCGTCTCTAGCAATTAAAGGGATGGTTAGAGGTCAGCATTGCGCAGTCCTTTCTTTTACTTGTGCAGATTAGATTTGGCCTGACTTGTAAAATAAGTGGTTTTATAAAAGCATCCTCTGTCCAGCGGGTCGTGAGTTATGATGTTCTGGGCGAAAGGTCAAGTCTTTAACCACAGAAATACCTGTTTGTAAAAAAGATAAATATCTTATTGAGTAGATTTAGTTGGATTGAGGGGGAAGACGTCTCATAATGGAAAGCTCTTTCTCAGAGTTATAAAATAATTGTATTTCTTGCCTCGACTTGAAAGGGTTAGAGGTTAACACATTCCACTGAAAGAGATGGAGAAGAAATATACAACTGCAGGGAGAAAAGTAGGTGTCAAAATTATGTTAATAAATCTTAGTATTTTTCTCCGTCTCTGTTTAGATTCAAGCCACTTGTGAAAACCTAGTTGTGGAGATTCGGGTTGAAAGCTGTTGGATTGATAAGCAATGTAAAGTAAACATGTCCTCGGGCGGACAACGTAATAGACCTTTAATTATTTTTCTCTCTAGTTTATTTGGGCTGTCTGATCTTTCTGAGTGTTTAGAGTTAAGTGCAGAGGTTGGCGTGAACTTCGGTGGTAAACCACAGATCATTCATCCTGCTGGAAGCATTAAGGCCATTAATGCATTTCACAAAGATTGAGAGGAAAACATTGACACCTTCCGTGTGATGACCTAGAGGCTCTCGTAGCGTTAAGTTGGCCACACACCGTGATATCAACATGTCCGAGTTGTCTGTAACATTGATCTCTTTTTTTTTGATGTTTGGGTCATAAGAATTTCTCCAGAATTTCTTGGGTTTTGGTATTCAGACTTCTCATTAAGATGTTTATAGAGGCTCTGATGGGAGACACAAATTTTAATTCTGGTGGCTGTCTTCTTCATCATCTCTTTAACATTTCCAGGTCTTTTCACGATGTGTCTAAAATAGTGTGCCTCCTCTGATACATAGGCTTGCTATGAGAGGTAGGTGAAGAAGTAGGGCATCTAGTGTGCCACTGAGAAAAAGGAGTGCAACTTATGGATTAAAAAAATAGTAATTGTATATTTGTATAAGGTCTCATGCACAGGAGCTTAGTCCTTGTGTCGGCCACATCTCCTAGGCCTACCGCGGCTCCCCTGCCCCGAATATAATAATTTATTATACAGTCAGTCTCTATCTGATTGCAGGTCTATTGCAGTGTACTTGCATCATCCTTTGAACGGACTGTATCATGAATAAGTATGATACAGTCAGTTAGGTTTAGAGGAGCTGTGGTCAGCCCAGGAAATGTGGCCAATTCACGGCCGTGTGCATGAACCCTTATGGAGCTGAGTGAACAGCCGTTCATACTGGCAGATCATTGTCCAGACAGCCCTGCGTTGAAAAGTATACACGTATGAAGTCAGTGGAAATGAGACTTATGTAGTACAAGTCAAAACGCTACGAATCTGTGTTTGATAGTCTCCATAACTGTTCCCTTGGTGCGATGGAGAATTGCCTCTTATACTTCCTTCAGTATAGTCATGATTACTTTTTTTCCTTTTTTGTTCTATACCCGTTTTGTGGAACCTGGACCTATAATCTGTAGACTTTAAGGTTCTTCTTCATGCTAGATGGAAGAAAACATTTTTCACAGTTTTTCCAAATCCATACTTTTGCATACTCCCACACTGAATGAATTTGTATTTCTGATTTCAACTTAGATTTCCTTTATTAACTTTATCGGGATCAGAATATTACAGACAATTCTATATAATCAGAGTATATCTGACCTTAAATTGCCCTCCGAATAAGTGGCCACTTAGTGTTAAATGCTCTGATTCAGCTGTTGATTTCTGCAGGGTAATTGCCATGAATTCCAGTCGTATTTAATAGCCGCCGCTTTTTGTGTGCGAGAAAACTGTTACCGTGCAGGTGAAAGCAGAAAGAAATTAAAAAAAGAATTAGTGAAATGATTAAACTTGTAAAATATTTATTTAGTGAAATGGTATTTAACAGCTATTTCAAGACATTTATTTGCCTGAAAGAATTTCCCTTGATAAATTAAAATCATCATTACACACAGCGGATTAGGCTGTGAAGTCAATTGGGGCAGATTTACCAAGTCTAAAAAAAAAATAAAAAAGTTGCTGGTATAAGCTGTGCCACATTTCCTAAGAGGCGCAATCCTCTTACTATATTTGCTGCCTTTTCTGCCAATTCATGCGCCAGACTTTTTACGCCACCCATGATCTGCGTATATTTGATCTATAACTTATACCATTTTCTGGCTTAGATGATATTACATTTGATGTTATGCCCTCCTGCCCTATCCTCATCACTTTTGCAAAGTGGAAAGAGGGGTGAAAAGATAAAAATAAGGCATGCGTCATAGTTTGCAACATTTTTACGCCACTATTAGAGTACAACATAATTGATAAATTTGCCTCGCTTTGTCTTAATCTTCAGTAAAATGTATCTGTTCACAATGAGATTTCCATAATTTGATTGATGCAGAATTTAATTTTTTCTGCACTTATAGTCCATAAAGAAACAGACAATCCAAACTTAAAACCCGAAAAGCCCCCCCCCCCCCATGCTGCCCAGTGTTTGCATCAGTAGATGATGTCCACAGGTTACTTTTTTGTGTCCTCATAATTCTTGTGCCTTGCGTCTGCAGTCGAATTTAATTTTTTTCTCGTCTGTTTTTCATCCAAAAACTTGTCCAAGCATGGATTGATTTAAGGACATGAAGGTTTGTGTAATGAGCCTGGCATCTTCTGTGAGCGGTTGTCATTTAAGTACTATCTGTACAAAGCATCTTGAACTTGCACTTGACAAGCCAATACTAATTAATAAGTGGTGTCTGCGCTTTCAGTAAATGACGGCAAAAGGCAGAAGAGTGCCCTGCTGGTTATTAACATCATGCCAAAGACATTCTCTCATTTAGATCTTGGTCTAAAGGAAAAAAGGGTAAAATGTATTAGTTGTATTTTAAATAAATTAAGGTCATCAGCCTTCAGTATAAAACCATAGTAAAAATGTAAAATTATCTCACTGTCAATGTTTTGTCAAAAGGGTTGTCTTACGAAAATAGCCCAATTTTAAACAGAACTGTGACTTTTTAAACCCCGTGGCCATGGCCATACATAGCAGTTGGTATGCCAATCATTTAGTGTATGGATGGCTCAAATCCGTCAGAGCTAGAGATGCGCTTTATGAGTGGATGTGCGCTGGTCCCAAATGGGAGACGTCCAAGGGCAGACTGGGAACTTAAAAATGGCCCTGGAAAAAAACTTAGTGGCCCCGTGGTATAGGCAGGTCCAAATTGACAGAATGCAAGAGCAACATAATTAGGCAGGGCCAACACAAGTGGGCAGGGACGACGAAGTTGTCAAGGTCAGCAATACCAGAGTGCAGCACAAAACTCTGCCCCAAGAGAAGGAAATACCACAGTGCAGCACGAAAAACACTGCCCCAGCAGAACCCAATACCACAGTGCAGCACAAAATACTGCCCCAGCAGAACCAAATATTAGTGGTGCCCAAAATACCACCCTGGCAGAACCAAATATTACAGTGGTGCCCAAAATACTGCCCCATCAGAACCCAGTACCACAGTGCAGCACAAAATACTGCCCCAGCAGAACCAAATATTAGTGGTGCCCAAAATACCACCCTGGCAGAACCAAATATTACAGTGGTGCCCAAAATACTGCCCCATCAGAACCCAGTACCACAGTGCAGCACAAAATACTGCCCCAGCAGAACCAAATATTAGTGGTGCCCAAAATACCACCCTGGCAGAACCAAATATTACAGTGGTGCCCAAAATACTGCCCCATCAGAACCCAGTACCACAGTGCAGCACAAAATACTGTCCCAGCAGAACCAAATACCCCAGTGCAGCACAAAATACTGCCCCAGCAGAACCCAATACCACAGTGCAGCACAAAATACTGCCCCAGCAGAACCCAATACCACAGTGCAGCACAAAATACTGCCCCAGCAGAACCCAATACCACAGTGCAGCACAAAATACTGCCCCAGCAGAACCCAATACCACAGTGCAGCACAAAATACTGCCCCAGCAGAACCCAATACCACAGTGCAGCACAAAATACTGCCCCAGCAGAACACAATACCACAGTGCAGCACAAAATACTGCCCCAGCAGAACACAATACCACAGTGCAGCACAAAATACTGCCCCAGCAGAACACAATACCACAGTGCAGCACAAAATACTGCCCCAGCAGAACCAAATATTTCATTAGTGCTCAAAATACGTCCCAGCAGAGCCAAATAACTTAGTGCAGCACAAAACACTGCCCAAGCACAGCTAAATACCACAGTGCAGCACAAAATACTGCCACTCCCACTGCAGTATTCAACTATGTCACCGTCCTGAATATGGTCATATGATTCAAGCCAGGAGAGTCACTGTAGATTCTGGGTAGATGCATTATTATGGGATGCTTCTAGCATTAATTAACAATGAGAACATCAGATTGTTATGTACCTGGCCAGACGCCATGAGGAGGTCTCCAGCAGCCACTGAGCAACGGACCACCAGGAAATTTCCCTTTAGGGTCAGTATAGCCTGTCAACCTTTGGAGACACCCCCTCTTTATGGGCAGCCTTGTGCTTTCTGAAAACCTTGGTGGCCCACGCTTCTGTTATCACCTTTAGTAAACCCTACCATCAGCCACAGCATAAAACTAACAGTTGACCAAGTAGGACAGTCAAACATTAATTTTTTTCTCGGTTTGCATTTTTAAAATTGTGGGATATGCTACGAAGGGACTATGACTTGAAGGAATTTTGACAAATGGGAGGACAAGTCTTTCTAAATGACCCGACTAATAGATTTGTGCTTCGGTAATCTTCAAACTACAGTTGCTAAGGATTATGAAAGGGTATATCATAGAGACACCTCCTTACAGAATTTCGCTGTACACTTGAATAGTCAATGATGCACTGCCTTATACTAATCCCAATTAACTTTTCCTTTTGACCCCTAAGGTTCCCCCAGCAGAGATGTGGGGCCTTCATTAGGCCTGAAGAAATCCAGCTCATTAGAAAGCCTGCAGACAGCCGTGGCTGAGGTGACTTTGAATGGTGACATTCCTTTCCATCGCCCGCGCCCACGGATCATTCGAGGACGAGGCTGCAATGAGAGCTTCCGAGCCGCTATTGACAAGTCCTACGACAAGCCACCCGTTGATGATGACGATGAAGGAATGGAGACATGTAAGTTACGCACTGCAGAGTTCTTCAGGAGGGGAGGATAGGCCGGTCCATGATCATTTTATTTTAATTGGCGCAGTCATTATATTTGTGATGAGCGCTCCCACCTGCAGCCAGTGAATGGAAAACTGTCACATTTATCTGTGTCCGAGAGGACCAAAGTGCAGTTTGTGTATATTGGATATAAAGTAGAGAGAGTCCAGTCTGTTGCAGGAACTTCTCCTCTCTCCTGATATTTGAGAATCCTGGAAATTATACATAGCCGATCTCGTTAGTGCTTATTTCCATTTTCTCATCATGTCCCAGAGTAGCAATGTACCCAATTTAGACAATTGATTTTTTTTTTCCTTGTAGTAGAATTAGTCTGGTTTTATTGAGGAAAGTTCAATACAACAGTCCACTTAATTGATTAGACGCAGAAAATCCTGACAGAGTGCTCCTGGTCTAAGGCCATGTCACAAACCATCCTCGCTAGAAACCTTGAAAATGCAAACATTTTACTCTAGACAAGACTCATGGCGCCATGCCGAATTTTCTCCGAGAACACTTCTGAGTTTCTTGCGTATTGTTTGGTGGACACCATCAGACAGAAAGTTTGCTGTCCAAAAGCCAGTTTTATTTTAGGTCGATGCAGTTTAACGTGTAGTCCTCTGCTGTCCTTGTGAGGACTTCTACAGATACCTGAATACATACTGCTATGTCACCTCTGATGAGGACAGTTTACAACTGAGATACAGCTCATTGGGTTTCCTGTGCTTGGCATGGTCAGGAGTCAGATATTTCAGCTCAGTCCTTTGGCTTCATTTCTGCACCATCCTACACACATGCTGGCATGTTTGGATGTAGGCATCTCTATATTGACCCAGATGCCTCATGTTCTGAAAAGCAGTGTCTGTTCGCGTTCCTGATAGATACATGTACCGTACCTTGAAGAAATCCTTCTAAAATGAAGACGATAAGGAGGATTTGTATGCCTGTATGCTTTTGTTTAATGTGTATTTACAGGCAGAAGCTCATAAAGTAGTCTTCTCCCATGACATTTCCAGTCTTTCATGACCCAAACCTCTCAAGGCAACATCTGTACATAGTAATATCACGAGTCTCTGCTGAACGCCGTCATGATCCCCCCCGGCATTCACACCACTAGATATTGGGTTCCGTAGGAGGTTTGCAGTTTGACACTTCCGTGCTGATGGTCTTGTGAGGGAACAATGGATATCTTTGCATCACAATAGGTTTTGAAAACCTCATTCACACTGTCAGTTTGGTAATTTTTTTTTTTGTTTTTTTTCCGAGAAAACCAGCATTGGATCCAGAAAAGGAAATAAGCTTCCCAAGTTCTAGTAAGCTACCTCATAAACCATGGTCTCCATATCTTGCACTGGTGAAGGCTAAGGCCCCTTTCACACGGGCGAGATTTCCGCGCGGGTGCAATGCGTGATGCGAACGCATTGCACCCGCACTGAATCCTGACCCATTCATTTTAATGGGGCTTTTCACATGAGCGTTTTTTTTTCACGCATCACTTCTGTGTTGTGTGAAAAACGCAGCATGTTCTATATTCTGCGTTTTTCACGCAGCCCTGGCTCCATAGAAATGAATGGGTGTCTGTTAAAAACGCAACGCATTGCATCCGCAACGCATCCTGAACAAATCCGCGACGCTCGTGTGAAAGAGGCCTAATAGTTAAGGCCCCTTTCACACGGGCGAGATTTCCGCGCGGATGCAATGCGTGATGCGAACGCATTGCACCCGCACTGAATCCTGACCCATTTATTTTAATGGGGCTTTTCACATGAGCGGTTTTTTTCACGCATCACTTCTGCATTGCGTGAAAAACGCAGCATGTTCTATATTCTGCGTTTTTCACGCAGCCCAGGCTCCATAGAAATGAATGGGGGTGCGTTAAAAACTCAACGCAACGCATTGCATCCGCATGCAATCCACGCGTTTTTAACGCAACGCATCCTGAACAAATCCGCGATGCTCGTGTGAAAGAGGCCTAAAAGGTCTTGTATGCAAGCTGAAATAGTTAGCTCCGTACATCTGAGTCTAGTCATGGAGCCTTTTTGTAAAGCTACATTATGGGAATAAACTCATGGTTGTTGTAATGTCCTGTATAGAAAGTGAATGTGTAATTGCCCTCAAACACCTACATGTAAAGGAATGTTTTGAAGAACATGGCCCACAGTTACCAATATAAGAGCACCTAGACCTTGTAATAAATTGGGACAAATTTTGAGGTAATTTGGCACATCAAGCCTTAGAAAAATCCTTTGTGCCTAGTTTACCACAGGGGGTCGCTTATTGGACCCCTACTGTAAATCTGCCTCAACCAAACTTTAAGGATTTGGTTTGTGTTTATGTACAACTCAGACTTTTAAATTTCCATAGTTACATAGTTGTTAAGGTTGGAAAAAGACAAAAGTCCAGCCTGTAATCCTGCTATATCAATCCCTGGATTAATGGACATCTTGCTTTTAAAAAGGGGTTGGGCCAAGGGAAAGGGTCTGTAGAACAAGGTTTCTATACATTGTCATAAGCCTCAATGTTATTTTGAATTAAAAAGTCATCTAAACCCTTTTTGAAGCCATCTACTGTATTTGCTGTGACCAGCTCCTGTGGTAGGCTATTCCAGAGATTCACTGCCCTTACTGTAAAGAATGCTTGTCGCCTCTTATGACTGAATCTCTTTTTCTCCAGGCGTAGGGAGTGGCCTCTTGTTTTTTGAGGGGGTTTAACACAGAATAGCTTCCCTTGATATTTTTTGTATGGTCTCTTTATATATTTGTACAGGTTAATCATGTCCCCCCTTAGATGTCTTTTTTCAAGGCTAAATAAGTTCCGTTCATTTAATCTTTGCTCATAACTAAGATCTTCCAGGCCCTTTATGAGTTTAGTTGCTCTCCTGTGTACCTTAACTCCAGGGCATCCTTTTTATGGACTGGTGCCCAGAACTGAACTGCATATTCCAGTTGAGGCCGCACCAATGCTTTGTAAAGTGGTAATATTACATCCCTGTCCCGCGAGTCCATGCCTCAAGACAAAGACAAAATTCCGTCTTAGAGGCAGCTGACTGGCATTGCATGCTGTTATTTAGTCTATGATCTACTAATACACCCAGATCCTTCTCAACAAGTGACTCTCCCAGTTTTACTCCCCCTAGGACATATGATTAGACATATAACTTTTTTCATTTTCATATTTTTTAAGTTTTTGCTTCAATTTTTTTCCAGTTTTGTTGCAAATAAAAAAAAATTGAATTGGCGTGTACCAAAAGCTAAATGATGAGGCTTTGGTGCGCCCTTAGACACGAGTCGTTTTCATGCTTTTGTGTTCTATTTCTCAGCATATCCATAGAGGCTGAGCAGTGATTCGGATGAATGGTGTCTGTGGATGTGACAGGTGGACTCTCTTCAGATGACATTTTTTTGTGTGCGAGACAGCTTTCCACTTCGCAGCGCTCTTAATATCAAATGTGTATATCCTCAGTGCCTGTTGGATTATCTTCTCAGCCATATTACAGCTACATATGTTTATTACGTAACATAGACAGATATTTTTCTGTTGAAAGTTTTTATTCGCAGAACTGTCAGACGCGCCGATCTGCGATCTGTGCCGCTTGATTGATAAAATTGCTCATTGTGTATTAAGTAATGCTTAGGTGTATTTTTTTTTTTTTTTTTCGGGGAATGTTGTGTCTGTTTCTTTTTGTTCAGCATAATTACAGGATTTTAAGAAACACAATCTGTGAGCGACAAGAGCTAGTGAGGAAATGGCATTTTCCTGCTTTGAGGGATGGCATTCCCGCTAATGACGCCGAAATGATGAATTGTCATTCTTCATCATTCTGTTTCCATACATTGTGCCGCCACCTCACACAATTGTGCCTTGCCCTTCTCCACCCACCGCACGTCTCTTTAAATTACTAAATTATGTTTGCAGAGGTCATTGCACAATGGGAAGTTTCTTTATGAATGGAACCAAATTAGATTACGTTTTGTCCAGCCATGGATTTCATGCAGTAGAAAGGCTAAATGTCAGCCCGTGGCAGCCAGTCACTGGCTGAGAGGTTACATTTGTGTAAAGTGATCCTAATTAGCCCGGCCTAAAGGGTATCGCTGTCATCTCTGAAGAAAGGGATCCCTCAGACAATGGCCGAAATGTGCTGACACGCGGACAGTGACAAGACCCTCTAAGTCTTTCAGTTCCCGTCTCTATATGGTTTCTAACCTACAACGTGGCTGCGATATGTCATATTTATCTGTGATATTTCAATCCTTGACTTTCGCTTGTCCTCTTTGGTGTCGGACCGCATGGCTTCTCCTTGTAACGTTTTGCAGGCATGAAAATGCAGCCTTCAAAGTTGTGGTTTGAGGTGACCTAACCCATGGATACCAGTAAAAATGCACATAGTGTCTCAGATTTACTATTTACTTTCTGCACCAAAAATCTTCCTAAATAGTGGTGTGGTTTGGTGCATCTGTGGTTTATACACTTATTTTTAATGCAAAATGCTTGGCCATGGCATAAATGGGCAGAGTTTAGTGGGAAAGGGGACGGGTCCAAGATAGAGAATTCTGGTGTAAAACTGTGTCTCAAAGTAAGCCAACCAATAGTTGGTACAGAGTCTGAGAAAAGTGTCTCTCCCTGCACCACATTTATCATCCGGTCTGAGCCCCTGTGATCAATCTGGTGCAGGTCTAGACCGCAGGTCTAAGATTCCATCTTCTTTAGGATTAGTAAATTTGGGCCAGTATTCTTAGATGCCAGGTTGGGTTGTCCACAGTCTCATACTTGCATGTTGTCAGCTTCTTTGAGAAGTGTAGGGATGGTCTGACAGTTTTAGGTTACCTGACACCATAATAATCTAGAATGTCTGCCCATGTGCAGCAACCCAGAGGGGACATGAGGATGAGAAGAGTGGTGGTGGTTATGATGGTTATAGTAGTACTTTCCATTTACGATGGCAATCTTCCCTCAGGGCACCTCTTCTGGAGCTCCTGCCTGGTGGTAGTTTGGGTGCCCTTCATGGTGCAAGGCAGGAGGGCAGATGCAGGGGCTGCGGATGGTGGAGGCAATATCCAGGCCTGTTGGTTGCAATAAATAAAGTCTATATTTACTGGATTGATGATGAGAGCAGTACATATAGCAGCAAAGGCACAGTTCAAATCATTCTCCAGCAGTTCTTCATTCTCAGGAGTGGAGTCTCCTGGAGGAGGCTCTGGACCTACTTTGCAGGACATCACACACAAGTCTTGCCTGTAGCTTCTCTCAGCTAACACTTACCGGGGCGAACTGAGTTGATCGCCCAAGTAACCTAGCCAAGTCTTCCAGTGTTAACTATATGTTGCCCATACATTGCCATTAGGTATACATAGTGCACAAAGAAATAAGTGCTTTAACAACAAATTACAACATTTAACTCCGTAACATTAAATTAAACCTTTGCAGTGTTCCTCTGGGGCACTGCACATACAGCAAATATTTGGCTGTGCAGCCTTCATACTAATGTGGCATTCTACCTCCCATACAGGCTCCATATCCATATGCAAGACTCCTTACTCTGAGTTTTGATCATGTAAATAGCACTTCATAGGATATTTTGCAGCTTTCATTGTATATAATAGCCCCTGCATTCATGTCGGCATGTGGAATATGACATCATGCTCGGCTGTCGTCTCTCCCCTGCACAGAGAGCTATTGTTTTTGCTCCAGAGTCCCAGCTGGTTCCTAAATTGGCAAATCTGAAAGGTGGAGGAGCCTGAACATAATCAAATAAGAGCAGATTGCCTTGTCTTGGGTTTGTAGTCACAAAAAGCACTGAGTTTGCTCTTTGCTTTACTGAAATTACCTAATGCAGTCCTGACGTCCGTCTTTTTGTCACTCATAGGACATGATGTTAACAATTTTGACCAGCAAGTTGGCCATATTTCATAATTTACATCACAGCACTATTAATGGCAGCGTTTGAATATTGTATAATGAGAATACATGAATAGCATGCCGTGCGACATATGAACTTATGATTAATATATAATAAGGATACAGTATTATGGATATGATATTTGGGAATATAGCCAAGCCAGATATCCATCTGTAGAGAGGTGTTTCGTAGTGTTTCCCCCTTGTCAGTGTGGATGGGCAAGCACCCTGAAACAGCTGTCTACGGATGGATATCTGGTTTGGCTGTGTTTCCTTGTCAAATCCCAAGGCTTGTTGGAAAGTTGGATTTTGACGCATAGGGAGCCACTTCTGAGAGGTTGCGCTAGCGAGATGGTTTTCTTTCTTGGGAGATAACTCTTTGCATATTCGTTTCCCATGGAGCATTGGCAATAAGTCTCCATACCGTGAAGTGTTTCCAGTAAGTCTCCATACAGGACTGGTCTCTTTAAAGGGGTTCTCCGAGTTATAAATATTGATGACCTATCCTCAGAATAGGTCATCAATATCAGATCAGCGGGGGTCCGACACCCGGCACCCCCGCCGATCAGCTGATTGAAGAGGAGGCGCGCGCCGCATCAGCGCTGCCTCCTCTTCACTGTTTACATGCTGGCCGACTCAGGGGTAGTGGTGAGTAGGTGTAATTACACCTCACTGCCCCATTCATTTCTATGGATAGAATCGCTTCCATAGACTTGTATGGGAGCGATTCTTCCCATAGAAATGAATGGGGCAGTTAGGTGTAATTACACCTACTCACCACTACCCCCAAGTCGGCCAGCATGCAAACAGTGAAGAGGAGGCAGCGCTGATGCGGCGCGCGCCTCCTCTTCAAACAGCTGATCGGCGGGGGTGCCGGGTGTCGGACCCCCGCTGATCTGATATTGATGACCTATCCTGAGGATAGGTCATCAATATTTATAACTCGGAGAACCCCTTTAAGGAGATTCAGCTCCCTGCCTATGTGCCAGGTACAAAGAAAAAATCCAGTCTGCATCCCTATTAACCATTATATTGATTGCAGTGAATGTCAGCAAAGCTTTTTCTAACAAAAAATAAATAAAATTTGAAAAATTTTTATGCAAATATATGGAAACCTGACCCTAGCCTACATTGCTATATTTCTGGTCTTAAAGTATGGTAACCCAGATGCATTTCGTGTTCACATGTGGCAGATATGTTGGAGATTCACAACGAAAGTGCAGTGCAATTGGCGTGAATGGGGTTTTTCAAAACCCAATTCATGGGACAAAAGAAGCACAGATTTTAGAGCCTGCTATAGCTTTCCTCCCCTGTCAGAAGACATGCATGTTTGACCAAGCTGAGCTGGCATATGTATGGAGGAAAAAAATGTTTATTATCCATATGCAAATGAGCAGTTAAGTGCACCGAGGGCGGAACCAAGCCACTCTGTACACCCTTGCAGCTCCTGCTTCCCTAGCCAGCCCTTCACTTTTCTTGAGTAACAAGACCAGGCGAGATGAATATGTAGGAACCTGTCAAGAAGTAGTGGGAGGAACTGGCGGAGGAAGGGCACTTAAAGGGGTATTCCCATCTCACAAATGTAGTTTGTATAGTTAGATATAGCCATACCAATATTATTACTAATAGAATGTCTTTATATAAAATTTAGAAGATTTTCCTATTTGTATATCCATTGTCCCACACACATCAGTCAGGCCGTTGCCCCTAGTTACGACCACCACAGCCATGTAGTAGTGGTGGTCAGCTTGCTCTTGTTCAAACCCGCTCTGAGGTAACTGCTGTATTGTGAACGCACATTACATGAACATGTGGAGACACATCTTAGGGTTGTAGCATTTTTGTCTGCGCTTCCAAAACTCAGAGAAATGGATCCTGTTCCAAGAACAATTCATCTCTATGGAGCAGGATCCGTTTACAAAGTCTGCATTTTGGATGAATTCTGACCATTGCCTTGTGGACTGGTAGCGTCCAAAACGCAGATGTGAAAGTACCTTAAAACGTGTCTCCACATGCTCATGCAATGTGCCTTCACAAAGCGGCAGTTACCTCAGAGCGGGTTTAGCAAGCTGACCACCACTACTACATGGCTGCGGTGGCCGTAACTAGGGGCAACGGCCTGACTGATGTGCGTGGGACAATATCTATACAAATAGGAAAATCTTCTAAACGGTACATTTTATATAAATACATTCTATTAGTAATAATATTGGTATGGCTATATCTAACTATACAAACTACATTTGTGAGATGGGAATACCCCTTTAACTGCTTATTTGCATATGGATTTAAAAATCCTTTTTCACCAGAATGAAGCAACTGAGCACGAAGTGAAATGTATCATTATTAGAGATGAGCGAGCATGCTCGAGTGCCATTTTTGCGTATTTGCGTACGCATTTTAAAATTCCTACGCTGTTCATACACATATTTTAATCTATACGCAAATGCGTACGAATAGCGTACAAATTGAATTTGTACGCTATTCGTACGCAACTCGTACGCATTTGCGTATAGATTAAAATATGCGTATGAATAGCGTAGGAATTTTAAAATGCATACGCAAAAATGGCACTCGAGCATGCTCTGCCGAGCATGCTTGCTCATCTCTAATCATTATTCATCTAAGCTAGTACTAAAAGGTATTGTGCCTGGTTTAGCCATGGATTTCCTGGAGTCCCTTAAGCTCCACTTTTAGCAGACGGAAGGAGACCTATCCCTGCCTTATGCGGCCCGATAGGCAGGTTATTGGGGACCAACATTCCTACGAACTATCTTTTCCGATAATCTGCTAATTTAAACACAAAACTGATCACCCAATGTATGAGTGAAACAGTCGTTCATTGGGGGAAACTATCATTCATGCAGGCAAGTAAATTATAGTTTCTAGGCAGTAAATTGTGCTGTCTAAACAGTGATCTGCTGCCCAGAAACTAAGCATCTGTATGAGGACAAGCGAGGGTAGTAGCGATCTCTCGTTCTCATACTGTGGAGGTGATCGCAGCATGTGAATGCAATGCTTCACCTCCACTGAACGAGCAGCCAGTTGTCGGGAATGAATGGTCCCTTCCCGATAATTGCCGGCTACTCACTCATACCCACCATTACCTCTTCAGAGTGAGGAGGCTAGACACTGATAGACTGCACTTATGAATACTTTACGTCTGAACTATAACATATCGGTATCTCTTCCCTTAACAGATGTGGATAGGTCCCAAACAAACAGTTCATTGGAATGGGGTATGTTAGCAAGGTCCTATATATTTTGGTTCTCTCCTGTTTGCACCAGGTGAGATGATGGTAACTCCTTTTTCGCACATGGTGTTTTGGTGGTATAGACTTGTCTGATCAGGACATGTATGTGTAAAATTGCATCATTATTCTTAAGTAGTCATGTGGCACTCTGGGCAATGTAAGAGGTAAAGAGGCAAATAATATCTGATTGGAAAAATGTCTTACTTGTCTTACTAATTGTTATAAGTTGGCGGAATATAATATAATGAGAACTTTAGATGTTATTTTGACCACTTCCTTATGTCTGGATAACCTAATTGTTCTTAATGTTGTAACAGATGCTAATAGGTCACAGCTGGAACCATGGAACAGCAGTTCCTCAGAGCCGGGTAGGTGAGGTTTAGTGAAAAATGGCCATTCATGGTATTGTAGAACTTTTTCCAAGGTTCTCTAAACCCTGCATTTGCATACATGTTTGCACTACTAGTGACAGCTTGAACCTAAGGTAGAGAGTGTTCACTGCAAAAACATCTCCTCATTATGGGGGCAATGGAGGGTTCAGATGGTGGAGACACATTTTTGTACGTTTTTTTTTTTTTTTTTGCATAGACTGTATCAAAATTACCTGAACTCAATTTTGTATGAAGATGAGATCACTAATTGCATCCATACTTTATCAGGTACCAATAAGTCCCAGCTGGAATTACTGAACAGCTCTGCAGATTGGGGTAGGTAATTTGAAGGCCAAGCAGTACACTTATGGTATTACAGAGCCATTCCACAGTTTGGTCATTCACTGGTGTAGGGTGGAAGCAGGGGTCTGGTAATCATAAAACTGACTCTTGTAACTGAGATATCAGTGTCAGTATGACGTTGAAAAGTATCTAACTTCATATAATACTTTGCCAGGTGCTAATAAAACATTGATGGAACAAGAGAACAGTTCAGCCGAGTTGGGTAGGTTGAGCCTTTGACCACGTGGAGACACCTGTTCTAGTCTTGTACTCTGTGTTGTGGCACTAATGGGTGTTTGGTTCACTTTTCTTGAAGTCATCTTCTTTGTACACAGCACAGTCCAGTGGTTCCTACATTTGGCGCCAGTCATTAAGGTTAACACAATAACTTTTCTGTTTCTTTGTAGTGGAGGAGGACACAGAAGAGAGTTCCAGATCAGGACGGGAGTCAGTGTCTACTGCCAGTGACCAGCCTTCACATTCTCTCGAGAGGCAAATCAATGGTTCAGACAAGTCTGATCGCAAAAAGGACAAGAGTTCGAAGGAAAAGAAAAAAGACAGAGATAAAGATAAAGATAAAGGCAAAACGAAGAAAGGGGGGATGCTGAAGGGCCTGGGAGACATGTTCAGGTAGGTCTTGTCCAAGAAACAAGACTCAAGCCCTTCTCTTGTGGAAAATATGATTTTATTGTGCACCAAAACTGTTGGAATTTGGAAGATTCGTATGATAATGGTTCCTGTCATGTCCCTGTTATGAATGGAAGCCTTGATACTAGTGTGAACAGAGCTTTGCAGGCACATTGTCCCAGATTTACCTATGTGATTGTGCCTAGATCTTGTTGTAAAATGACCCAGTTTTTGGCACATGTTAGTTTTAGAACTTTTTTTTGAATCAAGTGCCACAAAATGATCAACCCAATGTTGCCTATCTCACCAAGGACCAGTGGCTTTTTAGGGAAGGCGCATGGTTTAAGATGCCGCAATGTGCACCAAAATTTTGGTACATGCTAAACCTTCCAATTGTAGGTGTAAAGTGAGACAAAGGTGTAAAGCCTTGCACTAGATGTATTATCCAGCATTGGCCACATTTGGCAGCTCTTTGGACGTCTAGTCTAAGTTTGCACTGTCTACATTTTTAGACGAGATAACCGTTCATCCCCATCATGTTCTTTCATAACATGGTTCCTGAAAATGTCCATCTTGGTCCTTCTACAGTTGATTACCTTGAAAATTTAGCTGATTTCAGTAGAAACATGGTGGTAATGTTTATACGTAACCGTCTTAGTTGCCCATATCACAGCTTTCTTTTTTTAAATGCACTGTAAGAAATGAAAGCTGTGTTCTTATTGGTTGCTTTGGGCAACTAAGGTGGATATTCTGTTAGACAGATTCATAAATCTGCCCCATTGTTTTGCAAACTTTCCTTATTTCAGTCACTTGGTAACTGGCAAAGTTAACTTCTTACCATGGAAACACGATGCCCGCCTTTTAATGAGATCTATACCTCTGATTCATTGAAAGCCTTAGCTGTTATATAGAAATAGATTAAATTCTGCTTTGACTTTGCTTCTCCAATACCAACACAGCCACTAATCTACATCAAGCCGTGTCATTCGAGGCCTTCTAATAGCAAGCATTTATTGCGGTGTTCATTAAACATTGATTTCTGTTCTCCTCCTTATTTCACGAAGGCCTTTGTAATGCACCGAATGTGTGGCTTAATTGACTGGCCCTTCTCACTACGTGTTACATCTGAGCGTTCACCATGCCGGGCCGAGGACTTCAGTTTGTCATTGAAAAGTATAAAAGTGAAGCCGTGGGTCTCATGGTTTAACATCCATGCTGAAGCCCAGGGTTTCGGTGACGTGAGTGGTTCTTACTGAATTTAGGATGATTGCTTCAGGGCATATAAACATGGAAGCCTCTTCAGCGTACAGATGACAAGTCTACCAGAGAATGTCTGTCTTTTAAGAACTTTTTGTCCAGACTCTGCAGACAGTAAATGACTTCATCCGCAGGGACTCAAATTGGCGTTTTCCCTAGTCCCACTCAGATGAGATAGGCACAATGGAAAAAAATAAAAAGAAGCGCACTATCGTGTGAAAACGTTAAAATATCGTTAAATAGTATTTAAGAGAAATACAGGCTCACCTTCTTAGGTTGTGCGATTAAGGCACAACACTAATAATAGCATAAAGATAATGACCGGGTCGGACGTCAGTTTGTGCTGCCGCAGGTACGAAATCTTGAATCCGGGGTGCCAATGTGTCCCGTCAAGAGAGATACTGGATAGCAATAGGTCTGCTTAAGGCGCAAATAAACTCGTCCAAACCTTCTGTGGTCTCTTTTTCTTTTTCTTAGTTTTTATTTCCAAGGACAGGTGTGCACAAAACGACGCGTTTCGGGGAGTACAAGGTCCCCTTCATCAGGTTATAAAAACTTATCTATCACAAATGTCATACAACAAACATTTATAGTCTGAACAAACCTCAAAAAGCCGCCAAAAGATGCATAGGGGCGGGGCTTAGGTTGATTATACTGATAATACATTACATACGAAATCTTGAGGTAGGGAAAAAAAGATAAGAAAACAAACACATGGAATTCTGTTAGGATATCACACTTGGTTACATATAGTAAATAAAATAAACTAAAATAGATGATGTTACTTTTCTGTGCGCTTCATTCAGGTATCGTTTGGAACGCATAGTCGGTCACATGATTCCGGTTGGAACGCAAACCGGAACCGGAAGTGGCCAGAGTATCGGACAATACTTACTTTACTATATGTAACCAAGTGTGATATCCTAACAGAATTCCATGTGTTTGTTTTCTTATCTTTTTTTCCCTACCTCAAGATTTCGTATGTAATGTATTATCAGTATAATCAACCTAAGCCCCGCCCCTATGCATCTTTTGGCGGCTTTTTGAGGTTTGTTCAGACTATAAATGTTTGTTGTATGACATTTGTGATAGATAAGTTTTTATAACCTGATGAAGGGGACCTTGTACTCCCCGAAACGCGTCGTTTTGTGCACACCTGTCCTTGGAAATAAAAACTAAGAAAAAGAAAAAGAGACCACAGAAGGTTTGGACGAGTTTATTTGCGCCTTAAGCAGACCTATTGCTATCCAGTATCTCTCTTGACGGGACACATTGGCACCCCGGATTCAAGATTTCGTACCTGCGGCAGCACAAACTGACGTCCGACCCGGTCATTATCTTTATGCTATTATTAGTGTTGTGCCTTAATCGCACAACCTAAGAAGGTGAGCCTGTATTTCTCTTAAATACTATTTAACGATATTTTAACGTTTTCACACGATAGTGCGCTTCTTTTTATTTTTTTCCATTGTGCCTATCTCATCTGAGTGGGACTAGGGAAAACGCCAATTTGAGCACCTGTACACTCTGGAGACGCCAGAATTTGGAAGCAGCACATCAGTGTGAGACATCTGTTACTACAACTATAAGAATGGATTACATCCCTAATAGACTTGAACAACGCGAACATCTAATTAACCAATGTGTTAAAATTTCCACAACCAATGAAATTGGAAATGAGAGGGACTGGTCAACTAATGCAAGTATAGATGAAAAAACCCTTCTAAATCTATTTAATGATATTGAGAAGCTTATAGAAGAAGAAATTCATCATCATCTTGATGCGGTGTTTTTGGGTATATATTTAGAAGAGGGCCTTGTCCCCCGCGGTCTCAGATTGAGGTTCGAGAACTCTTTCAAGGATGATAAAGCTTTCTGTGAGGAGTGGGACAATTTTCTTTTAGACTGTGCTAGAGGTCTAATGTCCAGACTCATTAATAAAAGGAAAACAATGCTTATGGGGATTAGTAACAAAATTTCCACATCATACATTGAATTAAACCAATTCAGGTCACATAATGCGTTCACTAAATTTGATCGCATGATCACTGCAAGGATTCTTTATTATGAAAAAGAAACCCTGCAGAAAAAAAGCAGTAAGCTCTCTAGAGACAGAACTGATTTTGCATCTGACAATATCAAGTTCTGGCTCAAAAAAGAGAGTGAGAAACATCCCAGTCTGGTTTCCAATTCTGTACACTCTTCTTTTAAACCACCTGCAACCGAAACACAACCTCAACATCCTGGAAATTATGCCCAAGGCGTATCACGATATTATAGAAAAGGTCAGACTTTTCTTAATAGCACTCGATATCCAAACAAACAAGGTTTACATTCCCAAAGATCACGTCCACACAATTATACACCACGTGGTTTAGGGAATATCCAGTCCAAGGGGAGAGACAGAGACAACCCACCCAACAATTGCTTCGGTCCCCCAAGAAATGATAATGTAACAGTCAGTAAACCATTATCAACCCTTACAAGTTCTAACAGTCCCTCCACAGATGTATCCCTTTCTGAATTCCACACCCCAATATCCAATCACACCACATCTGTGAATTCCTTTTCCAATTTCAAACCTGAGGCTATAGATCTTACCACATCCCAGACCATCACCACAGTAGGGATGTTTCCTCAAGAAATTGTAAATGAATGTGGACCATTAAATCTACCACCCACACAGTTTTCTATATATCCTTCCAATCCAATGGATAACAACTCATCTATCAATACCTCTCCGTCAGATGTGGAAGCTGACTCTCTACTCACTACTCATACACTCACACCACCTTCTCAAGTGAAGAAACAAACCGAAATAGGGTCCATGTCCATCCCACCTCATGATTCTTCACATTTAGGACCATCTACATCATTATCATTTCTTACCCTCCCCCCCATGATCAACACTGTGGGAATATATCCGATACTCAAGAGCCCAAACACCACCACCATAACGGATTTTTTTCGGCCACTCAGCCGCAAACCTACAAAAAGAAAAAAATCAGAAGAGGATGTAGGGCTGGCAAAAATAAAAAGAAAACTACAAAACTCTCCCACTTAACTAGCACATCTAATCAATCCCTGGGCATTTTCAATCTTTCAGATTACACCTTGTCCGATACTGAAACTGCCATTCTAAAAAAGGGATTGTCATTCTGCCCCACGGATAAATTTGACGAATTTAATCTGTTTTTGGACCTTAACAAATATATAAAAAAACTGACACTGAAGAGACATTTTGAACTTTCAGAAAATAAAAATATGAACAACATAAATAACAAGACTGAAAATGTTATAACTGAACTGAGTGAGGCCATTGGGTTAGACACCTGTCAAACTACCATTCCATCAGGTCTAAAACCCCCTTCTACTTTTTACCCCATCCACCATAGGGGAAGTTTTTTAGAAACATTTTATTCGGTAGTATCTGAAGATTTTAGAAGCATCAATATTGGCCCAAAGGGTAGACAGAATTTGAAACCTTGTGAACAAGCAGCAATAAAAAGGCTTAAATCGAATCCAAAAATCATTATAAGAAATGCAGACAAGGGAGGAGGAGTGGTGATTCAAAATAAAGAAGATTACCTGAAAGAGGCCAATAATATCCTATCTGACAGTAACTACTACCTTCCCCTTAATAAAGATCCCTCTCTGGAAGATTTTTCTTCCCTTGAATCCCTCATAAAAACTACAGGTTCCTTTCTTACCAAAAAAGAAAAGGAATATATAATGGTGAAAGAAGCTTCTTTAGCCACCTTCTATCATTTACCCAAAATACATAAAGACATAAAGAACCCTCCGGGACGCCCAATCATTTCAGGGGTCAATTCCTTAACCCGTAATTTATCCCATTATATTGATATCTTTTTACAAAAATATGTTATTAATTTGAATTCCTTTTTGAAAGACTCAACATCCCTTATCCTACAACTCAAAAATATACAATGGCAGCCTGATTACCACTGGCTTACTTTGGACGTCTCAGCGCTTTATTCAAATATAGCACATGACCTTGGGATCAAATGTATATTGGATTTTTTAAGTGTTGATGACCAGATGCCTAAAACACAAAAAGAATTTATTATAGAATCAATCGATTTTATTTTAACTCATAATACATTTATGTTCCAAAATCAAATTTACAAACAGATTCGCGGGACCGCCATGGGAACGCGTTTCGCACCCAGTTTTGCCAATTTATTCATGGGCAGTTTCGAGGATAAGCTCATCTATAAAACAGATTTTTGGACTGAAAACATCATTTTGTATAAAAGATATATCGATGATTTGATTTTTATCTGGAAGGGAGATGTCATGTCTATTACAAACTTTATTAGCCATTTAAACAATAATGTTTGGGGGATTAAACTCACAGGTTCGTTTGACAGAACCCGAACAGAATTTTTAGACCTTGAAATTATGTCTAAAGACAAAGAAATTACTACACGGACCTTCTTTAAGAAGGTCGATAGTAATAGCTACCTCGATTTTTCGAGCACTCACTACGGCCCCTGGAAACGTAATATCCCTTTTGGCCAGTTCAAAAGAATTAGGCGAAACTGCACATCTGTCCAGGATTTTCAACAACAGTGCAGAATTCTTGCTACTAGATTCCAGAATAAAGGATACCCAGAGACGTTAATTGAGGGATCGTTAACCAAGGTTTCGAAACTGACCCAAGCAGAATGTCTAATCCCTAAAAAGAAAAATACCATCCAAACAGAAAACCCCAGTTTTCAGTACAACTTTATTACCACCTACAATCAGAATTTTAAAACAATAAAAGCTATTTTGAAGAAACACTGGCACATTTTACAGAGGGACCCGGTTTTAAGTAAACTAATTCCTAAGGCACCTGGACTTACCTACAGAAGGGCCATGACATTAAAAAACCATCTTGCACCAAGTAAATTAAGAGAATCAGTTGATCCCCAAAAAAAGATGAATAAATTCACACTAATTAATAAAGGAAGTAAAAAATGCAATCAGTCGAGATGCCTCTGTTGTAACACGATTCGTTCCAGTAAAACCTTTACAAATAGTTCCAATAATGAGACTTTCCAGATCAAAGAAACTCTGGACTGTACTTCAACATACGTCATTTATATACTTGAGTGTCCATGCCACTTGTTATATGTTGGTCGCACTATACAAACATTGAGGAATAGATTAAATAAACATAGGTCAAATATCCGAAAAAAGTATCAAAAACATAGTGTTTCTCGACACGCCGCAGAATACCATGATGGTAACCCCATCGGCTACCGCATAACCCCTATTGAACAAATTCCACCACATCAAAGAGAGAATGTCCGATATATCCGAAGAAGAGAAATGTTCTGGATATTCAAATTGAATACACTGAATCCATATGGCCTGAACGAGGCCTTTGAAATTAACTTGTAACATAACAATAGTTTGGCCACCAGCACACACTTAACCTAATAAAACTAACAGAATTCGTATAAGTATTAATTAAAAGTCTCATATATTTCATGTAATGGACATATATGATACACAAATATAGTTTTATTATTATATATAAAAAAATGTTTTTCCTTTATGCTCATCTATTCACTATATATTTGAATAATAACATTAATATTCCTATTACAGCACAATAATATTTATATATATACTTTTTAAACTTAAACAAATACTATTTGAATATTTTTAGAAAGGTAATTCATATCATTATGTGTTATAACCATTAATATATAATAAATATTAAGTAACCAACTCTTCATAAGGTTCGTTATATTACCGGTTTTACATATCCACAGCCGGTCACGTGAGCACTTGATCCCAAGTAGATTGCGGCTCAAACAGCAATCACGTGACCGAGCATGCGTTCCATTACCCGGTCACGTGTTTTGCTTGTCTCGGCACATACAACTTCCGCAATCCTTTAGTTAAGCATTGACCACGTGATCCGGCATGCGTTCCACTGCCTGGTCGCGTGGTTCGCTTTTCCTTATATGTATTTTATTGATTTCTTCATGTTCTTACCATTAGTTCAATTCATCTATAAATTACTAATATATATATTTTATATTTTATATAATTTTTACGACATTGTCCGATACTCTGGCCACTTCCGGTTCCGGTTTGCGTTCCAACCGGAATCATGTGACCGACTATGCGTTCCAAACGATACCTGAATGAAGCGCACAGAAAAGTAACATCATCTATTTTAGTTTATTTTATTTACTATATGTAACCAAGTGTGATATCCTAACAGAATTCCATGTGTTTGTTTTCTTATCTTTTTTTCCCTACCTCAAGATTTCGTATGTAATGTATTATCAGTATAATCAACCTAAGCCCCGCCCCTATGCATCTTTTGGCGGCTTTTTGAGGTTTGTTCAGACTATAAATGTTTGTTGTATGACATTTGTGATAGATAAGTTTTTATAACCTGATGAAGGGGACCTTGTACTCCCCGAAACGCGTCGTTTTGTGCACACCTGTCCTTGGAAATAAAAACTAAGAAAAAGAGACCACAGAAGGTTTGGACGAGTTTATTTGCGCCTTAAGCAGACCTATTGCTATCCTTCATCCGCAGGGAGGCTTTTTTTTTTTCGCTGCCCAGATACACTTACAGCGTTCTCTCGATTTTATCTTCGAGTCTGCCAAGTAGGGTCAACAATGTGTTTGAAGAGAGGTGAGAATGCCGAGCAACTGGCAGGTATCTAAGTGAATTTCCGCTTTTTATTAACTTGGTAAGGACCATGAGGGTTTAGAAAAAAAATGACTAGAGTCTGAAGATCCTATATATCGTTATGTGGAGGACAAACGCATTTCAGGAAACCATACTAAGAACGTAATTCTGTCTGTCCCTGCCCGACTGGGAGGTGAAATCGAAGTTTAAGTTATAGTACTTCAGTCTGCTGCGTACGTTCAATGTCCTTTTTGGAAATATGAGCTAGGCTGCTTTCTCACGGCTGTTTGTTGTCCTTGACATGTGGTCCCTGTTACAACGTGTTTCCAAACCACGGTTCATATGAGCTGGACACACAGCATCATAGCAATCTTGATGATCTATGATCATATGTGCCTGCCTTGCTGCAAAAAATGAAGTTTTATATATGCAAATGAGCCTCTAGGAGCAATGGGGGAGTTGCCGTTACACCTAGAGGCACTGCTCTCTCTGCAACTGCCAAACCCTCTGCACTTTGACAGGGCCAGGCAGTATAAACCTTTACACTGTCAGGCCCTGTCAATCAAAGTACAGAAGGCACAGCAGTTGCAGAGAGAGCAGAGCCTCTAGGTGTAATGACCACGCCCCCGTTGCTCCTAGAAGCTCATTTGCATATATTAAAACATCATTTTTCTCAGCAATGTGGACACATATGTACATGGGACCAACACAGATGTCTTCAGCTGCCAAGTGCACATGTAACAGGTCAGCCAGTGTCATAGGTACAAATCTGCTGACAGTCGCTCTTTAAATCATTTTTTTTTTTTCATGTCCCTAGCTATATTGGAAACGAATCCTAAAATCATGCAGTTTACACTGTGGCCATTAGGCCTAAGATATGTAAAGACTACCTGCTTTATGAGCACAGCCACATACACAAGATGGTAAGGTGCTGACTCCTTTGACTTCTATGGAAGAGATTTCTAGGAATGACCTGTGCAGGAGGGAGTAGATAAGCTGTGATATCACCTAGTTTCAATGGTGGATTCTGTTCTTTCTATACAGAGGTGACATCTGTTATTATAATCCTGCCTGTGATAATGCACTGGCTGCTGAAAACATTAAATTATATAGTAATCTTTTTTTTTTTTAAATGCAGCATACTCCAGGTATAGAGTTTTTTTAAAGGGGTTGTCTCACTTCAGCAAATTGCATTTATCATGTAGAAAAGGTTAAAGGGGTTGTCCGAGTTATTTTTTTGTTCTTTATATGTTTCTAACTTGTCAGGTATAACAACTTTCCCATATACTTTGTGTATCTAAAGCTGCTGGTTTCTCAGAGTTGACTGAGGGTCACATGACCTGTGATGTCACCTTATCTCCCTGGTCTATGATGTTTCGTGTACAAGCCTCAGAGTTCAGATAACAGTCTGTACACCAGCCGTCACTGGCCACGCCCCCTTTCTTTGCCTGCTCCTGCTATCTGCTCTCTCCCTGGATTCCTTCAGATAAAACATTAACCCCTTCAGCCAGAACACACTGAGGGCTCAAGGCTTTACAACAAATAGTAGCTGCAGCAGTGAGAGGAGACAAATGCTGGGCAAGGAGCTATAGAGGAATTGTATTGTACAAGAACAGGTAGGGAGAATTTCCTGTGTGTATCAGCAGTGTCATTGTACAGCTGGGACTTGTAGTCCTACACAAACAACATGCTGCTGAGTATCCCAGCAGGCAGACATGTACTCACAGCACTTATATTCACTGCCTTTGCAGAGAAGGGGGAGGGGCAGAGATTGTTATTACTGCATGTAAACAAAGGCCAGAAGAGAACCAGGGAAATGAGGAAATACAGATTTTTTTTTTTGCCTAAAACTTGCTGAACTTAGTTATATATTGCTGCCCATCAGATTTACAGTGCTATATTTTTTTTTCCATAACTTGGACAACCCCTTTAATACAAGGCATTTACTAATGTACTGTGATTGTTCATATTGCTTCCTTTGCTGGCTGGATTCATATTTCCATCACATTATACATGGTGGCCAGGGGGGAGAATTGCTCTGATGCTCCACTCATACAGGCTAAATGAGTGAAGGGGAGCTTATGTCCGTGTTCAGCTCTGAACCCGGACAACCCCTGTAAGAAAAAAGATAAAATCGTGTTTTCTAGGTAAACTGTATGCAAAGTGAGCTTTAGGGCTCATGCACACTAACATATTTTCTTTCCATGTCCGTTCCGTTTATTTTGCAGACCGTATTCGGAACCATTCGTTTCAGTGGGTCCGCAAAAAAAACAAAAACAGAAGTTGATCCATATGCTTTCCGTTTCCGTATGTCAGTTCCCCCAAAAAGTAGAACGTGTCCTATTATTGTCCGCATTACGGACAAGAATAGGACTGTTCCATTAGGGGCCAGCTGTTCTGTTCCGCAAAGAACGGAAGGCACACGTTTTTGGCGGATCGCAAAATAGATGCAGTCGTGTGCTTTAGCCCTGATACTCAATTTATGTGTCAGGAGTCATATTCCCTGATTAATTCCTCAGATTTCTGTACTGGACAGTTATGACCAACCCTCTTAAGGCTACTTCCACACTTGCGGTGCGGGGCTCCGGCAGGCTGTTCCGGTGGGTGAACAGCCCGCCGGATCCGTGCTACCGCAAGTGCACGTGTGGGGCTGGAATTTTCGTTCTGGCCACCTCTAAACAGAGGTTAACGTCCTGCGGCCGGATCTGCGGCCGCCCCCATTACAGTGAATGGGGCCGGAGCGCAGTTTCGGACCTGCACTTGCGGTAGCACAGATCCGGCGGGCTGTTCACCCACCGGAACAGCCTGCCGGAGCCCCGCACCACAAGTGTGGAAGTAGCCTAACAACAACTAATTGACATTTCTCGCTTTTGGCGTAACATCCACCCACACAGATTTAAAAAAGAAAAAAAAAAAAACACCCTTGTGTGCGCATCACAGGAAATTTCCTAGACGAAAGCCTTGTTAATTCCCCCCCTTGTGAATAACAATGCATTATTTAAGTTTAACAAAGACACAGAGTGCAGTCTTGAAGAATGTTTATTAACCGTTTACCTGCCTCTGGAATTTCCAACAAATACCATAAATGCAGTTTATAGAAAAGTTAGTGTGTCCTGGAGACTATAATCGGGCCTTGTGGACGTTCATGTATGTTCAGCATCTGTATCACAGAGATCTGATATATGACCGCAATACATTGCAATAGGGGCACTTATACCGTATCTCAGTAGAGAACACAACATGCTCCTTCAGATGCCCTGTAGTATACCGTGTGCTCCCCGAAGGGCTTGGATTTCAGCACTTTAAGAAGGATATATGACACTTACAGTGCAGTTTTTTAGCACGGTTTCTTTATGGGCTAGCAGGTTCAATGATGTCATATTCGCCAACAATCGTATTATTTGCGGAACAAACAGAACATTTACATTGTGCTCTTTTTTTCATAGGTTTATCTCCAGGTCCACCGACAATCGGGCTCTTCTTCTGCCTTCCAAGATGCGTACTGTGTGTTTGATAGCCCAAGACACTTCCTGCTGCCCGTGGATTGACCAACATCACTCACATGAACAGCGCTGGCCAATCCAGGAGCATGCCCGGGCAAGTAGGAGCGGTCTTGGACTACCTATGCAGTGTGTAATAGACAGTCTGAGAAGCAGTGCGCCCATCTTGGATGGCAGAAGAAGAGCCCAGAAATGGGTGGATCTACATTTAAAAAGATAAAAATGAGGTCACCATCTATGTGCTTGGGTAGGCCATCACAGTATGTAGTGGTTTGTGAGGATCCAACTGATCAGCAGAACATAAGGCACTGGCACTTGTGCAGAACAGCTGTGTCGGTTACTTCAGCAAAGGGGCTTCAGTTCTCCAGGGAGCCCCACTGCTTCTTTAGGGCCCAATCAAACAGCCGTATGTGTTTTGTGGTTCACAAATTGCGGATCCGCAAAACATGGATACAGGCCCGCGTGCATTCTGCAAAATGCGGAATGTACTCAGCCAGTCCTATGGTAGAAATGCCTATTCTTGTCCACAATTGTAGACAAGAATAGGACATGTTCTATCTTTTTTGCAGGGCCGTGGAACGGAAGTACGGATGTAGGCCACACATCTTTTGAGCTCCCATTGAAATGAATGGGTCCACAGCTGTTCTGCAAAATTGGTCTGCTGACCCAGAAATACGGGCATGTGAATGGGCCCTTATTCTGCAGATCAGGTGGACTCTGGAAGGGTAGGCTTCCACCAGTCGCAAATTGTTTCCTTACCCAATTATAGACCATCGATGTAAAGTCCTGGAACAATCTTTTATCTCTATGAAGCTTGAATTTCATATTTGATGTATGTCCTCAATTAGTAATTCTGTACGTTTCAGGTATTTCCTATTAGTCCAATGAGACTTGAGAAAAGGGAAAAATCAGTGCACTCAAATATGGTAACAGCCCACAGCACGGCTCCAAAGCATGTTCAAGCTGCTATATGGGTAGTAACCAAGGGGTATCCAGCGTACTTAATAAAAAACATTATCCTTGTTTATATTGCTTACACGTTTCAACCGACCATTCCATTTTTAGTTCTTGCAAGACCGCTACTGGCGGTTGAAACGCGTAAGTGTTACACAAAGAGGATGTAATTTGTAGTGGATGTTATTTAATAAAGGATTACATTTTTATGAATCGCGTGGATCCCCCTCGGTTTCTACCCATTTTCCTATCAGTCCCAGCTGTGGACTGAATGCTCGGCTGATCACTAAAAGAACATACTTGATTTTAATTGGGCAATAAAACGCACTCAGTTGTGAATTAGAGTTCACATTAGGTCTGACCCCTCCCCCCCTTCCTTTACTTTATTAAAAACAAAGAAATGTGATTGTTAGAAGCGATTAGTCACTGCACTATGGGTATCTTACACTGAGATATCTTGCCCAGTGCCATTTCCCCTCATAGCCTTTAATTAGCGGGAGGCGATTAATGTATTACCTGCTGCATATTCCATTTCATGCAGAATATATTAGGCTCTGGTTGTTGCTGCTTGTTTTGTGTACTCGGAGTTGCACTCAAGGCTTCGTTAGCATATCGTCTCTTTCCGATTGCGGCTGAACAATGCAAATGACATGCCAATCAGCCGTCAGATTCCCAACTAATGTTCCCATTGTCTAATTTATGCTGTCCTGACATTCGCACAGGAATCACTGCTGCAAAATAAGTTCATAGGAAAACATTATTCCATTTTTTTTTAATATAAAAATTCTTTTTTTTTTCTGTACATTAGAAGCAATACATTTCTGAATATTTTACCCACACAATAATGATTTTTTTTTTCTTCTAAAATCCTTCTAAAAAAATGATTTTTTTTTCTTCTAACCGCATTATAGGCATTGGCTTTGGGATACGCCATCAATATCAGATTGGTGGGGGTCTGACAGGCTGTACCCCCACCAAACCGCAGCTTCAGAGTAGCTCTGGTGCCAGAACTGCACAGCTCCATCCATTGTGTTGTGGACGGAGCTGGTAAATGGTAGCGGTGGCAGTGCTGCAGTAGTCAGCTCCCTCCACAATGGTCTGGAGCTGTGTAGTTCCGCTGCCCGAACAGCTGAACAATGAGGGGGTGAAGTGTTAGACCCTCAGCAATCTCATACTGATGGCCTATCTTCAGGATACCAAAACCTGGACGACCTTTTAAGTTATAGCTTGTGAGCTCCTATGTTCCCCTAAGGTGAAATCCGTACACAGAGCCCCCGTCCTATTGTCACAGCATTCGATCATTCAAATAATGCAATACATTTTGCAGTGGCGAGGTCATGTAGTCACCCTGCACTACTTGGCGGTGTAGGCACTCACTGGGCATGGCACGGGTACTGACTAGCTATTCAGGAACGCCAACAGGATGCGCTTTGGGGGTATTTTTATGCATACCAGAAGTTTTCTTTCGGAAGCAGCTATTTGGCTGTATTTATCCTGTGTTAAGCGAAGTGTATGACCTGAAACTACTAGCCAGACACGGACAATATTTCAGAAGTCCATGGTTGACAAGACAGCAGAGGAGATTATTACAGATCTTGTCTAGTTCGTGTGACGCATACTCCAAAAAATTGGAAATAACTTCCAAAAATGATACTAGCTGTTACCTGTTCTTGCGGGGTCTTTCCTAGGCACGTGGCGAGGTTGCCCGTTAGCTGATAAGGATTTCTGTTGGAGATGCATAACATGTGAATTCACTGACAAACTTACAGCCTAAAGGACCATTTACGTGGGACGATAATGGTTTGAGCAATCGTTAATTTAAACCTATTCACTGGTCAGTGTAAGGTTGGGTTTCCCTGCAAAACCTTGCCAACCCACGGGCGCCAATGGTTGCATGATGATTTTACAGGTACAGCCAAGTTACTACCTTCAAAATTTGCAACCATTGGCTGCCAACAGCCCAAACGTGCAGTGATCCACTGTTGATTACTTCTTTAATTCCCATATAAAAAAGTTTTTTTTTTGTCAGCCGTCCATTCGCTCGTGTCAAAGGGTATCTGCCTTTTGTTTGTGATGCAATCATCATGAGCACACTATATATAAATGCTAGTTTAAAGAGGTTCTCTGGGAATAATCAGTTTTTAGCAAGTGCCTGCAGCCTGCCTCTCTAAACAGAAGATTTATACTTACCTGATCAGCACTACTCTGGTGCTTTGTGGTGCCTCTGCTGTGTCCTTATTCAGGTCCCCACAGTGCTGACATCCTGTGCAGCATGGATATGGTCACATGCACTGCTGCAGCCAATGACTGGCTTCAGTATTCACACGCTGCTCTTGGCCTTGTTGAAGGCAGCCATTGGCTGCAGTAGAGTGTGTGACGATGTCCATGTTGCTCCACCTGTCAACACTGGGGAGACATGAACACAGTGGAGCACTGCAGTGGCGGGCTGTAGCTAAAATGGGAGATGCGGGCACTTGCTAAAAACTGATTATTCCCAGAGAACCCCTTTAAGTAATGGACAATTTACCTGCATATGTGAAAGGATCCTGATCCCGCTGATTTCAGTGCCATAAGTGCCGGCTTTCTGCAGAGACTGCTTACGGTCTGGCAGAGGAGCACATATGTGAGAGTTCCCGATCATCTTCCATAGCAGCTGTCTCTGGCAGAAGCGCACTCCGTGGACTGCTGGAATGCACCTGGGGAGTATGTGTTTACTGAAATTGCACGAATAAAACAGTGAGCGAGCATGTATTCATTTTATAAATGGCGCCATTGATAAACGGAGCCAAATTGTAATAGACATTTTAATACACGCTGCCTTCTTATTAAGGACATTAAAGTGACTTTCTCTTGAAAGCCTATTCATTTGAATATTGCTGCGAGAAGCGGAGGAGAACGCTCGGTAATAAACAACTTGCTGTAGGATCTGTTGTGTGAGTCTTTATCCAATTGTGTTTTATGATTATTTAACTGCATCGGTCCTGATAGACTTGGAAATTACATTTGTTTCCTGTTCTCTGTCTCATCGGAGTTGTATGAGATGTTTCCTCGGCTTGTTACGAGCTCCTCGCTCTCACGTAGCCTCCTCTTCTGCTGGTGACAAGTGTCCACCTATTGGATTTACTGCTGAGACTGTAGAGAACCCCATTCAGTTAGGTTATGGTGGTGGATGGTATCTCCACTTCTACATGTGCCTATAGGTGGGTCACTTCCCCATCCATCAAGCTGAAATGATACCGCAATAGAGTGTATTTACAGTTCCCTGCTATTGGATTCAGAATATTTTGCGGGTTCTTGTCTGATGTCTTCAGGAATGTCATAGATGTTGCCCTTATAGTTTGGTATCATGGTCATTATGTAGCTCTAATGTGAAATCCAGGTAAACTTGGCATCAGGGCAAATCCAGGCCAGACATACAGTGTGAAAGGAGATCCAAACTCTCAGCACTGTAGATCCCCCTAATGCTGTGACTTTGATTCAGTAAACCCGCGGTTGGGCCCAGAATCCGGATGTTTAGATCCGGCCTTAGTTGTGAATCCAACCAAAAGTAATAGACCCAGTTAACAAGCAGTTGCCTCCAACTGTGTTCTTCTGCTAGACCTTTGGGGTTACATCTGAGCCCGGGGCCCACTGGAGAGTCCTCTGTCACTCTGATTGATCAATCCTACCTTATGTGCAACTTTTTTTTTTTTTTCTTCCACACATCACAAACTTCTAGTAATCGTATCACTCACACATTTCTCACCTCAGAATGGCCTATAGTGGTCCATGGCGCTTGGTTAGTACTCATGTTAACCACAGCCTTTGCTTTCTGCACTATAATACAGGCATTGCAACTTTTGGGCTTGCCTATAAGGCTGATTTTAACGTTTCGTTGTGGGAACATGTTCAGCGTATGCTCCAAGAAGCCCCCATTCACTTAGCGGAGATCACAAGGATGCCCCATTAGGCTGGCTAGTATTGACATAACTTTTTTCTTTTCTTTAAATGTGTAGGAAAGTACAGCAGACTGTGCAATCCAATACAGCAGGCCATAGGACAACATATGGAGGTATTCCTTGGTTCAGACTCCCCAATCAGACCCCAATCTTTATCAGACTTCAGATCAGTAAAATAAATAAAACAACTCGCCTCTCCTCCTCTTGACGGCGCACTCACAGCTCCCTGGTCTTCTGCCGGTGCAGCAGTGCACCGTGACCTGAGGTGGCACAACATCAGATAATAGTGCACGCCTATTAATCCTATACACTGTCAGGACACAGTGCAGCTCCAGGAAGAAGACCAGGGAGCGGTGAGTACAGCCAGTACTGCTTACTGTGCTACACTTACTGCTGCCCATGCCTCCTGCATACCAATGAGCGCTACCATAATGGAAGCACTCATTAGTATTCACTTTATAAGACACACTACCAATTCTCCCCACTTTTGTGGGAAAAAGTGCATCTTAAAAAGTGAAAAATTTGGTAAGTAGATCTGTTCCCCTTCCTTTACCATCCTGTGTGCCCATTGTTTTCATAGGGCAGCTAAGGACAGAGCGTGCCAATGTTCATGGATCCTCAGTTTGTATTCTGTTTATACCAGTATGCTACTATAATGCCTAAAAGTGAGCAACTAATTATATACGATTCTCAGTTTTCTCTCCTCCTCGCTGTGAACGGCCTCGTTCTGCAGCGCCGATCCGCTCTGTTTGCACTCGTTCTGCTGGCACCTGTCACTCTTCACTGGCACTGAATGCAAACAACCAGCATTATGCTCTTCTTTTTCTTACCTCCTGTTCCTTGACTCGTCATTTGTATGCGTTATATGGCACCCTGTGGAATGGGAGAATGTTGTAACGTAACGAGTGGCACAATGTGAAAGAGGATGACGGTGAACTTCCTTATATGAGGGATGGTAATGACCACTGAAACCAAAAATTTGTGTAGGAAAAGGGGTGCAGAAGTTGCAGCCAGAGCCCCTTTATCTTTTGGGATGAATGTAGTGGCATTACGTTAATGATCATGTGTATGTAAATCCAGTATGGTGTGATATTGATAATTTCCGATTTTTAACCAGGCTCCAGAGCCCATAATCATTTAGCTTGTAAAATACAGTATTTAAGGTTTTGTCTTTTCTAGTACTTGATACTAAGCCCTGGTACAAAACACAAATTAAAGGGGTTGGTTACTGAGGAAGTATCACCTCCTGACATGTCTATTTTAATAACAACTGGCATTCCCCATGCAATAACAACTCTACAGCAACTGCTAGAGGCTTTGAATGAATTACTAGTAGGGCAGTTTGCTGTCTGCTGCTTTTGCGGCCCCATTGAGATGAACGAGTCGCATCTGCAAAATATGCGAATCAGATGTGGACCGAAGATACGGTTGTGCGCTTAAAGGGATTTTGCCACTTCAGCAAATAGCATTTATTATGCAGAGAACGTTTCCATGGTTACGACCACCCTGCAGTCCAGCAGCATGGCTGTGCTTGTACACTATAGGAAAAAGCACCAGCCTACGTGAGCTCCAACGGTCCCGCCCACCAGAGAGGCTGCCATTTTTTCCCTAAGGTGTGCAAGCACAGCCGCAACTGCTGGATTGCAGGGTGGTCTGTAACCATGGAAACGAGCATCATATAATGTGATAGAAATCCAGCCAGCAAAGGAGGCAATATGGACAATCACAATACATTAGTAAGCGCCTTGTATTAACGTTGCGTAATAACTTCATAAACTCATTTTTGCTGTAAAAAAAACTCGGGTTTGGTTCCAAGTGGTACCTTAGAACCGAACCAGAGTACGGGAAATGGTTCGCGAAGTAATAACTTCGGCTCATCGGAGCCAATAAGTTCTAATACTATAAGGAGCTTAGGCTCCGTACAGTATTAGAACAAAGTTTTATGCGTACCGATCATCGCTAATCTCTACTAATTCTGGGCTTTGAAGTCTAAGAGGCAATCCTATCAGTGATTGACAGCTATCATAGAAGGAAGGCTGTCAATCACTCATAGGACCTCCTCCTCATAAAAGGAAGGCTGTCAATCACTGATAGGACCACCTCCTCATAGAGAGAAGGCTGTCAATCACTGATAGGACCTCCTCCTCATAGACGGAAGGCTGTCAATCACTGATAGGACCTCCTCCTCATAGAGGAAAGGCTGTCAATCGCTGATAGGACCTCCTCATAAAGGGAAGGCTGTCAATCACTGATAGGACCTCCTCCTCATAGAGAGAAGGCTGTCAATCAGTGATAGGACCTCCTCCTCATAGAGGGAAGGCTGTCAATCACTGATAGGATCTCCTCCTCATAGAAGGAAGGCTGTCAATCACTGATAGGACCTCCTCCTCATAGAGGGAAGACTGTTAATCACTGACAGGATCTCCTCCTCATAGAGGGAAGGCTGTCAATCACTGATAGGACCTCCTCCTCATAGAGGGAAGACTGTTAATCACTGATAGGATCTCCTCCTCATAGAAGGAAGGCTGTCAATCACTGATAGGACCTCCTCCTCATAGAGGGAAGGCTGTCAATCGCTGATAGGACCTCCTCATAAAGGGAAGGCTGTCAATCACTGATAGGACCTCCTCCTCATAGAGAGAAGGCTGTCAATCAGTGATCGGACCTCCTCCTCATAGAGGGAAGACTGTCAATCACTGATAGGACCTCCTCCTCATAGAGGGAAGGCTGTCAATCACTGATAGGATCTCCTCCTCATAGAGGGAAGGCTGTCAATCACTGATAGGACCTCCTCCTCATAGAGAGAAGGCTGTCAATCAGTGATAGGACTGTCTCCTTGACTTCAAAGCCCAGATTGAGCAGGACATTAAATGTATGAAATACAAGTTTTATTGAAGCTTTTCCAACAAAACTATATATCTATCTGCTCTATAATCTGCTTCCTACACCATGTTCAACATGACAGGTTCCCTTTAATACATTTTAAAGACACAATAAAAGGATTGCTAAATGACGGGAATGCCCGATCCAACATGTAGTGAGCCAATGCACATGGAGTGTAAGCAAGAAAGTAGACATTGAAGTTGTCAATGTGATGGAATGCTCTGCATTATGTACATGGCAGGATCTATATTATTGAGTTTACAGGCACGCTGGTCAATGAGGCTCTTGTGGTTTCTGTTTTGGCGGTGAGTGTAAAATTGTTTTGGTTTTTATTTTTTTTTCCCCCGACTCCCAACACATAAATTAAGCGTCAGGCTGACCTGTTACCAAAGGCAGGTTCATAGTTGCTAATAACATATTCTCCTAGTATTCTTCTCTTTCTTGTCAGGGAGTTTAAATGGAGAACCTTTGACATTCCCCGCACTGCATCTGACTACAAAGCGAGGAGAAGGAGGCACATAGCATGACAGCTGAGCCTTCTAAGACCCTTTCTGACGTCCCTTAACATTCCCTTCCAGAGCGCTCGGATTCGGTTTGCGGAATGCAAGTGTCAAAGATGACACCTATTTTATAATCACCGCGGAGCTAATCTTTTTTTCAAAAGATGTTGCTGACAGTTCTGAGGTTCTTAGTCAATTTCCATTTCAGCTTATGTAGAAAATGTGAAATCATTTTTTTTTCTGTAATTGAGTGAAAATTAAAGGGTAGAGACTATTCAGCTTCAAACAATGCCTGGCTAAAAAAGAAAAAAAAAAACATGAAAGGCTGGGGAACCATTCACGGCTATAAATTCAAGGAACCTAAGCTTGTCAGAAAAGGGCTGATAAGAATGCTGTTGAATACACGGTTCACGGGAGGATATAGCAATTACACCGACTCTGTTCCTAGGATTATAATACACTTTTGTGAGCGTATATAGATATTCACGCACAGTTATTTACACACCTATAGGCACGCACATTTACATCGTTCCATATTTGCTGAGGATTTGGGATTTTGACTTGATATGCTATTTAATGTCAGTAGGCTGCAACTACTTCACATCTGTGTAGGAGGCTCTGTTCGGGGCTTCTAAGGATATGTTCAGATGGAATTTTATGGACGCAGATTTCAGCGCAGATTAGATCCTGTTAACCTCTAACTGGGGCTAAACAGGAGATATCCAGCTCCAGTTGCCACGTTGACTGTAGAAATTGGTGGCAGAAGGCAATAGCCCTCAGAACTACATGTCCCATGATGTCTTATTCCTAATTCTGATCAGGATTCTAGAGGGCAAGAGATGCAGGTCTAAGCTACTAGAAAAGGCACAGGAGAGGCTGCAGACTGTGCCCTGTGCAGCATTGTGCATGTCACAGGCGTTGTATACCCTCCAACCCACTTCAGGGAGGGACAGAAATGACTGCAATAGTCTTAAATCAGCAGAACTAGAATATACAGGGCTATGAAAATGAGCAATTTTCACCCTATGTGTTGTTGGTTTCTTACAGCTCTGTGGCCCAGGCACATTCTTCCTGATATTTTATTAGACATAAGTGGCAGAAGCAATCTCGGACATCGTGATTAGAAAGAAGAATTTAGTCTGGAAACTCTAGTTTTCAGCTACATTCCCCTTTAAATGTGGATTTTTACATCTTTCTTTACGAGATTTTCTTTGGCTGTAATGTACTCTGAGATTGCCTTCTTTTCCAATATTAATGCCTTTTTGTTGTCGTAATACCATTGTAGTTATGGAAGTGCTCATGGGAAAGCAGGCGCCATTTGGAGTGCCATCTGTAGTAGTCATACTGTGTAATACAAGCCTAATAAATTAGGAAACCTCGAACTGTAGATTGTGTTGGCAGTGTAAATTTTTTTTTTAGCAGTTTAAATAATTGTTTTGTCACTTGGTAATGTCATTGTGGTTATGTGCATTTCCTTTATCCTAAAGAACATTTATCCTCCAAAAAAAAAAAAAACACAAAGCTGGAATATAAGTCTTATGTTTGTTGGCAGTGTGTGCCCACTGGAGCGCCTCTGCTACATGTGCGTTCAACTCGTCCTTTTAAATGGGGATCGTGCACACACCTTCAGTTGCTCCCAGCCTATGACAGCCTTCCCAGGGGTATACAGCACCCTAACTCGGTGGCAGGTGCCTGAGCAATAGGTTCTAGTTAACAGATTCCTGCTTAGGTGTGCTAAACGGTTTGCCTGTGTACCGATGCCTGCCCATTAACTAGAAATGAGCCATAGCTGTCTGGCCTAACCTCTGTCTGTTCCTCGCTATAGCCCTATGCTACCCCCCATGATCAACATGTTCTTGTGCCCTGAATTTGACTTTCTTGCAGGGCTGTGGAGTCGGTAAGCCAAAGCCCTGACTCCGACTCCTCAATTTCCCCTCACCCTGACTCCGACTCCCGACTCCGACTCCCTCATACATGGCGCATGTTTAAGTGATAACTTTAAACAAATTTGCATAAAATCAATAGTACAGATAAGTCATGACAAAAACCGTTTGTAATCTATCAGGCTTCTCTGGGTACAGCTCACTAAGGGCCTAATCAGAGGCGTAGCTAGAGGTTCAGCACATGGGGGGGCGAAACATACTTGAGTGGGCCCCCCACTTATTGGCTTCCCAAACGCACGTTTCCAACTTTACAGGCACATACTACTAGTTGTGCTTATAATACTGTATTAGCAAGATGACTATATAAACTGCTAGATCATCTATGCTGTTAAGTACAGTACAATAGACTTTCTACATACCCTAGTGTAAATACTCTACCACATAATGCAGTAAAATATAGGATTAATAGGAGTAAAAAAGGGGACTCCTATGTTAAAGGAAACCTGTCCCCAGCTTTTACATCACTAAACTAACAGTCCCTTGCCCCCAGCAGACCTCAGATCAGCGTATTGTGCCCCCATTAGACCTCAGATCAGCAGAATATGCCCCCATCAGACCTCAGATCAGCAGAATGTGCCCCCATCAGACCTCAGATCAGCAGAATGTGCCCCCATCAGACCTCAGATCAGCAGAATGTGCCCCCATCAGACCTCAGATCAGCAGAATGTGCCCCCATCAGACCTCAGATCAGCAGAATGTGCCCCCATCAGACCTCAGATCAGCAGAATGTGCCCCCATCAGACCTCAGATCAGCAGAATGTTCCCCCATCAGACCTCAGATCGGCTTAATGTGCCCCCATCAGACCTCAGATCGGCTTAATGTGCCCCCATCAGACCTCAGATCGGCGTATTGTGCCCCCATCAGACCTCAGATCGGCTTAATGTGCCCCCATCAGACCTCAGATCGGCTTAATGTGCCCCCATCAGACCTCAGATCGGCTTAATGTGCCCCCATCAGACCTCAGATCGGCTTAATGTGCCCCCATCAGACCTCAGATCAGCGTATTGTGCCCCCATCAGACCTCAGATCAGCAGAATGTTCCCCCATCAGACCTCAGATCAGCAGAATGTGCCCCCATCAGACCTCAGATCAGCAGAATGTGCCCCCATCAGACCTTAGATCAGCAGAATGTGCCCCCATCAGACCTCAGATCAGCAGAATGTGCCCCCATCAGACCTCAGATCAGCAGAATGTGCCCCCATCAGACCTCAGATCAGCAGAATGTTCCCCCATCAGACCTCAGATCGGCTTAATGTGCCCCCATCAGACCTCAGATCGGCTTAATGTGCCCCATCAGACCTCAGATCAGCGTATTGTGCCCCCATCAGACCTCAGATCGGCTTAATGTGCCCCCATCAGACCTCAGATCAGCGTAATGTGCCCCCATCAGACCTCAGATCAGCGTATTGTGCCCCCATCAGACTTCAGATCGGCTTAATGTGCCCTCATCAGACCTCAGATCGGCTTAATGTGCCCCCATCAGACCTCAGATCGGCTTAATGTGCCCCCATCAGACCTCAGATCAGCAGAATGTTCCCCCATCAGACCTCAGATCGGCTTAATGTGCCCCCATCAGACTCCATAATGTAAGCGCTCACTTGTATTCGCCTGATTGTACTAAGGCCATCCCTGCTGGCCCCCCCCAGAGGTATTGGGCCCAGAGCATCACCTCCCCTGCCCCCCCCCCCCCAGTAGCTACGCCTCTGGGCCTGATGTATGAAAACTGTCTAGGTCTAAGACTTTTTTTGTTGCCCATAGCAACCAATCAGAGCTCCCCTTTCATTTCTCCAGAGCACTATATGAAATGAAAGGGGAGCTCTGATTGGTTGCTATGGGCAACAAAGAAACTTCTACATCTAGACATTTTTCATACATAAGGCTCTAGGTGTTTTACATTAGCAGATAGAAGCCATGAGAGCAGCTAACCTCTCCAAACATGAGCTCAGAGGAAACATAAAGCATACAGAGAGAACATGCACTGGACATAAAGGGCAGTACACAGTCATCTCAACTAAAAGCCTTAATACTCAGGAATAGAACAGACATTTATAGGACATTTCATCATTTTCACAAATTCTTATAAAAATATATTCAGCACTGAACTAAATGTACTAATTCATTATATATTTTAGGAGTCGGTCCATTTTATACCGACTCCGACTCCACCAAAATGGTGACCGACTCCGACTCCACAGCCCTGCTTTCTTGACTACAGTCTTGGCTGATCCTTTAGTGCTCCACACCAGTATCCCTTGCCTCTGTGTGTCAGCAGTCACAGAGACTACTTGTGGCCTAGTGGTTCGCCCTACCATGGAGTTGCGATCCCTGTATCGGAGTCAAAAGGATGAAGATCAAGGGCCCACACAGATAACGCCCTTAGAAGAAGCCCCAAGTCAGATCTGTTTGGTAGACGCAGCTGTTCCACATCTGCTTCCATAATAGCATTGTTCTTAATAATGCTGTTCTGCTCATCTATGTCTGAGTAACAACACATATGGCTCCAATGCAACTCCCACTAGGATCGTCAAAGTTCCCAGAGTCTTGAATGTGAAATTTCCATATGTAGCAATATTAGCTGTTTAAAAAGAGATCTTTTGTTATGGCTTCCAAAGCATCAATAATTATTGGTCATGAAGGGTTTAAAAAGGGTTTCCAGTCTCACTTGTTCACATATCCACAGGACATGTTATAAATACCCAATAGAGGAGTATCACCACTTTCTGTAACTGCCATAGACTTCACAGACGAGAGCCTAGGGCATGTTTGACCAAAGCTCGTTAGAAATGTAGACTTCAGTTGGCTGCTGATTACTATTTTGCATCTTGCATGGACCTTGAGGACCCCTTGTTCTTCTGATATGTGGTAGTTCCAAAAGTGAGATCCTCACCTATCAAATATTTATGGCATATTCTGTCTGAATATGAAGGTGGAATATCCCTTTAAGAACAACATTTTACTGGTGTCAAAAAACCTTTCCCTGTTTCTAGGAAAAACTGCTGAGGGCCCAGAAATATCCAGTGATTTGGTTACTGTTCTTTCCCTCTTCATGGTATGTCTGCCTATGTATTCAGCCATAAATTCATCACTACAGAATAAACCATGTCTACTGTTTAAGGCCTGGTTTGGCCGACAGTCTAATCTGTGTGTGGAGCCTCCAACGTCATTGGGTGAAGTGAATATTTTTGAGTGATTCATTTGTTCTCCTGGAAGATCAGCCACCGCCAAAAGTGTCTGACAGGGGCTTTCTCCTCACTACACACTGAAAACACATGCATGTCCAACCGAACCGTATGTATATGGGGAGAGTTGGGAGAGATTACTGTGTGTTTGGCAACTTTTAGAAGGCTGGTTGAAATGTCGGAGTGAACTTTAGCGGTGGCCACGTTGATTGTCAGCCTTCATTTTCAGAAATATAGCGAAACAGAATATAGAAGAAAGTAATTGTTCATTGATTTTTTTGGATATATGCGATGATGCATTATTGTATTGTCATTGACAGCTAAAATGAACCCAAACATCATAAGC
The DNA here is from genome assembly GCA_900303285.1 of Rhinella marina. Lineage (NCBI taxonomy): Eukaryota > Metazoa > Chordata > Amphibia > Anura > Bufonidae > Rhinella > Rhinella marina. Next base: position 255,206 of record ONZH01005023.1, read on the forward strand.
GGCCTCTAACGTGCCTGTGCCACCATCATAAGTCTCCCGTAATATTCTCTTGATCCTGGTGGGGGCTGAGCGCAGAACTGATATTCTCATGTATAAATTGGTGAAAGTGTACCTGCAATTGGCCGTTTGATTGAGGATTTGTACACGTTCTGTCCTGAGGTTATAAACTGTGTAATGTTCTGACCTGAGATTCGCCGAAGACAAGGCTGACAAAATTCTGAATGCGGCATAAACAGAAGTTCAACTCATGAGAAATATTTATAGCAGCGTTTGACAAATGGTTGGGACGTAATGCGTTGGCGGGAAAATGACATAAAGGATACAGGGATTTTTTTATTTTTTTTCCCTTCTGTTCTCTGTGTTCTGACACAAAAATGAGGAGGATGTTTAGTTGTGTTGGGTCCTTTAAGTGCTGACTTGTTTCTGTTTGCAGATAATGAGATCTACTGGGAACACAAGGGGGTCTGTAGGCAGGAATATTAACACTCTAAACGCTTTGGTGTGTGTATCCTCAGGCACACCTTGACTAACTGTATTAGAGCTTTTATTAGTTATGTCATGCTCTTCATGTAACATGTACCCTGTAAGCTTTTTATTTTCCTGGTGTTAACTGTCGGCTCAGTTTACGGAGGCTGTAGGGAAAAGCTGCAGCCTCCAATTTTAACTCTGTTCCAGGAATCTTGCACTAGCTGCGCTGTTTTTGTCTTACAAAGACAACCCCTGTCCGTGCACCCTGTGAGGACATATAGACGACATAGAGGGGGAATTAACCATTTTGAATATACATTTATAAACTGGAATAGAGAGCTGCTCTCAAAAAGAAGCCTTTCTTCACCCATTTATTTCATCGTCAGTTGTAGTTGTGAAGATCTAATGATTTTGACAGTCTACTGCAATATAATGAAAAGTATTTACAGAGTATTGTCCCCATACTGTATGAAAGAAATGCAGATGTTTGCGTCAGCCTTGTTAGGTATGCCACAGTGCCTTCAATAAGAATATCGCTATAATGCCCCTATTGAAAATCATGCCATTTAGAATGCCTCTACATTCCCCCCTCTACCTGAGATTCTCCACTGCCTCCCATCTCTCCACCGGTACATAACTTAACTGATTTCAGGTCCTCTTGCAGGACTTTAGGCTGGACCTGTGGTGATCAGCTGATCAATGAGGGTTATCCAGACCTGTGGAGATCAGCTGATCGATGAGGATTGGCTGGATCTGTGGCAGTGGATTCGGGTTAGCAGGACCTGTGTTGATCAGCTAATTGAGGGCTAGCTGAACCTGTGGTCACCAACTGATTCATGAGGATTAGTTGGACCTGTGGTCACAAGCTGTTTCATGAAGGTTAACCAGACCTGTGGTCACCAGCTGATCGATGATGGTTAGCCGGACCTGTGGTCATCAGCTGATCGATGAGGTTTAGCTGGACCTGTGGCCATCAGCTGATTACCTTTCCAGCTTTGGTTTTGCAAAAGGCATTAGATCATGAGATAACCAGTTTTAATTTTGCACTGTTGCTACTAAAGCTGAGCTCAAGCATAATTTTATTTTTGGAAATTTCCCTCTTCTGTTTCTGATATTGATAAGAGTGCACAGACGATCAACACCCCATGGCTCCCTATCCCTAAGCACCGGCAGTCACTTTGGAGTCTCCCAATGCCCATTCAGCTATGTTTTAACCATTTATCCCATGTCTATCTCGTACAATATTTAATGATCAGTGTCAGCAGCAGCTTTCTGGTTAGATTTTATCCTTTTGTTTCGGAATGTGTGTCTTGCAGTGATTTTTGCATATCTTCTTGTCTGTGATGTTATCACTCAGTGGAGCGCTCACCTATTTTAAGGCTTAGAGCAGGTTTCTCTGCTCTGCAATCGTTTGCTTGTGACCTGGGTCAATTGCCAAATTTAACAAAGAAATTTAAAGGAAATGTTCAGATTGACCCACCTCATCATTCGGGCCAATCGGGGCACAAAAACTCTGTACTTATTATCAGAGTTATTCAAGCAGACACAGCAGTAGTCTTGTGCTCCGTAATGGTCCTTAAACCAAATGCGGATTGTAATTTGCACTATTGTACTGCAGAACAATGACTGCGATTGCGCACAGCATCTAATCATGAGGCAGTAAATAGCAGCGCTTGGATAAATCCATGGTTTTGTTGCCCATGCCTCTGATGCTGAACACAATGACAAGTCTTGTACTGGGACATCTTGATTTTGTAGTGGTCTAAACTGCTGTCTGCTCTGTAGCCAGATGTACATTGTGTATAGATATAGGGTATGTCTACCTATAATTGCATTTGGCTTATAATATTCTGTTTGTAGTTTTCACATTAGACTGCATGTGAACCCATTGAGCTACGTATGTTAGTGGTTACCTTAGATAAAAAAGTTGCATTAACTTCCAGCCTGCAATCCATATTCGGTCGTTTATTTCCAGACCCCTTGATATTCGGTTTGCATCCTGCTTCTCGTTTAAGTTTTGTCTTTCTACAGCCCATGATCGATCTTTTCTCCCTTGTTCTGACATACGCCAAAGCTGAGTAGTGTGGTCACCTTTCTCTTGCAGAGTTTGTAGCATTGTTTTTCCCTCCACACTTGTGCACAGCCCTTGTGATTGTCCATTCCTTCGTATCTACAGCCAGTAAGATATTGCCCCCCCCATCCACACTCTGATCTGCTGTTTTCAACCTCTTCTCCCTCCCTGATGCTGTTTTTAAAATGGTTGTCCAGCTCAGGAGCCTACAACCTAACAAAACACAACTCTCCTGTCTGTGGTCCCACCATTTTTGCAGTGCTGCCCCATTCGTATCCACTTCCAATCCCTGCTGGACCAGAAGTGGCTTGGTTGTGTGACCGCAGTGGCCAAACACTGGTAGAAGGACCAAAAGACTTGTAATTTATTTGACAGATGTCAATCAATGAGCATGACCGTCCACTGGGCATGAAATAAAGGTCTGATTCTGGCTGTTTGGTCTGACCACAGGTTGAGTAATTAGAGCAAATGGTCTTTGGCAATGGCTGAGCTGTCCTACAATACACACTATAGTTTTCGCAGTTTTAGATGAATTAATTTTCCGAGATTTTAATACTGACGACCTCCCCTCAGTCAGATGTTTGAGAAGGCAGCGGTACTCCTGTGAGAGACGTGGCCTTCTCTCTGCTCACCAAGCACAGCGCCGTACATTGTATAGTGGCTGTGCTTGGTATCGCACTCAGCCCCATTCACTTCAATGGGGCTGAGCTGCGCCTAGGACATGTGACTGATGAACGTGTCATCACTGGCCTAGGGAAAGCTGAGAGAAGGCTGCAGCGCTACTGCTGCCTTCACAAACATCTGATCGCCGCTGTCCCGAGTGTCGGGGAATAGATCATCAGTATTAAGATCTCGGAAAGTTCCTTTAAGTTGAGGTAGGTTTTCGGCATGACGACTATCTCCATTTCTGGTCTATCCTACTCCTTACCCATACCAGTTTCTTATAAATATTCCATGTTATTAGCAGTTATTGCAGAACGTTCCACTCTATAACAATGTATCATTTTTTTTATAATTAGACGCTTCTTCCTTTGCAGCATTATTTCCGTACTTACCATTTTGTTCTGTGCCATGTACCGGTGATGATACACCAATAAACTCTACAGACATATACATATTTTATCACACATCCGACACAAAGAAGATTCTTCGTTATGCCCCGTGGCGAAACAGTTAACCATTTCATAGGAGCGCTCCACTTCCCCAGGGAAACGGCGTTCTGTATATTGCTAATGAGCGTCTCTATGCATGCCATCTTCTAAAGAAAATGGATAGAAGCGAGCTGAAGACAGATCCCTACGAGGCCTGTCAGTGGTGAGCAAGCTGCGCTGCCACTGTGTTTCCTTGTGGGAGAACTCAAAGGCAAATGTAGAAGTGTAGACAGAAGTATAAGAGAACTGAGAGCAGAGGAGAGGGGGGTGTCTAGTATCTCGTGAAGAATATTAACCTCGAAGGAAACACAAGGAAGTCAAGATGGAAAGGTGACAGTCACTCCTTCCTCTGGTTTCTTATCGCAACTCGTGAACAACATGTATTGTGCTATGGAAACGTTCCACCAAGTCTGTTTCCTTTCTGGACACTATACAAGTTTTTGACTACTGTACCACAATGTAAATGGTACAGGTCTGTTATATTCTATATCTTGGAGCTCATCCCTTCTACAAGTTCCAGGAACATCATCCATTCTTCTGGGAGTTGGTTGCCTTCAAAAGTGCATATGGCAGATGCCCTATGCATTATATGTAACCTTGCTTATTGTAGTTGATTACAGAATAGCCACTTTTTAACGTGGGCTGGACGTGTGTTTTATTTATTTTTTTTATGTTTCGGCAGGTTTCGCTAATTTTTATAGGATCAGCTGACAGCCCCTCATTCCTTCTCATCATCTCACAAGAGCGTTGCGCTCAGCTGTCTTCATCAGCCTCATACACTTGGTATGGAGCAGTAGCTCGGATGCTTAACTTCTGGTCAATTCAAATACCTCCTCACCTTGACCATGTGATAAGATGAAACTGGGGACCTACATTATAGTGATTTCAGAGTTCATCACCTATCCTGTTGAACTGGGTTTCAAAAACTCTGGTCACTGGGTCTCATGATGCATGGATGACACGTCACTTCTATAGCCAGTCATTGGCTGCAGTGTTCAAATGACCCAGAATCAAATAGGAAGCTGATGCTTGGTGACCTGGGACCTGCAGGGCAGTGGTATAGCTGGAACTCAGAGGCAGGGACCAGGGAAGGAAGTTTTCCACTGCAGGTCTGGCCATGCTGTGGGGTCGATGGAAAAGATTCTCCAGGTGAACAACACCTTTAAGAGTAGGTCTATACGGGGCTAATACCTTACTAGCCATGTGGATGAAATTCTCTGAAATGTAATCCACACTTTGAGAAGAAAATCTGCACTGTAGATTATCGTGCAGTGCAGACTTGAAATCTGCAGCTATTTATGCTGTGGATTTCCACTGCAGATTTCACCCCTTGCCATGCACAGTGTAAAATCTGCGGCAGTATCAATGCATTAAAATCTGCAGTAAAAAATAAGGGAACGTTGGGAGTCCTAGATCCGCAAGGAATCTAGTCTAGATGCCCGCTACAATCTAGGCCAGTTTCTCGACATGGATTATAATACATGTAACTTGACTTCCTACTCCGGCTCCTTGAAAAAGTGACGAGCGGTGAGTAACCCCTCCCAAAAGTCTCAATATTTTGCACAAAAGCAGCATGCTCCAAAGGTTGCAACTTTTTGGCGCAGATAGATTGATAAATTCCCCCCAGGTTCTTTAGTTTTTTAGGAGTTTTGCTCATGTCAGACATAGGATCTTTACAAAGCCGTTGGTGGTGTGCAAATAGTTAACTTCATTTTCCCTTCCTGTAAGTGCTTCTGACGTTTGTGCTCCCGAATGGTGCTGACCGATGAGGAGGTACATCAAACCTATTCATGGAGTCTCCACTAACCCTGTGTTGACCAAGTTTGACTCTTCTGTGCAAAGCCATCGATCCATGCGACTCTAATGCACAAAGTCAGAGGTCACCCAAGCTGCCATTACGTCTCAATCGCAACGTGTCAGGCGGCAGGTTAGGGGAACGTTGAACAACAGTTGAGAAATTGATTTGTTGGCCATCCCTCATTGTAGATGTAACTGTGGCGCGGCTGAGTTAAGTGCTTTTACTGGGGACATGGATTTCTGAGGTCTTACACTATGCTCTACGGTTCTTAGAAAGCCGGAACGTTTCCTACGCGACCCCAGATGCAGTATTTCCTATTTTATACCAGCCTGCCATAATGATGGGAGACTGAAATGCATCTAGGAGAATGAATATAGAACGTCACTCTCGGGCTGCTCTTTCCTGCATTGAAATGAGAAGCGTGCAGATCAATAGCAGCTGCTTTTTTTGCGCTGAGCCATTGACAGGCATTGAGTGAGAGTGATGAGCTCCATTGGGGCTGGCGCTACTTTCCCCAAGTGCCTAATGAGACTCAGACTGTGCCGTACCAAGACTGGCATCGTGAAGAAAAGTGTCAGCCGAGCGAGCGTGCCTCTGACAGTGGTTTTTGCATCAGGGACACATGATGAGCAGATGTTTCTTTTTTTTTTTTTTTTTTTTTTTTTTAAATTTTAATTTTATTTAAATTTCAAAAGAAGGTACAACAATTCAGTGTACAATTCGCAATATGACATTAATCTTGCCAAAATGAGACCTTAATAGGCCTTCAGAGAATTCAATCAAGTATACAGATAACAAAATCTAACAAGAAAATACCCCAGCTGTAGTGTTATGTCAATCGTCCCAACCGCACTGACGAGATGGGACTCCCGTAGATGGTTACCGAGTTCCCTAGGTAGATCATGGTTGCCGTAAAGGTCCCAGAGTACCCTTAATATCCTCTGTATAATACCAGGTGGTATGCAAAAAGGGTTGCATGACTATACTTCTTTCTTCAGGTGTCAGCACCGTAATAATAAACTGCCTCCAGCGTTTGAAAAATCGCTTTGTCATAACTTGCTTTTTGGACTCTGTTTCTAATCTTTCTAGGTACATGTATTTTTTGACCATTGTGATAACTTCCAGGGTAGAAGGAACACTGGGTGACAACCAATGTTGCAGGATGGTGCGCTTGGCTGCCAGGAGAACTATGTGGACTAAGGCTGGAAGGGCCTTACCCACTGCCGTCCCGTCTTCTGGAGATGACACTGAGTGGAACAGCATTGGCATTGGTCCTAGTTGTAATGGTTGTTTCCATAACTTGTCAATAAAAACCAGTATATCTTTCCAAAACACTTGTATGTCTCTGCACTGCCAAATACAATGATAAAGATCTGCCCTATCTAGCAAGCATTTAGGACACCTGGTCAATCTATCTGGCCTAAGATCAGAAGGAGGAAGGGTAAAAGCATAAATGGCTGCGTGTATGAGCCTATATTGTGTAGATCTCCAGGTCTCACTGATTACGTGCTTACGGATCAACTGTAATCCCTCCAACAACCTCTCAGTGATATCTGGGAGTTTAAGTATTTTTTCCCAATAATGGAAGGAAATGGGTTGGTCTGACTGGGTCCCCTTTGCCACGAGCGACCTGTATAAACCGGTAATAGTATTTCTTGCTTGTGGGCCTCCCACCCATTTATCAAAGATGTTATCAGACACTTCCTTCGAGTAGTCTGACAGTCGCTTGCGGCAAAAGGAAGCCAATTGCATATACTGAAAAGACTGTGACCCCTCTAAGGAGTACTTCCGGACAAGTTCAGTGACGTTCAACAGCCTAGGTTCTGTGGCATGTAGGACATGTCGTAGCAAGGTTATCCCCTTCGTTTTCCAGCACTGGAAGAATTTGTTGGTGTGACCCGCGGGGAAATCTACGTGGCTCCAGAGAGGTAAGTGCTTAGATATCTGATAGGAGACCCCAAACCACTTCCGAAGCGCTTTCCATGTTGCTATCGTGTCTCTAAGAACTACCGATTGCTTCACCATAGTCGGTAATGAGGCGTATGTTGAATGCATAAGTGCAGCTAGACTATATGGAGAAGCCAGCTCCGACTCCAGTACCGTGTTGGAGTAGTGACTCAAACCATGCACCCAGTCAATGACATGCCTTCCCAAACAGGCCAAGTTGTATCCCCTAATATCTGGCATATTTAAACCTCCCTTGTCCACAGGCCGTTGTAGTTTGAGTAAGGAGATACGCGATCTCCTGCCCATCCATATGAACCGGGTGAAAGCCGATGTCAGCAATTGTATATCCCGATGTTTTAACAGCAGCGGAATAGTTTGGAGTGGATAAAGTAGCTTAGAAACACTCATCATTTTAATCAAGTGTATGCGGCCATTTAGATTTATGGGGAGGTTTTCCCATCTTTTAAGCTCATCTATTATTTTCTTTATCAAAGGAGGATAATTCATTCTATACAAGGACTCCGAAGTATTCCCTATCTTAATGCCGAGGTACTTAATATGCGTCTCCGGGACTGATATACCTAGCCCTCTGATTACCTGTAAGTCCTGAGATGGTAAAGGACGCATGGCTAACACCTCGCATTTCTTCAGGTTGAGCTTGAAGCCCGAGAAGGCCCCGAAGTCATTTATATGTTGTACTGTAGGCCCCAAGTGCTGACCTGGGTCCTGCATATATAGAAGGACATCATCCGCAAAGAACGCAGACCGTACCACCCTGGAACCTACCTGCATCCCCGGAAATAAATCCCCCTGCTCAATGATTCTGACCAAAGGCTCTATAGCCAGATCAAAGAGTAAGGGCGATAGTGGGCAGCCCTGCCGGGTCCCCTTCTGCAAAGGAATGGGGGCGGACCTGAACCCCGCGGTATAAATCTGGGCCGTAGGTGTGCTGTAGAGGCCTCTCAAAAAAACTCTGAAAGGGCCCTGCAATCCAATATCATCTAAGACTAGATTCAGCCAACGCCATCTAACGGAATCGAAGGCTTTTTCTGCGTCTAACGCAACCAACGCCCCCTTCTGGTCTACTGCCCCCTGTCGTCTCGCCCAGTCCAAGACTGTAAGTGTTTTCCTGAGGTTTGTGACAGCAGCCCTACCCTTAACAAACCCCACTTGACTGGTATGAATCAGTCCAGGTAAAAATGCTGCCAGTCTGTTTGCCAATATTTTTGAAAGCAGTTTTATGTCCTGGTTAATCAAGGATATCGGTCGGTATGAAGCAGGCAGATCCATCTCTCCCCCTTGCTTAGGTAACATTTTAATATAGGACAGATTGGCCGCTTGTGAGGGTTGGGTACCCTTCAGAAGTGCTCTGTAATAAGCCTCCAAAGGGGCTGCGACAGTGTGTTTCATAACCTTGTAAAAATCTGCCGTATACCCATCCGGTCCTGGGGCCTTCCCTCCCTGCAAAAGGCTTATGGCGCATACAATCTCCTCCTTAGTCACCTCGGCATTAAGACAGTCTAGGTCCTCTCTAGATAGCGAGGGTAGTCGTGCCCTCGAAAGACATTGTTGGGCACTAACCCTGTCAAAGGTCCCAGTATCCGCATATAATTCAGTATAATAATTCTGAAACACCTCCACTATCTTTTTGGGATCAGTGTGCATGTTACCCCTCACGTCCCTAATGGCCGGGATGTGTGCCCCTTTCCTTTGACCTCTAGCTAGGTTCGCCAATATCTTCCCCGACTTATTCCCATGGCGTAGCAGCTTCGACTCAAAGTACGACCTGCGAAGCTGCTCCCTCCGCTCCAGAACAAACTCATAGGTCGCTCTGGCCGACTTCCATGCTTCCATAGTTTGCAGTGTGGGGTTGGACTGATGTTGCGTGTAAGCCGTGCGCAAGGTATTGCTCAGGGTCAAAAGCTGCTGCTCTGTCTTACGTTTTACCCGGTTCGTGTGAGCCATAATCTTCCCTCTCAGAACCACTTTCCCTGCCTCCCAGAATAAAGCCGGATCTTCCCCATGCGCAGAGTTATGGTAGTCATATTCCAGCCACCATCCCTGCAGTTGCTCTACAAACGAGTCGGTGGTGAAAAGGGAGGAAGGAAACCGCCAGATAAAGTCCGTGCCCTGTAAGTGCACGTTCTCGATGTCAACCAGGACTGGAGCATGGTCAGATATCACCATTGGGCTAATATCACTGTGTGAAGTGCGGGATGTCAATGTTGCTGACGTCAAAATATAATCCAATCTAGACCATGATTTGCCAGAATGTGAATAATGAGAGTATTCCCTGCAATCAGGGTGCTGACTCCTCCATATATCAGTAAGCGAAAGATCTCTAAGGAAGTCACCCAGAATCCTCCCCGCAGGTCTTGTGTGCGCTTGTGTGGGGTCCGATGATTTCCTATCTTCTCTTGGGTCATGGACTATATTAAGATCCCCCGCTACAACAATGTGGACTTGTGTATCTGCCTGGATTTGCCCTTGCAAATTTGCATAAAAGGGAGCATGGTCTGTGTTGGGGCCATACACGTTGTAAATGCTCACAGTTCCAGCTGGTGACTGCAATACCACGTGTGCCATCCTTCCAACCTGGTCAGATTCCTGAGAAATGACCCTATGAACACACCGATTGGAAATTAAAATAAGAACCCCACTTTTCCTACCCTCAGCTGAAGATCCTAAAACCTCCCCCACCCACATTTTCTTCATCCTAAAGAAGTCCCTCTGGTGCAGGTGCGTCTCCTGAAGTAAGGCTATATCGGCTTTCAAACGCTTAAGATGGGACAGGACCATATTGCGCTTTTGAGGTGAGCGCAGACCCTTCACATTCCAAGAGACCACCCGCATGGCGATTGACACATTGGAACAGATTTGAAAGGCCACTCCACATCTCCATCGGGTGGCCTACCAGGAATGCGAACCGTCAATATATGTCTGCTAGGGTGTGAGCGTTGAGCAAGACTACAGCTGGTACACTGGTGAACGGCCAACAAAATGTAAAACAAACCCTCAAACATCTCTCCCTTTCCCTTCCTTCTCCCCCAACCAACCCCTTTCGGAGACAATCTATCCTGTGGTGACTCCCTTTTTTCCGACATGGCGAGCCCCACTACCCAACTCCCCACAAACAATAGAACCCTTGTAAGTCCTCTTTCCCCACATTCAAAATATTGGTGATACTGCACCAGTCCTGGCGTCAATGGAAGGTGAAAGTGTGCAACTGAGTCCCCAGGTCACCATTCGGTAAAGGTACGGTCCACACGGCAGGGATTTCCATCAGTCAGCAGGTCCCTGCTTCCGCGGTGTCTTGGTCTGCCTCCTTTCTCGCGGGTTCCAGCGCCTAGGTGATTCCGATCCCCCTCGTAGCGACGGCCATTCCTCGCTGTCTCGGGGCGCCTTGTCTTGTGATCGTAGCAGTTCCATGAGCTCCAACTCCGCCTCCTGAGGATCTGTAAAAGATTTTTGATGACCTCCCGAGTCCACCACTCTCAGGACCGCCGGATAGGCCAACTGGAACTTGACTTTCTTCTGAAAAAGTTCCGTGCAAAGCTTGCTGAATAGCTTCCTCTTTCTGACCACCTCTGCCGAGTAGTCAGCAAATAGTAAAACGCGGTGTTCATCAATAAAGAATGGTTCTCGCAATCTTCTATAGGCCCTTAGTACCATCTCCTTTTCAGAATAGTCCAGATATCGGGCTATCACCTGACGGGGTCGCTCCGTTCTGGTAGATTGTTGTTGAGTGTGAGATCGGGGTGGTCGCTCCAGCCCTATGCGATGTGCTCTTTCAACTCTGAAGGGACCCTCCAGGCCTAAGATGACCGGTATTTGTACCGCAAATATGTGCGCCAGAGTGCTATTAGATACAGTTTCTGGGAGGCCAACCAAACGCACGTTGTTCCTCCTCGACCTGTTCTCCAAATCATCGATCCGGTCATTGAGGCGGGTGGTGTCTCGGAGGAGCTCTCTAATGCGTACATGTGTACTTGCAATTTCGTCCTCTGCTGTAGAGATCCTACGCTCCGTCTCATCGATCCTAGCAGCATGCTGCGTCACCTCCGTCTGAAGTGCCTGGAGTGCGGTGGATACCGTAGCTTGCAGCGTCGACTGGATATCGGGGGTAAGTTTTTTGGCCGAGCAGATGTTTCTGAACATAATTGCCCACGACTAGGGTCCAGCCCCATAACCACCGCCATGTAGCCCTCCACAATGGGTCACGTGTGTGCGTGTCCGTGTATTTTTCACATGGTAATTGCCTGTGACTGGAACAACCTGCACTTGGTCACTCACACGTCTGTGAAGTCTGAGAGTCCTTGATTTCCTTTTTTTTTTCCCTTCCATCCTGCAGAAAGTTTAATGCAAAGTAAATTAGCAGACGTCAGACCAAATTAGAGTCCTGGGGATACTGACCTTGCCTGTCCTCCATTGCAAGATTTTGTTAATTTCCTTGCAAATCAAGACATTGTACGGAGTTAATTGCCATCAACAACTTAATTGTCCTTTTATTTCACTGGAATCATACCTTGGAAATGAGTAGGGCCTCCAGCTACGAGCGCTTGTGCCGGAGAAAGTATATCCCATTTAGATCGGAATAAGACGCAGCCTCTGGTTTACTGCACCTGGGAGGAGGAATACATGTTTATGGGAGTTTGAGATTAGAAAATTGGGATTTATTTTATTATTATTATTATTTTTTTTTTTTATAAACAGCGCCCCTCTTGTCCACAGGCTGTGTCTGGTATTACAGCCCCTCCCTATTCAGTTGAGTGGAGTTAAGGTGCAATACCTCCCTTGGATAAGTAGATCTTATTTTTCTAGATTCGGGGTATTTAAAGAGTATATGATGTTGGACACTCCATTTAAAGGGCTCGTGTAGGATTAGAAAAAGATTTTCTTCCAGAAACAGCGCCACACCTCTCCATAAGTTGTGTCTGGTATTGCAGCTGAAGTCTTGAAGAACATAGGAGTGAGCAGCAATACCAGACGCGACCTGTCAACAGATGTGGAAGAAAAAGGAACCACGTTTTTCTAATCCTGGATATAAACCCCTTTGAAATGCCGTCCCCACCCAAATGATCCAGACCTTAAGGTATGATTGTTATGCATGCTGCCATCGTCAAACCCATGCATTCTCTAATGCTATCTGTTGAGTGATCCAATAGTTACATGCAGGACTGAATAGAAGCTAATCCTTGCAAAATTTGCCTTTACAACAGCCATTAGTTTTACCATACCCCATGCTCCGGAGGCCGTTGACGAGCAGCACATTTGCATGGAAGGTGAAGCTGAAAGAGGACCTGTCTCCTCTTCTGACATACCTGTTTTAGTAACTGTTTGCATTCCCCATGTAATAACAATTCTGGAGCGTCTATTCTTATGACTCTCTGGTGTGCCATTCCTCTATTATTCCTGCTAGAAGTTATGAATGAATTGCCAGCAGTTTGCAGTGAAGGTCCAGATGGGTGTTACCAGTTTGGGGTGTGTCTCTGCACAGTCTGACATCATCCAATCAGTGCTGCCAGTGTCAGACTGTGCAGGGACACACCCCTAACCGGTAACACCCAGCTGGATCTTTTTTGCAAACTGCTAGTAATTCATTCATAACTTCTAGCAGGAGCGATCAAGCAATTTCACAACATAGAGTCATAAGAATAGATGCTGCAGAATTGATATTACATGGGGAATGCAAGTGGCTACTAAACCAGACATGTCAGGAGAGTGCCAGATCCGTTACTGAGTTAGTCCAATTTTAGCCAGTAGTCAGGGGCTGGACCGCTGGTCTAAGCACTATATATGTGCAAAGTAAGAGAACTCCTGTTATTCTCCAGCTTCCCCCTTTTCTGGCATAAATCCCTGTTTTTGTTCCCAATTGTCTTATTAGATTTGCATTACTGAGTTGGAGTTTTGGATGTTTGCATTATCATCAGCCACTTTGTATTATTTTGTCTTTTTAATGCGCTGCTCGGTTTTGTGTCGTTTGCTGTTTTCTATAATGTGACGTCCAGAGACTGCTGAGATGCACCGGTGAGGAGGAAAAAAAGGGAGCCTTTTGTGCATCGGCTCATAAGTGTCCCCCTTTGGCCATTTAACGTGTCATGATGTATGGTCGTTACCAGACAGCTTCTCATTTATTCTGCTTTGTGTGTGTTTCTTTGCTGCGGAGTATATTCCCATAGCATTACCTTCCCATTGTATCTATTTGTGGGGTTTATGGTTCCATCCTACACTGGCCATATACCACCCGGACGTTGTCGTTTTTTGGGGGGTCTTGATGGGTATTGCAGTATAGCTCATTGGCAATGGCGTAGCTTGAAGCTCCTGGGTCCAAATTTAAAATTGGTTCCAAGGCTGTCCATTTATAATGGAGTCTTTTTATGTGGCAGATGGGTCTTGATGACCATCTTGGGCACTCGTGACAAGGGACAAACAGTACCTGGGGCAGACTGGGAACTTAAAGTGGTCCTGAAAAAAAAAAACTAAAAGTGGCCCCATGTTGTAGGTGGGTCCAAATTGATAGAAGGTGGAGGAGCAAAACAGGTAGCCAGGGCCAATACAAACCATAAGTAGGCAGGAATAACTGAAGTAGGCGGGGCCAGCAGTACCGTAGTGCAGCACAAAATACCGCCCCAGCAGAACCAAATACTGCAGTGCAACACAAAATACTGTCCTGTCATTATACTGAGGACAGTTGAATTGAGGAAGACTCCTGTGGCTGCTGGCCAGGTTCATAAGTACCTGATGCTCCTAGCATTTATAAATTCTGAGAGCCTCAGATCGTTATGTACCTGACCAGCAGCTATGAGGAAGGGTCAGCTCCCCTAGGGAAATATCCCTGTACGGTATATGGCTCATCCGCCCTTTAACAGTACCGCTACAGCCCTATAGCTATACCCTTCTATAATGGTTCCCTTAATGGTCTTCCTTTACCAGGCTGGTGTCATCTCTGCATGCCTCTGTGGTTATTTACTGTAACATCGTCAAATGACCTTCCTCAGACCATCAGATTGTCCAATATGCCATACCATGCTTTCAGACGTGGAGGACGTATGTACGGTAAAATCCTCATGCAGAAGCACCATTTTTATGATCATACAGATTTCATCTGCCGCTCTATAATATTAACCCCATGATTTGACCCCATTGTGGACAATCTGCAGCTCTGAGGAAGGTTCTGGATCTAGTGTGTTGGAGAGTGTGGAGGATCTGGGCATACTTTGATCTGGGTTTGTATTCACCTCAAGGACCCGATCATACCAGACAGTGCTAGAATTTCCTTGGTGTTTAATATAATTATTAATATATCATTTGGTTAACTTTTCGGCCTTGTGATGTAGTTTGAGCATTTCTGCTGTCGGGTAGGGTAAGATGACACCTAGGACCAAGTGTAAGACATGTCATCTCTGTTATGTACAACTACCCCTATCTGGCTATCTGTATGAAGACTCTTTAGTGATGCAGCTGGAGGATTATGTATTGCAGCATTTCCCTTGGGCCCATCTTATTAAATTAAGGCACTTTTACCCCAGGAAGATGAAATGATAGAATAAGCATTTCCTTGATGTGTATGGACAGTAGACAAATACGGAGAGAGGAAAATGGAGGTTAGTGTCCCTTTTAAGATAATAAGAGTTAGTGGCACTCTGGGTGAGGGTTAAGGGGGAGCGATGTGAAATAAGGGGGAGGGGATGTCAGACGCAGATACAAATTTACTCGCATGTCTAGTGGTCTTCATATTTCATCTAATTGCATCAGGGACATTTTATTGAATTAGACTGCAGTGAGTGGCGGATGTTTAACCCCCTCTGTGCTGGAGCCCTCGGCTGCTAGACTCCGTCCTTATCATGTTTTATGGTTATTAAAACAGCAGCTGTGAAATTACAATAAAATACACCGGCCGGCTAATAAATTACGCTCGCCTTTTTTCCATTTCTTCCATTCATAACCAATTTAACACTATGGGACTTTTTATGTCTTAATCAGTTTTTGTTTTTCTTCATTAATCAACTAATGGATGTTTCTTCAATAGCTTGCTGTCCTAATGAAATCCGTAGGTAATTTGGCAGGCTACAATGATCTCATCAGTAACGCAGCAAGTTTAGCCCATTTAACAGATTAAAATGGGATTTTATTTGGTTTGGTTGCGCTTGAAATTCAGCACATTTCTAAAGAGAGAGTCTTTAACCTGTATTGTGCCATAAACTATGCAGCCTTGTTGTGACCCACAGTTTTGTAGATAGAGTATATGATAGTGTTGCTGCCTGCCCTCCCACCTCCTTATATAGGTGAGGCCCATATACTAAACTGAGAACCTTGTCCCCACAAGATGCATAAAAATGTACTCCCTTTTTTACTTCCTTTTGTTTTTCCCTGTTCCTGAGAAATCTTAAAGGCAATCAATGGAACCCTCAAGGTTGGACCGGCCCACCATAGAACTAGAGCATCCTCCAGTGTGCCCAGTCTCTGAAGCCATAGTAGGCCCCTAGTCACTTGCGACTAGGATCCACGTGTTTGATTCAAAACTTATTAGACGTCATTGATGATATAGCGGTTGGGCCCAGAGAATAATTTTCTAGGGTAAACCCAAGGAATTAAAAGGGGTTTTCCGAGAGATGGACAACCTTTGGCCACCTGTTTGAAAAGGCAGCAGCGCTCCCAGTAGCATTGTGGCCTTCATTCATCTTTTTCTAGGCCGGGTGTTGACATGTTTGTGTCATGTGGCCTAAGAGCATATCAACTCCATAGAAGTGAATGGGGCCGAGCGCGATACCAAGCACAGCTACTATACAATGTTACGGTGCTGCGCTTGGTGACCTGCGAGAAGGCCACGGCACTCAAGCTCTGGTGCCTTCTCAAAACGGCTGATTGACAAGGGTCCCGGGTGTTGAACCTCCACTAACCAGATATTGATGACCCTTTTAAGTCCATCAACGGGCATCCATAACTGTCTCCGTTGTGGCTTTTATCCAACTGTCCCAGAAACAGTAGGGAACTCTGTTGGCTGATCCTCCCTGCGAAATCTGCGATGGTGGCCATATTGGTAGTCACCTAGGTTTCTAAGAAACATACAGTGATCGCTCAATTTATAATATCCGTTCATTTTCGGATGACATTTCGGATGACTATATGGAAAACGAGTAATTGGTTCAGAAGCCCTAAAAATAAAAAAAATGAAGTTGAATAAAATTTAGCAGAAAACGAATACAGGTAAACTCTTGCATCTAACAGTCAAATTCTGCTGGAAGCTGTAAATCATTTTCTATGTACAGGACAGGAGCTTCTTCAGGTACATACCGTGTACCAAAATAGTATGGAGCCTCCTGGCTCAGGCAGAGAGCAGTACAGGATATGTAATACCGTACTAGGGAGAGGCGCTGCTAGGCCATCGATCCAGACATGCAGTTTAGCAAACACATGTTTTACCAGTGAACTACCAGTGCTGATTGCTTGGCCTTTTTAACTTTATATTAAAGGGGTATTTTCTTGCAAAGTGATGGTATATAGCTAGGATATGGCATAACTTTATAATAGTGCTGCATCCACCTCCCGGATTCTCGCTATGTCGGACGCTGCGGTCAGTGGCGTTCAGGTGAATGAGTCAGTGCTGCCTATCCCTTCTCGGTTGGGTGGTGGGAAGGGCCACTGTGCAGGGACACAGACCTAAACTATTGCTGCAGCTCCTTGATTCTCAGGATTGTTGGGTTGGGTTTGGGGTCTCCGTTGTCAGATCCCCGCGGATCCTAAAGCCGTCACGTTAGAACATACGAATTAGCTGCTTCCGTTCTAGGAAAGTGATATAAAGGTTTTGTCAGTGTACATTTGAGAAGCAGTTTTCTAATTTTTTTACCCAAATTTTTGTATGTGCAGGTAGTATTACAGGACGGCAGGTTCCTGATGTTTCTGGCCCCAGCAGCGTTATCACAATACAAGCGCCATGTACGGAATTTCTCCCATTTGTAAGGGTGGTATTTGAGTAAGAGGGGTGTATTAATGAGCTGTTCAGCCTGTGGCTGGGATATCCACATTAACATGTCAGTTGCTCCTTCGCAGCTGTTTTAATGCATGGTGACAAAGCTTCTGGTCTGTTACTGAGGAGCATCTTCCAGAATGTATGATGTCTGTGCGGCAGATCTCGGTAGAAAGTGGAGCTTTGCTTCAACGCCTTGGAATAACTCTTGTTTGCTCTGTGTTCTTGTACAAAAGCAGTTTTGTTGTTTTCAGTCAGTATTTCATTGTCCTCATAACAATTTCCCCTATTATTTTTGGAGCTCCGAACCCATTATTTCTAAAGTGCAGCTGAATGACAGTCTGCTGATTGCATGGTGGCAAGGATGATGTCTGCAGAAAGCAGCGACAGATAGGAGTTGTAATCAGGCA
Organism: Rhinella marina; assembly: GCA_900303285.1. Taxonomy (NCBI): domain Eukaryota; kingdom Metazoa; phylum Chordata; class Amphibia; order Anura; family Bufonidae; genus Rhinella; species Rhinella marina. The sequence goes on from ONZH01005023.1 coordinate 273,018, forward strand.
GCATTGCATAGTTAGCGGTGAAGAACTTGTTCACCAGACACTTGTTGTCACCTTCTCATTCTGCAGACCAGTGTTAGAATTCCGCTTCTTCTTGACAGGTTTGGCAAACATCGAAAAGATGACAAGATTGAACACAGGGGATCATGGAAAACGAAAATGCAAGAAGCCCACCCTTCAGAAGATGACAGGATGCGAATGAGGCAAGAACAGGAGAGGTAGACTTCAGCCGCTGCTTCATTAGCATCTCCTCTAACCAGGCAGCATGCCCGCCTTGTGTCACATTGACATAACCTTTACAGAATCACCATACAAGACTTCCAAAATGTCACCTTGTTTGCTTCAGACTTGTTTATCCCCCCTCATTTGTGCGTCTTAACCATTTGTGCGTTTTATCCCATTCACAAGTTTAGTTTGTGCCATGCATGATGTGTGAGAGGTTTGTGGTTAGTGACAGAGCACCTAGTAACGACGGTCTGGTAGACTGCAGTACCACTTGTGAACAGCAGATGGAGGCATAGAGCCCCGTCATGTTTTTGTGTGAATTGTTATAATTCTTTGTGTCCTTAGAATATAATATGGCTGCATGAGACCTGTGATATAAGCATGGCCCAGTGTTTCTTAACATTAGAGAGCTTTTCAATGCATTCTTTGCATTACTAGAATGATTGCATGCAAACAAAACAGTAGGAACATTTTTGCAAACAATTTACGTAATTTACAATAATATTTCTTTTGCTTCTTATATATTTATATCTACTTGGATATGGCAATTGATCATCATTTGCTACTAATATTGTGTTAATTTCCATTGGCAGTGGTTCCCAGCAGAGGGAAAATTAAAAGTTTCACTTCTCCCTACTGGGATCCGTACATTTATTTGGAAAAAAAAAAGTACACATGAGACTACAATCTGAATATACATTTCTGGCATGGGTATTGATGTGGCTGGTGGCTTTGATCTGTTCTATGTCCCTAGGACAACACTGATCAGTGCATGTGCATATTTCTCTGTTCCTCAAATGTATTTATCGCTTTTCCACATCTAGCTATTTTGAGTCTTAATGGCTAAAGCACAAAAGACATACTGAGTACATAAGGTGGAAGCTTCATAGCCACTGTAGTAGGTGTACTCTATCAGGAGGTCCTATCAGTGATTGACAGCCTTCCCTCTATGAGGAGGAGGTCCTATCAGTGATTGACAGCCTTACCTCTATGAGGAGGAGATTCTATCAGTGATTGACAGCCTTCCCTCTATGAGGAGGAGGTCCTATCAGTGATTGACAGCCTTCCCTTTATGAGGAGGAGGTCCTATCAGTGATTGACAGCCTTCCCTTTATGAGGAGGAGGTCCTGTCAGTGATTGACAGCCTTACCTCTATGAGGAGGAGATTCTATCAGTGATTGACAGCCTTCCCTCTATGAGGAGGAGGTCCTATCAGTGATTGACAGTCTTCCCTCTATGAGGAGATGGTCCTATCAGTGATTGACAGCCTTCACCCTATCAGTGATTGACAGCCTTCCCTTTAAGTAGGCGGTCCTATCAGTGATTAATGGCCTTCCCTCTATGAGGAGACTGTCCTATCAGTGATTGACAGCCTTACCTCTATGAGGAGGAGGTCTTATCAGTGATTGACAACCTTCCCTCTATGAGGAGACTGTCCTATCAGTGATTGACAGCCTTCCCTTTGAGTAGGCGGTCCTATCAGTGATTAACAGCCTTTTCTCTATGAGGAGGAGGTTCTCTCAGTGATTGACAGCCTTCTCTCTATGACTGTGTATACAGAGAGAGAGCTGTCAATCACTGATAGGACCTTCTCCTCATAGAGGGAAGGCTGGCAATCACTGATAGGACTACCTCTTGGACTTCAAAGCCCAGAATGAGCAGGGATTCAAATGAATGAATGAAAATGAAAAATAATATGAGTTATACTGACTCTTTTACTAAAAAACGATTTATCAATGTGCTCAGCTCCTCCAGCTCTATAACATGTTGCCTGCATCTTAGACACCATGTTTACTTTGACAGGTTTCCTTTAAGGCAATTTTGTTTTATTGGAAATAACTTTCTATAGGAAGCCCATAGACTTAAGAGTCATAGGTTCTACATTCTGCAGGGTGGTCGGAGTACTGGTATTCGTTGACGAGACAATTTGGTGGATGGAGACTAATATTTCAGGCAATGCTCCATGGGTAAAAAAAAAAGTATGGAAATTAATTAATATCAGCCAGGCTAGAGACACCTCATCACCTTCTGTGTTCTTTCCCTCATCTTTTCCTAGCAGTCGTCATATTGTACAGGGAAAATTGTGCGGTACTAGATGAAGAAAGCCTGTAGAGTCAGTGAATAAATCCTTATTTGGTGATTTAGACGCTTTAGGGCAACTTTTATGGGGCGACTCATAACTTCACAGAATTGAAACCTCTTCCGTATTGGCGTGTGGTGTGACTCCTCTGATGGAATCCCACGTATGAGCCCGTCTTATAGGATTACTTTATGTCCAGCACTTGTTGCATGCTGTATTTGGATACCACCATTTTGTTTTATTGTGATTCTTGCTTTTCCCTTTTTACTTTATAGTTCTAGGCTGTCCGAGAGGAATCTCTGAATGGCTCATCACCATAAATAACTCCGTACAGATTACAGAGAAGCAGCCCTTGTAAAAAAAAAAAACAAAAAAAAAAAAAAAAACCCCTTTGTGTTAACACCGTCCCTGCCAAGTCAGGCTGAAGCACATTGAAATCAGGAAGTGTTAATAAGCCCACTGGTATTCCTGCTCAATTAGCCGGACAAGCCTTGTGCAATGTCCGGCGTGTATAGTTGCCAGAGTAAAGTTATATTTAATTTGATTTTAATTGCGGAGAAAAGAGCCATTCTATGTTCCCGCTTGTAGACAGCTCCGTCTTTTTGCTTCATTTACTTCATGAAAAGAACCCCCCTCTCCACCGCCACCACCACCTATTGTCCATGGATAACTTAGTTCCCGCTATTACAAAGTTCATTTAGAATTGTCCATTTAATGCATATTTTCCTTCTCCGCCAAGCCTTATTTCTTTAATGATGTAATACTTCTGGGAAATGGGTTGGCAATAATGAATTTACAGTGTGCAGCAGCATCAAACAAAAATCCTGTGGGGGCTGGAGAAAAAGCAAATGGTCCATTAAAATGAAAATCAATTAAGTCTACAAATTTTTAGCGAGAAAACACCACACCCCGCCCTCGTCCTTCTAATAATAAATGATATGCTGCCTGCGCGCCCTTAATATCAGCGCATATTGATGGAAGACGGGGCAAACGTATTAATGATAGTGCTGGATAGCATTGATTGAATAAAAGGCCTTTTTGTGCATCCATATTTATTATTTAAAACCAGTGAGAGATCCGGTCACTGATCTTCTCAGAACGTCCAGCCTTCTTAAAGGAGTTCTCCACTTTTAAATGTTGTTCAGATGTTATTGTCAAAATAATGTATAAATCTATGAAGTCCATATTCCATAATATCCATGAGGCAGCCCCTATAAATGTTTACTCTTTGGTCACTTAAAGGTGTTCTCCGGGAATTAAGAAAATGAAAATACCTAAATATTACTTAATTATAAATATATTCACAAATACCTTTCATTAGTTATAATGGCTTGTTTTGTCTAGGGAGCGATGATTAGGAGAAACAAAATGGCCGCTGTCCTATTAGTACACACAAAACCTGTCCTAATCACACAGCAGGACAAGTTACTTCACAACACTGAGATCCTGTCAGCGATTGATTCTGAATACAGATGATAAGATCTTTAGCTGAGTCTGTGTTGGAATTGAGCTCATAAGCAGATGTAGATAGTGATCAGCAGCACCTGTATGCAGTCTCCATTACCACAGCCCCACATTACCACAGTCTGCCCTGTCTGTCCTCTCTGTACGTTGTCTCCTTATGAACTCCATTCCCACAAAGATTCAGCTAATTATCATATTAAACTGTATTCAGGATCATAATCCCTGAGAAGCAGAGCTGAGAGGAGGATGAGGCAGCTTTTTACCTCAGTGTTGTGAAGTAACTTGTCCTCCTGTGTGATTAGGACAGGTTTTGTGTGTACTAATAGGACGGCGGCCATTTTTTCTTCTAATTATTGCTCCTCAGACAAAATGAGCCATTATAATTAATGAAAGGTATTTGGGAATCTATTTATAATAAAGTAATATTTAAGTATTTTCATTTTCTTAATTCCCGGATAACCCCTTTAACCCTTAGACTCCCAACCCTTAGACTCCCAGCAAGTGCGGCGGGCGTCATGGCCGGCAAGTCTCTGCTGTTTCTAACAGCAGAGACTTGCCGCTACTTACCCAATCGCCGGCGTCTTGCTGGGCCTTTAGATGCCGTGATCACGGCATCTAGTTGCGTCTTTACTCGGAAGCGTACGCTTCCGGGTGGTGTACAGACACCCCGTGTGGCCAATCAGGGTGTCTGTACACGATCTGAAAGCTGTAAACCTCACTGAGGAGGTTTACAGCTTTCAAAGTGCAATTCTTATTCTGGCCACTAGATGGCAGGCCAGGATAAGAAATGAGCAATTCTTGGATTTATCTCAAGCTAGTAAATCCCTGATTTCTCATAAAGAAAAAAAAAAAAAACAATATATCAGCGCATATTTGAGCTTTAAAATAAGCACACAAATTTTTTTTTAAAAATGTTAAAAAATATATAAAAAATAAAAAATATATAAAAGTTCAAATCACCCCCCTTTCCGTATAAGTAAAAAATAAATACCTAAATAACAATAACTGACCAGTAGAATGAAAGTAACTGGTCAGTTTTAATGAACATCGAACGCTGTAAATAAGAAACCCGTAGAACTGTAGCGGAATAGCGTTTTTTTTGCAATTTCACCCGATTTGGAATTTTTTTCCTGCTTCCCACCACACCATATGCAATATTAAATGGTGGCGTTGGAAAGTACAACTTGTCCCGCAAAAAACAAGCCCTCATACAGCTATGTGAACAGAAAAATAAAACAGTTATGGCTGTTTGAAGGAAGGGAGCGCAAAACGAAAATGCATAACCGAAAAAACCTCCGGGACTGAAAGGGTTAAGCTGGCCATACATTTTAAATAGCTCATAGTCAAGCAAAGAGTGTGGCTGACCTTTCTCTCTCCCATCTTCCCTATACCTTGTTCTATGTAGGATGAGCTGGGAGTAAGCCAGTGTTAAGCATCTTGAATCCACCTGCCCCAAGCTTCTCTCCCACAACATCCTCCACGTGACCACCCGCTTCCTCCACGTGACCACCCGCTTCCTCCACGTGACCACCCGCTTCCTCCACGTCACCACCCGCTTCCTCCACGTCACCACCCGCTTCCTCCACGTCACCACCCGCTTCCTCCACGTCACCACCCGCTTCCTCCACGTCACCACCCGCTTCCTCCACGTCACCACCCGCTTCCTCCACGTCACCACCCGCTTCCTCCACGTCACCACCCGCTTCCTCCACGTCACCACCCGCTTCCTCCACGTCACCACCCGCTTCCTCCACGTCACCACCCGCTTCCTCCACGTCACCACCCGCTTCCTCCACGTCACCACCCGCTTCCTCCACGTCACCACCCGCTTCCTCCATATGAAATCATTGAAGGTGCACTGCTGTAGCCCTGTGGATCAGTCATATACTTTATTCATGACATGTTATAAGGTGCCCATGGTGACTTTTGTCATGCAGTTGAAGGCTACAGCTTCTCCTCTGCTACATATCCTAATGTTATCATCAGGCTCTATGGTTTTCTGTTCTTAGCCTGGATTAGTGGCATTAGTAATAAGTTGCAGGAGAGAATCTATTAAGTTATTAAGTAGTTACATGTGGAGGACTCCTGTCTATATAGTTGTATTATATTTAGCTCACTTACTGGAATACTGCCATACAAACTTCTGAAATGCATTGTGTCTGTCTCCACTAGTGAGGTGACCACATTAAAACATCATTCCAGAGTCTTAGATTTTCCATCAGGATGTATAAAGCCGCTTGTTCGGCGGACCTCGTATCTCTGAGGCATCATTGAATTCAGATGATGCGTGTGTTTCTAGGGATAGCAGCAAGGTTTCTGAAAGTCTCATCTTTCACATCTGAACAGATGGAGTAAAGGTCTGTCTGCAACCTCAGTGCACGTTTGGCCGCCCTCTGACTGTCCATTTTTGAGCACAACAATAAGATGTATGAAAAATTTGATACCAGAAATATTTGACTTCTACCATGTTCACCTTTGTGTCAGATCATCGGTTGCAGATTCTGTAAAAAATGACCAGACTCCCTTAGGCTACCTGCACACATTGCAGAATACGAGCGGACCCATACAACACTTAATGGGCTTATCCCACAAAACGTATTGCTATTCAATGAATATGGTGGTAGCGCCGTAGTGCTGTTTATCCTTCTGGTCCACCTTCCCCTGTATTCAGAAGTGGACTGACATGCTCTGTACCTTCCCTGCTCCCTTCCTCCACTGCTTGCTTAGTGATTTCACAGAGAAGCAGGTGAAGTGGCCCAATACCTACTTCTAAATGATAAGAAATAGCTTTATCTCTCTCTTGACAGTGGAAAAGGAAATTGTGAGGACATTACATACCATATGTATCCCTGGGGCTATCTGTCGGGTATTTTATGTACAGGGGATGAATGGGTTAACATGAACTAATTGCAGTGCCTCCAGTGCAGGTTCTGGATGAGCTGCTGCCTACCCACAGAAAGGAGAGTGCTCTAGATGAGGGAGTAAAAAAAATTGTGGGATAACCCCTTTAAAAACACCATCACATGGCCCGACGTGACAAATGATTGTTGGGATGATAGCTTTCCTTCCCAGCAATCGCCTGCTCATCAGTGGTGGAGAACTTTACATGCAGTGATCTCCTCCACAGTATGGAGAAGAGCAATCCGGCAGCAGAGGCTGTTTAGACGGCAGAATCTGCTGCCAGCAAACAGTGATTTAGGCGTCCACACCAACGATCCTATTGCCTGAAGTCCGAGCGCTTTGATCATTCATTGGGTAATCGGCGGCACCTTTACACCAGCAGATTATCGCTATCCTACGAACAATAATTTTCTGAACATCAGGCAGTGTAAATGGGCCTTTAGATTATTTGTAATATGCACTTCACTGGAAAAGAATATGCTGGATTGATTTGAAAAAAAAAAATATATAGGAGGGGTTTCTCTTTAAATCAGGTCTTATTGTCCATTTTGAGAGCAGACTAGTAAGTAACCATAAATAAAGCATGTTATCCAATTGGACATTGGTGAATTAATACCTATTACTAGCTGCATGCTGTTTCCAGCTCCTGTGCAGTAAGCATTAGATAATGGCCAACCCCTTTAAATCCTCCTGTAGCGCCACCATAGGAGAGATTCAGCATTACCCAGTGCCCATTCACATCAGTGGGTCGTCTGTGCAATTTCTCTTCCAGAGCTAGAGACAATGAGGATCCCATACAGGTTCCCGATTTCTAATACGATATATAAAAGTGATTTCTAAACTAGACGATCCTGAGGGGTCACCTGAATTCGGATTGAGTTAAGCATTGTACATACCCAAGCACCACCATATCCATTGAAAGCCTCAACTACAATGCAGTATGGATATTCTAGGTAATCGTCTGTACGGCCTCGTAATGTCTGCAGACAGAGGTTACACAGGAAACGGGAGAAGGGGTCCCCACATCCAGACGTGCACTTGCCGATCGCTGCTCCCAGCTGTACAGCAAAATAGCACTTAACCATTAGCCCTTTATCCAGGTTGTCTGATTGCAGTTGCACAGTGACAGTCTATTGTTATTTCTGTTCAGGAATAATGTGAGACGTGGTTATTAAAGGGGTGTGTTACGCCGCGCTGTGAAATGTCTTCTTGGCCTCTGGCACCGAAAAGAGAAGAGGCCAATTCCTAATCACAGTGTGTTGTAATGAATCCATTTGTACGATGCAGTAATTAAAATGATCTAGCGCTGAACGTTCCCAGGGGCCTCAATTGTACAACACCCCTGGGGAAAGTCGACTTCCCCCATATGTCAGCTGGCACCGCGCGTTTCCTCGTTCTGTCCTGCTCCGTGGGTGCTAGGAGCTGTTCTCTAATGAATAGAAATGTAACAAGCAGCGCTGGAAAGAAAAAAAAAAAATAGAACGGTGGCGATTCTTGATCACGGAGCTTCATCCATTTTAATTAGAAGAAAGGCTAGTGAGCACTGTGACAAGTGTCTAGAATTAAAATCATTAATTTGTGTCAAGCTGAAAAGAGACTGCTAATGTGGGTTTAGTGACAGCAGGGAAGGAATTAGCCTTATTATTGCATCCATGTCATATTTATGTCTTGTATATTGTGTTTTTACCTTTTGAGGTTGAATCTTTTGTTGATTACTAGAGAAATGAGGAGGTTTCCTTAAAAAAAACGAGTAGGTTTTTTTTTTTTTTGGCCACAATAAAAGTGCTGCCTGCCAAAGCCTGGTGTGTGGGTCATGCTTATACTAATAAGATTTCGAGTTTTACCAGCAGTTGAATAGTTGTCATTTGTTATTTCCCTAATCTCTGGTTTTTGGCAGTATTTTACATGTTCCTCAATATTGCTAATATTCTTTCTTTTATTTTAATTAATGGTTTCAGTTTGCTTACTGTTTAGGTGCCATTTTTTGCTGTTTGTATGGCCATTAAATGTCAAGATAGCTTTTTTTTTTTTTTTTTAAATTATTTTTTCTTTAATTTTATATTATAAAGATAATATAGATAATATATATATATATATATATATATATATATATATATATATATATAATCATACTTTTAGATTTAAATCTAATATAAATCTAAATGTATGATTATATATATATATTATGAATATATATATATAACATTTTATAATCGTATATGTTAGGTTTATATTATAAAGAATGATACAGTCAGGAAAAAATCTGTTACATTGTATCATAGTGGCTAAAATAGAAACGGATTCAAGTTTTTGTGGGCGTCTGGCACTGGGTAACATATTTTTTACAACCTTGAAATAGCTAGTGCCTGCCAGCGTCTTGAACGTTCAACTCGACTATGGCTGCCTTGAGTCTTGTTCTTTTTTGCTTCTGCCAGGAAAGTATTCCAGTACCAATACCTGTGGTGTCAGCGAGCAGACATGCAGCCAGCTGTTTCTTGTGCAGAATAGTATGAAGTCGTAAATGACATTTTCATACTGTTGTAGTAACGTTGTAGCCAGGCATGGGATTCAGCTAGTTCCCTCCAGTTCTCCAGATCCAGTTGTTCAAATTACAACCGGATCGTAGAACCGTGTTACCGGTGCTCTGGTGGTGTCAGGGCAGCTGCAGATGTTGCTTCCATTGTTTCGCACACCGTTGATAGCACCTTAGTTGGGTGGTATGTGTGTGTAGTGTATAAATGTGTATTTATTTATGTATGTATACCATGTATATGGTGTATTTATGTGTGTTGCATACATATGGTGTATGTATATATATAAGCATGTGTCATGTAGGTCGAGTAGGGAACCTGTTGTTAAAAAATTAAAATCCCACCCCCCCCCCATAAAAATTAGTGTTTAAAATTGGGGAAAATGTAGACAGAGTTTAGTTACTGATGTGCTTAGAAATCCCTAATTTCATATTTTTTTGTAGTCTGTTTTTCCCAGATTGTCACTTTGGCTGTGTCTGGTGTGGGAGATCAACTTCATTCAATATAATGGATCTGTTCTGCAATACCATTCTCCACCCATGGCTGAGAGTGGTGCAGCTTCTGATTTAAAAAAAAAAAAAAAAAAAAAAACCTTTTCAATTACAATTCAAATACAAGCCCATTAAGTTACTTATTGCTGAGCCTGTAAATGACGTCTGATTGACTCCTGAGGTGGTCTGACGTACTTCTGACTGCTACATTATTTTGGCCACCCATGCATGGTTGTAACCGTCATGTAATATGTGAGCATCTATAATACCCAAGATTACCACCCTGACTGAAATGCAGAGTTTAAAGGGGTTTCAGGATTTTTATGTTGATCACCTATCCTCAGAATACACCACTCCCCTGCCAATCAGCTCTGAGTGGATGATGCTGGTTATTACTTCTCTGCTCCCTTTAAACGGGTTGTCTCACTTCAGTAAGTGGCATTTATCATGTAGAGAAAGTTAATACAAGACACTTACTAATGTATTGTGATTGTCCATATTGCTTCCTTTGCTGGCTGGATTCATTTTTCCATCACATTATATACTGCTCGTTTCCATGGTTACAGACCACCCTGCAATCCATCAGTGGTGGTTGTGCTTGCACACTTTAGGAAAAAGCATCAGCCTCTCTGGTAGCCGGGACCATGGGAGTTCACCACTGAAGGATTGCATGGTGGTTGTAACCATGGAAACAAGCAGTATATAATGTGATGGAAAAATGAATCCAGCCAGCAAAGGAAGCAATATGGACAATCACAATACATTAGTAAGTGACTTGTATTAACTTTCTCTACATGATAAATACCATTTACTGAAGTGAGACAACCCCTTTAAGTTCGACAAGGATGCTGTCACACGTTGGGGCTGGGCGGTGTTTTTGGTTTGTCAAAAACGCATGCAGTATTTATGTTGACATATCAGCGTTTATGGTGTGTTTTCTTCCAGCCAAGGGAAAACGCTCAGCAGACATAAATTACCTGAATGTAGCGCTGTCTGGTCATTAATGATGGTCAGTTTTGCTGCTGTAGTTTTTCCCTTTGCTGGAAAAAACCCAAAAGCGCAGCACAGCCGCATCGTGTGGCAGCACCCTTAGAATAGCGCTGCAGTTACCAGCTGTGTCCACTACACAGAGGATGGAGCTACTAAGAACACATGACTGCAGGAGTGTGGGGTGTCACAGCCCTGTAGATAAGGTGTTGATGGCCTATCTGGAGAATAGGCAATCAGAATAAAAATCTTAGAAAACTGTTTTTAAAATGTGAGCTCAAATCAATAGGAAAATTAATGTGAAATATTAGAAACATGTGAAAGCAGGGGCAGATTGGGAACTTAGTGTCCCAGGAAAAACCTAAAAGTGGCCCCAATGTTGTAAGTGGGTCCAAATTGACGGAAGACAGGGCAATACAAGTTGGCAGAGTCAGTAATACCATAGTGCCGTACAAAATACCATCCCACAGAACCAAATATCACAGTGCAGCACAAAAACCTCCCCAGAAGCTGTCCATCTGTGCTGGCCATCAATATCTGCCACATTCTGTCCTCCTCCCTCTCCAGTTGTCTCTAAGATATGGAGGTGAGATGTGGGCCACAACACCGAGCCAGCTCTACCTTCAGAGTGCTGCCTGGACTTCCTCTAATAATGACCCCTATAGTGCCCCCGGTAGTTTGTACCCAGCCAGCAGCATTGAAGAGAGCGTGAGTGTTCTTGTGGGCCATTGGCCCACCGAGAAAATTCCCTGTAGGGTCTATGGTCAGTCCGCCCCTGTGTGAAAGATTTATCCTGATCTACTTGGTAAAAAAAAGGTCGGTGACTAGAACTGCTGTGAACGTCCCATTCCGCAGTTTCTGGACTTGTAATTCCCATTTTTCTGTTTAAAAAAGTCACCAAACATGTTTGCACATTTTTAAATATCGCTTGCCACAAATTTTGTTATAAGTGTCATTTCTATGCCTGCCCTCGCCATTTTCAGCAAAAGGGGGCATGGGGCCCCAGACATTTATCTTTATTTACGCCAAGTTTTCTGGCAAAAATAAAGACAGAAAGCTTCGGCAGCCTGGACTGCCAAAGATGCGTCTCCTAAAGGGGAATTTGCCAACAGTTTGGGGGAGAGCATAGATTGGCGTAAAACGCTGGTTTATGATGAATCTCCCCCATTATGTGAAAAGAAAAAAAAATGGCGATGCATTTTGGGAACAACATTTCCATGTTCAGAATAGAAATTTAAAACCTTCTTTTCATACATGATCCCTGTTATTTTTATGCATTAATGATCACTCATCCTAAAATGAAAGTTTTCAGGATTTTAGCCTCTTTCTTTCATCTTCTGCATAAAAATAAAAAAGTGAGCCACTTGACGGCCGCGGGTCACCACCAGAGAATACAGCGGTGTCATCTTTCCTCAGCAGCCATCTGGAACACTTACACCATCAGCTACAGGAGAGTTGAACAGCAGGGCACTTTTTTTTAAAGTGTTTTTATAAAGTTTCCCATAAGACCATAATATTTTTATATAGGAAAGCAAATGTTTCATTTTTTTGTACCTAAATATTTTTCTTTAACGCTTTATTTCTCATGCGTTCAATAGAGGAGGTAACGGGATAGTTTTTACAGACCCCACAGACGGTTGGTAACTTTAGTTTCCTTGTTGTGAAAACCAATGCCAATACTTTGTTACCGAACACACCTTTGTGTATAAATAATTTTAGTCATTTTTCACCTATTACTTATACGTTTTGTGCCTGGGGTTGGCGGCACTGCGTTGCAGAGGGTACAGTTCACGTTGGAAATCCACAGCATAAATTGATTTGCCGCACACTTAAAACCAGTGCTGCAGGTCAGCTTACACTGCATGGTTACTGCAGCTTTCTTAAAGGGCATCTGTCGTTAAACCTAGAGGCTCTGCTCTCTCTGCAACTGGCGCGCCCTCTGCACTTTTGACAGGGCCGGGCAGTGTAAATGTCATCACACCTGGTCCTGTCAATCAAAGTGGAGATTGCACAGCAGTTGCAGAAAGAGCAAAGTGTAATGGCAACACCCCCATTGCTCCTAGAGGCTCATTTGTATATAATAAAACATCATTTTTCTCAGCAATGACACATATGAACATGGGACCAACACAGATGTCTTCAGCTGCCAAGTGCACATGTAACAGGTCAGCCAGTGCCATATGTACAAATCTGCTGACAGAGTTCCGTCCGCCATTGACTTTCAATGGAGTTCATGACGGATTTGTCATGGCTATGTTAAAGATAATACATCCGGATCCGTTCATAACGGATGCAGACGGTTGTAATATCTGTAACGGAAGCGTTTTTGCTGAGCCCTGCCGTATACATCAAAAACTCTAGTGTGAAAGTAGCCTAAGACTGAGTTCACTTCTGTGTTGAGCTTTTTTTCTCCTGATCCATCCGAAGAACAGAAAAATGAAAAATAAAGGGACCGTCTTTGTTTTGATCATCTGAAAAAGTTCTTCCTGCAGGACGTCTGACAGAACTGACAAAAACTGTTGCCCAAAGAAGACGGATTCCATTATTTTTCTGTTCTGATGGATCAGAAGAAAGGAGAGCTCGACACAAATGTGAACTCTTCCTAACCTGAGCTCATGTGTCGTAACTGTTGTGTTCCTCCGTCTTATAAGTCTCAACGTGTGCGCTCTTGCAGCGCCTCCAACTTTTTATATGTATGGAAATTGGGATGGCGGAACTTATATAACCAGCTATTATTGTGATTTATCTACCAAATGCTGACACATTGCATAAGGATATTTATTCAATCAGATTGTTTCCATCGCCGGGGGATTAGGCAAAGTGATTTATGTCCCAAGGATGTGTAATCTACGGCCAGCTTTAGCTGAAACCAGGTAACCTGCCAGCAGGGGTTTGGACTGGAATAGGGAATATAATCTTGTTGGAAATGTGAGGAGAGCATATAAAATTCATACAAAAAAATAAAACTTGTTAGGTCAAGCCCAAAATGATGATGAGCAGGTTAGTGGAACCACCTATTATCTGTCTTAGGGTGCGTGCCCACAGCTGTATTGTCCCTATCTGTAATACATATCCATGAACTGCTGTGGTTTTGTACTGTGTCCATCCTGGCAAGTTACAGCACCTAGGGGAGAAGGACGTGCGTCACAGAAGAATCCTTTGAGGGCACACTTAGGGCTCATGCACACAAACATATTTTGTTTCCGTGTCCATTCCGTTATGTGGAACCATTCACTTAAAGGGAACCTGTCATCTCCGAAACACCCCCTGAACTAGAATAAGCGGTGTATAGTGTAAGTGATGCTGAATCCGAAAATGTAATTTTTATCTTCATACTCACTTGCATTCTGACACTGTTCTCTGACAAACCTGCAGTAAAATGCACTCACTGGACTCCAGTGCTCACTCACATAATGGAGAGGACTCAAAGAAGAGTCCAGTGAGTGCATTTTACTGCAGGTTTGTGGCAGCACAGCGGCGGAATAGAAGTGAGTATGAAGATAAAACTTACATATTCGGATTCAGCATCACTTACACTATACACCGTTTACTCTAGTTCAGGGGGTGTTTCGGTGATGACAGGTTCCCTTTAAGTGGGTCACCAAAAAAACGGAAATGACTCCATGTGCATTCCATTTGCATATGTACGTTCCACAAGAAATTAGAAAATGTCCTATTATTGTCCGCACTACAGACAAGGATAGGACTGTTTTTGCGGGGCACAAAATACATACGGTCGTGGGCATGAGCCCTTACTATGTAAATTGGTTTATTTTTAGGAAATTACCTTTAAGGTAGCTATAGTCCAGAGGTCAGCATCCTTCAGAGCTCCGGCTGTTGTGAAGCTACATCTCCCAGCGTGCACACTTGCTTATCTGTTCACATAAAATAGAATGGAGTTTGCTGGGAGTTGTAGTTTCAAAACAGTTACTGACCCCTGCTGTTGTCTATAAGGCTACTTTCACACTTGCGTTGGTAATTCTGGTTTTGATATCCAGCAGAGGATTTTGCACATCAGGATGCATCTGTTCCGTAAGGATGCGGTTGTGTGAAATCAAAACGGGAAAAAAAATAAGTTGAAAGTCAGTGCGTGACGGATTGGTTTTTTCTAGGCTCCTAAAAAGAAAACTGATCTGTCACCATTGACTTACATCGTTTTCGTTGTCGGAACTGTTTTTATGACCGGACACAAAACCGCAACTTGCAGCAGATTTGAGTCCGGTCACAAAACGGAATGCTGACGGAACGGAATACATCCTGATGCATCCTGAACGGATTTCTTTCCATGCAGAACGCGAGTGTGAAAGTAGCCTTAAAGGGGTATTCCCATCTCACAAATGTAGTTTGTATAGTTAGATATAGCCATACCAATATTATTACTAATAGAATGTATTTATATAAAATGTACCGTTTAGAAGATTTTCCTATTTGTATATCCATTGTCCCACACACATCAGTCAGGCCGTTGCCCCTGGTTACGACCACCGCAGCCATGTAGTAGTGGTGGTCAGCTTGCTCCTGTTCAATCCCGCTCTGAGGTAACTGCTGTATTGTGAGCGCACATTACATGAGCATGCACAGACACATCTTACGGTACTTTCACATCTGGGTTTTGGACGCTACCAGCCCAAAACACAATGGTCAGGATCCGTCCAAAACGCAGACTTTATAAACGGATCCTGCTCCATAGAGATGAGTTGATCTTGGAACAGGATCCATTTCCTAAGATGTGTCTCCGCATGTTCATGTAATGTGCGTTCACAATACAGCAGTTACCTCAGAGCGGGTTTGAACAAGAATAAGCCGGCCACCACTACTACATGGCCGCGGTGGTCATAACTAGGGGCAACGGCCTGACTGATGTGTGTGGGACAATGGATATACAAACAGGAAAATCTTCTAAACGGTACATTTTATATAAATACATTCTATTAGTAATAATATTGGTATGGCTATATCTAACTATACAAACTACATCTGTGAGATGGGAATACCCCTTTAAGCTAGGTTTCTCCTGGATCCATTCATAAATCTGATTTCTGTGAGGGTTTCCAAGACCTTAACCAACTATCAAGGGGAAGAGGGGGGCACAAAATTGATGGATTCGGTTTCATTTCGGTTGCTAGCGGTGCCTGGTCGTCCCTTATCTACTGACACTTCATAAAATTTACACGATAGGGCGTTTTGGTTGTGCGGAATGATCGGGCGTTTGGAAGAGTTGAATATTGTATATGACAGTCTTAAAGGGGTTATCCCACGAATAATGTAAAAAATAAAAATCAGACATCATATAGAACATGACAATCTCTATCTAACAAAGCTAGAACCAGCCCTGTACCTCACATGGATCCAGAGATCTCCTTCATTGCTCTGCTCTGCTAGATTTATATCAAGCTGACAGCTCAAGGGGAGTGTCTTTTCTGCTGCAGCTCAGGAGGCGTGTCCATGCTCTGCCTATCACAGCTCAGGAGACAGTTAAAAGTTGAAACTGAGCATGTGCGGCCTGCTCAGTGAATAGGTCAAAGAAATAAGAAATTAAGTGGTCTTATACAGATTTATTTTAGTGAATAACTAAGTAGCTATAATTTTTTTTTAATTACATGCAATTACTAAAGTATTCAGATCTAGGTGCTGGTTTGAAAATTGTAGAATATTTTTTTGTGGGACAGCCCCTTTAAGACTGCTCAGCTGTCCAAGTTCATGTCTTGCGCTGGTTAGAGAACTACTTAGTCAGATCGCCCTTTCACACTGAATATTACTTACCAGTATTTCAATTATTCAGTTTTTTTATTTGATGATCACAATTGTAAATGACCGCAGGCCACTTCCAGTATTATGGCGGTGCTAATCCTGAAAGCCATATTCCTTTGTCTCATAGCCATTATGTTGGCTTTTCACCTTGTGACTTTTTGCACTGGCTCCGTCTTAGGGGACGGGAGAGTGCACTTTTGTCTTCTGTTTTACTGCATTAGATCGGTCAGCTAAGAGGATTTTTCGTTTTGAAAGTGACTATAAAATCCTAGTAATAAAAAGTATACGGTGCAGATGTTGCTTGCCGAGGGATGACACATGGATCAGCTCATTGTATGGGCTGCGCCCAGTGATCCTGCCCCTTAGATGTCAGGAATGTTCGATAATATCACAACCTTTTGGTGATTGATGTGCGATTGTTCACCAAGGAGGTCTTTTTAGCGTGTCCACAATATTCACAAATACGTATCTGCCAATTTCTCACCATACAATGTACATTTCTGATAATGTCCACAGTCTTTGAAGCCTTTGGCCCAAATATTTGACCAATCGATTTACATTTAGCAGATTATCACTGCAGAAGATGGAAACTTAAGAAGGAAAGCCATCGTTTGGGCCACACCTAGGTGCACCACACTCCTCCTAGGTCAAGAGAGCTGATATCATCTTGGCCAGACACTTTTACTTGAGAAGGCAATTGTGAGTCTTTGGTAAAGTTGTTTGAGCTCTAGCACAGTAGGTTCCTACCACTGATAAGTTGGTAGGGTATCCAACCTGAAATGAGAGACCTTCTCCAGCAGCAGGGTTTTCTTCTACAGTAACTGCATCCTTAGGCTTCATGAAGGCCACAGTCACGTGTGCCATATGAGGTCCTCTGCAGCCCTATATTAAGGAGCTGTAGGGAATTCGTGTTCCTCAGCATGATGCTCCTTTGACCACCGTATCTTGGGGTGTCCTATTACAGTTCAAAGTTGTATAAAGCAATAATATGGCTGTGTGCATGATGCCCAGGTCAGTTTCTTAGTAATGGTCAATCTGTATATACCAATATATCCGATCTCCTGTATTTTGATAGGAATTCACAAAATGGCAGCACATTGGTGGACATTTGTGGCTGTGCCTGGAGTCTGGCGTTCTTTGCACTAAAATTGTGCACTTTTTTGGTTCAAGTAGGCAAATCTTATTTTAGACATATTTATAAAGAAATTAAGCCCAAATGATTCACCTACTGGGGTAGATTATCAAGGGATGTGGCTCTATATGAAAGGTTCATGACCTAAGATGTGCCATTTTGCGCTGACATTTTGGCACAGCTTTCTGTCACAAAGTAAACCGACCAGCAGGTGTCATGAAATTTGGCTAAAGTTGTGGCAGATTTATCACCCAGGTTTATCATCCAGCATTTGCCCTTCTGATAAATTTGGCTCACCTTTAGGAGCCATTCACACAGTGCAAAAATATGATATGAACAGTCACGATGAAATTTCTTGGCACAACTGCGGTTTTAAGACTCGAATCCTCAATCCTCAGCACTGCCTTCCATTAAAAATTAATTTTAAAGTAGGTGTCTGTGCCAAAGTTCCATGGCAAAAACTCTGTGTGAACATAGCCTTGAACTGTCTAGCTTTTACACAAGTTTAGGGCTCATGCACACAATCGTATGTATTTTGCGGGCCGCAATATACGGATCCGCAAAAAAATAAAAAAGATGACATCCGTGTTGCAGACTTTTTTTTGTAACAATGCCTGTCCTTGTTTGCAAAACATTTTTTTGTCGTGGAATGGACGTGCAGACATAAGGATACAGAATGCACAGGATTCAGTTTTTTGCGGCCCCATTGAAATTAATGGTTCCACATATGGTCCACAAAAAAAAAAAAAAATCCTTTTGTGTGCTTGAGCCCTTATGCTGCATATACACTTCTCCACCTAGCAGACAAATATCGAAAAGGAACTGTTTGATCAGTACTGCCGATTCATTGTTTATGGGCAGCAGATCTCTGTTCACACAGCACAACGGTGATTTAATGTGGTGCATGGAAGGTCAATTCACCTGATGAACGACCGTTTTGCTTGTTCATCGTATGATTGTCTGCACCTTTATCATGAATGAGTGTTTGGCCTGAAAATTGCACGGTGTAAGGGGCCATTCAAGCGGATCCTCAAAAACACGGATGCTGGCCCGTGTGTGTTCCGCAGTTTGCGGAACACACATGGCTGGCGCCCCATACAAAATTCCTATTCTTGTCTGGAATTGCGGCAAAGAATATGACATGTTCTATCTTTTTTTGCGGAGCCGCAGCTGTCCACGATCTAATGCTACCCATTCAAATGAATGGGGCCACATCTATTCCGCAAAATTGCGGAATAGATGCTGACCCATTCACACGGTCGTGTGAACGGGCCCTAAATCTGCCCTATTTATTTTAGAGGTTTGTGTCGCAAAGATGATGAACCTAATGTGGGAAAGTCTTTAATTGCCTAAATACCCCCCCCCACTTCCCGGTGTCTCATCTCTCGGTCTGTCTCCACAATTCACTTTGAGGTATATGTATCTGTAGGCTTGCGGTGCTTATAATCTTTTGTTTAGCCCCCCCCCCTTCCCGTCGGTGTACATGTTGCCTTATAGGTTTGCGGTGGATTGAAATGTGCAGTGAGATGTGGAAGTGCAGGAGAGAAGGCTGTCAAAATAGCGTCTTGTCGGAGTACGTGAGCCTGCTTCCTCAGCAGCTCGCCTAATTGTCAGGGCTTTGTGGAGAGGCGGCCGCCCTGCAGCACGCTGTAATGGTCCATCAGACTGGCACCTGTGTATATTGTGTAATCACTATCCGTCAGGCTTGACATTTCTCAACTTTCTTTTTGAAGCCTATGTGTGCATTTAAAATGCATAGCTTACAGTAAGTAGTATATCTGGAACGGCGGCTTAGCGGGAGCGGATGAAACCTCCTTCAGAGTCACAACTACGTGATGGAAACAGGTGCCCGAAGCCTTCATACTGCTCGGCGTGGCCCACTGCAGGGGACAGTCCATCATTCCTTCAAAGGTTTCCATAGGAGCTGCACGGGAAAAGTTTCCATCTCTGAATGACTGGATAATTATTTTTTGTGCACGCCGCACTTGCTAAATTCTAAAGACCCAGCGACTCAGTGTTAATTCAATTTTATGAAATTATTTCCGTTTCGTTTATGCAGGGTCTACAGGTGGTGGGTGAGTAGGACGTCTTTGATAATGCAGCAAATGCAGTCCAGCAGAATACATTGACTCCCGCCGTCATACGATTTACATACTACTGCTTCTGTAGATTTCTCTCCTTTGAGGACATTTCCTACCCATAGAGCAGGCGTGGATTCTAGAAACCAGTTTGACTCTTTAAAGGTGTATTCCTGTTAACTGGAATGCAGCACTTTCTCCTGAACTCCCATAGAAATTAATGGAGCAGGCACAGGCATGCCCAGAGAGCTGCTCCGCAGGGGCTTCACTGATTACGGAGGCCTCGTTGTCATGAACTGTGAGGGTCCCAGTAGTAGGAGCCTCACTGATCTAATAGTTATCCTATGGATAGAGGATAACCTTATATAACTGGAATACCCCTTTTAGGGCCCATTAACACATCCGTAAGTGTTTTGCGGACCGCAAATTGCAGATGCACAAAACACAGATACCGGCCGTGTGCGTTCTACATTTTGCATATGGACGGCCCTATGATAGAAATGCTTCTTCTTGTCCACAGACAAGAATAGAACATGCTCTATATTTTTGCGGAGCCGCGGAATAGAACTTCGGATGCAGACAGCACACGGTGAGCTGTCCACATCTTTTGCGGCCCCATTGAAATGAATCGGTCTGCACCCGTTCCGCAAAAGTGCAGAACAGATGCAGACCCAGAACTATGGACGTGTGAATAGAACACACTTAAATTTTGTCTGTCAGGTTTTTACCTGTAAAAATGCATTGAAGGCGTTCCCTACTTTTGCTGTATTGATGACCTATCCCTGAGATAGGCCTTTAATATCAGGTTGGCGAGGGGACAATGGCCGGCACCCTGCCGATCAGCTGTTTGACAAGAAGGAAAGGCTTGTTCTCAGAGTTGGGATTTGCTCTATCAAACCCTGGGTGTATATCCTAGCGATATGCCCCCGATATATGAGAAGGGCCAACCCCTTTAAACGTACACACAGCGTCACATTATGTCACAAGACTCATCACTGATGACGCTTCCACTAATTTTTGTCTTTTTGTCACCTTTTCCGCCTTATTTCAATGGCAGACATATGATTTGTATGAAACATTCCCAGTATTTGTCTTTTCTCTCTACAGGATTCAGGCAAAGACACGTGAGCTTCGCGAAAGACAAGCCAGAGAAAAGGACTATGCCGAGATCCAAGAGTACTCGAAGAATTATGGAGGGCTAGAAGATCCCTCTTACGCCAGCACAGGTCACTATGACACGGTGGCCACCATTGGTACCCTAAATATGAACAGCAGACCCCAAAGTCCAAGAGATAGCAAGCAAATGGAAGCATTGTATGCTCAAGTAAAGAAACCGAGGAACGCCAAGCCTCCACCTGTAGACAGGTAGGCACCAGACAAGAATCAATGCGTCCTTTTTCCATGAATTCTTAATGTCTAACATTTTAACTGTGGATTGTCTGTCGTCGATGTCCAGTACGGGTCGCGCAATCTTTTGTATCTAGGCAAACTCTTATACATATTTTTATGGAGCTAAAATAAAGTATTTTATGTATGAAAAGTCTTTATGTTCGTTGTCAGTAGTCTACTTACATGCTAGTTCATTGCGTTAATTTTTATTTTCACAAATTAGATGTAACTATGTAGAGGAGGCCGAGTATCTTTAGAATTTTGTGAAAATATTCTAGCTATTAATTTTTTGTAAAATTAACTTTCCTGATGGCGGCCATTTTGAACAGAGATGCTTACATCCTGTGTGGCACCTATGGGCTTTGTGTTCTTTATGGCAGCTGCATTGAATGATGAGGCTAGTTTCACCTCTGCGGCTGTCCTGTCTGGTAGGCTATTTCGACATAGAACAGTCTGCCGGAGTTGTTCGGATCTGGCATTGCCGGATACTGCCACCTGCTTGCCGGACCACATTGACTATAATAGGATCTGGACGCTACCCAGCAAATATGCCAAGAATCGGTCGGACAAAAAAACCCTGCACACAATGGTTTTTGTCCGGCTGATTACCTACCGGAGAGGACAGACACAGATTTGAAACTAGCCTAAGAGAAATGCGTAATACTGTGTGTGTCTAGTGTTACTATCCTGCCTTGTCTAGGTCTTCAGCACTGCCATAGATCTGATATTATATGCCCTGCCATCCTCTTCTCACTCTGTCCCAGTCTACACAGCAAAGCTGACAAATGGACAGCTGAAAACCGGAAATGTCGGCCATATTGTGTGTTCTCCATGCTGGAAAATGCCAACCTCAGATTTGAATGACATTTTATGATGATACATTCCCTTTAATGACATTCCCTTTTAAAGTGTATATAAAAGGATTTTAGTTTTTTAGACCAATTTTTATCATCTAATTTACATCACAGACAGAAACATGACTAATTACACCAGCCGCCTCCTGCGTGTTACACTGGCATTTCATTACGTTGTCCTGTTGGGCTGGAAGATTCTATTGATTTCTTTCCTTAGCCCTTTGATATTTAAGTATATATTTTTTCACTACACTGAAATTGCCTGGATACATTCTCCAGCTCCAAATTAGTTCCCTCTGAAAAAGGGGGTTTACTGGTAGCCCTCGTCTTCCTGTTAGAAGATGCACTTGGCAGTAATTGACTTCACTACAAGTCTTTCTAGTTCTAATTAGGAGCGATGTCGAAATTCTTCTTTGTAATCTTCCAGTCTGACATGAAGTTTCACCCACAGATCTCATACAGGGCGCTGGGGGATCCGTCTGAATCACAATAATAATAAAAGCCCCTCCGAAAGTGTTCGCTCTTAGCTAGGTTTAATTGGAAATTTGCAAAATGTTAAACCGAGCCCCAGGGTCAACCCGAAAGGGAACTTTTCAAAGCACTGCCATCCTCCCGAAAGGGTACATTAGACTGGAGTCCGACAGTTTCCTTCTCGAAATGTGAGATGGCACGATACGGCTTTGTGTTGTAGGGAGTTTATTTTTTCAGCTTCTGAAGACAAATGGAGCTTAAATTATTAAGACGGTCCCATAGAAATGAAACCGGGAAACTTAGGGTCCATTCACATGTCCTTATAAATGGTTCCGTATCCTTTCCACAATTTTGTGGAACGGGTGCGGACCTATTCATTTCAATGGGGCCACAAAAGATGCGGACAGCACCATGTGCTGTCCACACCCATAGTTCTGTTCCGCGGCGCTGCAAAAAAGATAGCACTTGTCCTCTACTTGTCCGGCGGCACGGAAAAGAATAGGCATTTCTATCCACAAAATGCGGAACACACAATGCTGGTGTCCGTGTTTTCCGAATCCGCGGGCCCTAAAACACGTGCGGACATGTGAATGGACCCTAATACTATGGTGTTAGCTCCCGATTTGTCTGTTATAGTAAATACCTGGATTCCTCTTGAAAAAGGAATTCTAAGACTTTTTTTCTTTTCTTAGATCTTTGCATTTTGCTGTTCCTCTCTTATTCTTCCTGGAAAAGTATTAAACAAGTTGCAACCGGGCTCTTGGGTTCTGCTATTCTAATTGTCAGTAAGGTGTGCCCCTACGTAGCTTGGCATCATCAGTGCTGTTTGGACTGTGTCTGACTGTGTAGGGACAAACCCCTTTGGTAAGAGAAATTATAATACACCCAGTTGACAGTTTACTCATACTATTCCAGGAGGAATAACAGAGGAATAAAAAAAGTTTTCTCAATAATTTTGTTTTGAGAATATTTAAGTGTTTAATAAAATTGATACGTCTTATTAATCCTTTTTAAAGTGGAACTCTGGACTTTTTCTCCTTACTGGTTCACATTTGGCTCTGTCTGTGTAGAAGTTACCTATTAATCTTTTTTTATTTTTTTTTCCCTCTCTGGTGTTTAGCTCCTTGAAGTTTACTGTAAATCTTTAATTATGATAAGATGAGACAACACAGGGAAACCTTCCACAGGCAACAGTCCTGTAGATAGAACTAGATAGACAGTTCATACATGGTGTCATATTAAGGGGGATCTGTCAATCAAGAAGGGAGGGGCTGGCCGAGGAAGCTGTAGGAGCATTGGTGTGCCCTCAGTGCACTTAACAGCTCATTTGCATATATAAGTATTTTTTTTCTAGAATGAAACAACTGATGACTAAGTGAAAGTTATCATTACATTCAGCTGAGCTAGCCCTACAAGGCAAGGGAATTCCCTGGTGACAGAATCCCTTTTATTAGGTTATCCCATGATTAATGTACAAAATGAAAATCCAATATCATATAGTACATGACAAACTCTTTCTAACAAAGCCAGAACTAGCCCCGTAGCTCACATGGAACCAGAGATCTCCTCATTCATTGCTCCAATTGCTCTGCTAGATATATTTCAAGCTGGTGGCTTAGTGAAGGGGAGTGTCCTTTCCCAGTGGTGTGTCCTTTCTGCTGCAGCTGGTGACAGTTGAAGGGTGGAAATGATCATATGCTTTTATTTAAGTGAGCAGGACATATATATTAGAAAAAGAGCAAACAGCAGGTGGCGCTATCCAGATAGATTTCAGTGAATAACTCGGTGGCTTTACGAAATTTTCAATTACATGCAATTACATAAGTATTCAGATCCAGGTGCTGATGTGAAAAAGGTAGAATATTTTTCATGAGACATCCCTTTTAAGGCAGTCTGAAGACAGTTTGAGTATATAGTCTTGTCATACACTGACTTCCCGGTGAGCTTGTGCTGGGCTTTTTCATATGTACAGGTGGCAGTCTGCGTACACAGCTGCAGTGTAAAGCATGAGGGCTCTGTGGCGCAGCAGTCAGAGCCAATGATGAGGCAGGAGATGTGTGCAGACTGTCTCAGGTGCCCTATAGTAGTAGTATACCCAGCCCTGAGGAGTTTCCATTGCACAAGGATTTTTGACTGGATTTTCTTCATCTTGAGGATGTTCCTCGGGACCAAGATCTGCAGCGATTGCTTTATAAGATGGTGTTTGATTATCTTATTGCATCATGGCAGGGCACATGTAGCAGGTGATAGTTACTGATATCATGCCTTCTAAACGTGATACGGTTTAGGGGCCCCACATGATAGTGTAGGGGCCCCACATCATCTCACAAGACACAGCCCCTTTATCCCCTCCAGAATTATACACTGGAGTCTAGTGAAAGCTTCTCCTCTGCTGTGCTGTCTCCGGCAGACATGACTGACACAAAATTGGCACAAAGCTACAGCGACTCTAAAGAGCCTGCAAGTGTTCGTCGAGCCACGAGCGGCTTTCTGCGGATGCTTTAATGGACACATAAATGCTGTAATCATATGTTTTTCTGTATGCATTTTACCACTGTTGGGAAAATGCCTATTTTAGACAGAAGACCTTTGGTGAACTGCGTATTTCTTCCCAGTGTAAATGCTGCTCAGACATGTCAGGAGGAGATTGCGTAAAGAGAGGGCAGAAAGCCGCGCTGCTGCATCACTCGTTTCCTTAAACGTTTTAATTCACCTTCTCTGTATCTACAGAATGGTTAATGAGAAATGGTGGGATTTCTGGAGCGTCCGAAATTAGATCCTTCTTGTGCTCTATCTGCTAGACGATGGTGCTGATTAGAGATGAGCGAGCATGCTCGGGAGCAATTTTCGAGTAGTAGCATTTTATAATCTGTACGCTAATGTGTACGCATCGTATAAATTTGTACGCTAATGCATACGAATTACAAGATGTGTACACATTAGCGTACAGATTAGAAGATGCGTACGCTACTACTCGAAAATTGCTCCCGCGCATGCTCGCTCATCTCTAGTGCTGATGTAAGCCCGGATTATAGCGGATACATAGGTGTGGCAGTGAGAATCAGGCGTCTCAGGGAAGCAGATATTAACGGTAATCAAGTTATCTTTCATCTCTTCAGCTTTCATTGGAACTAGGGATTGTTATGGTACACCTATACCTTATTCCTTTCCTTTTATAGACAGTTCCTTTAATATGACAGAGTGGCATTCAGTGGATTGGGTCATCAGCAGCTCATTTCACCTGCAGAGCCCACTAGAGGGGAAGTGTGGTATTGCTCGTGTCTACCAAGTGAGGATCCATCTGTTGTAATACATGGACAGACCAAGTCCTCTGCTCTGGTTAACGGGGGGGGGGGATCTCACCAGGGAACCTCCTCCATTTTGTTGGTATGCCCTAATAGGACATTTGGAAAGGCGTGCCCAAGATGTGACAACCCCTTGAAAGTTACCAGAGTAATTTAAACAAATATTTGAAATCAGCACCTGGTTCTGAATAGTTTTGTAATTGGATGTACCATATTTTTCGTTTTATAAGATGCACCCAGGTTTTAGAGGAAAATTAGATTTTTTTTTTTTCATCAGACCTCAGAACAGACCCCCAATCTTCATCAGACCTCAGAACAGACCCCCAATCTTCATCAGACCCCCAATCAGAGCTCAGATCAGAGCTCCATGTCGGACCCCCTTCAGAGATAAAATAAATTAACTTAGCTCTCCTGCTCTGCCACAATTCTGCAGGTCTGGCATTCTTTTCGGCAGTCACCGCTCCCTGGTCTTCTCCAGGCCCATGCTGCACCGTGACCAGACTGCATTCAGCATCCTGTCATAGTGCGTTCAGTATGTCCTGATGCTGAACACAGTCAAGACAGGTCAACGCCAGACCAGAGAAGACCAGGGAGCTGTAAGTACAGGCAATGTCAGGAGTGCTACAGTCACCGCTCCCTGTGCCTCCTGTATAGTAGTGAATGCTTTCATAATGAAAGAGCTCAAAATATTCATATTATAAGAAGCACTGCCATTGCTCCCACGCACACACTTTTTTTTTATTTTTATTTTTTTTGGGGGGAGTGTGTCTTATAAGTACTGAATTATTCAATAAAATATATCTGTATAGCGCCACCTTCTGTTTGGTCTTTTCCTTATCTCTCTGTTCTTGCTAAGGTGGTCACAG
Source organism: Rhinella marina (assembly GCA_900303285.1). Lineage (NCBI taxonomy): Eukaryota > Metazoa > Chordata > Amphibia > Anura > Bufonidae > Rhinella > Rhinella marina. The sequence goes on from ONZH01005023.1 coordinate 299,540, forward strand.
ATACTCCGTTCCCTCCTTCAGCTACCGCCAGCTGTATATACTGTTTGAAGCTGTGACGGTTACAGGGAGAGAACTGTTTCGGAAAGAACACAACCCTTGCAAAAGGACACACCACTGAGCTGTGTTAGGGTGAGCTGTATCAGCGTGAAATAACTAAAGCAAAGCAATTGAATGCATTGAATAGGGGAGGATGCATGGATCCATGTGAGGTACAGGGCTGGTTCTAGCTTTGTTAGAAAGAGATTGTCATGTGCTATATGATGTCTGATTTTCATTAATCATCAGATAACCCCTTTAATATAAAATTAGCATGGATAGTGGCCAATTACTATTAAGAACTAGTTGAGTACTGCTGACTCGGGGACAAGGGTTTTAATCTAACCCATTTGCTTGCATTATGTATATTTTCACCATAACCGAATGTTTTTTCTCTCGGCTCAGTCACTTCTTTCATGGTTTTATTGGTTTCCTTTTGGCCTCACGTTTGTGTAGTGTGTCTGTAATTGCCTAGGTAGAAAGACTTGCTCATCTGCATTGGCCGTATTCTTGGCATTAAACTGAAGATCTTCCTGCCACCTTCTATCGCTCTGCCATCTGCTTTCCATTCTGTCTGAATGATGCCAGAAACGGCCGCTTTTTTTTTTTGCCATATAACAGTTTACTTAGCCTAAGCTCTAGCATTCCCATCCGTATAGTAAATCAGAACCAGATTAAGTCAGAGTGGAATACAAGTGCAGCTTTTATATCTACTTGAATTTAGAACCAAAAGCTTAATGTCTTGTCATTTCAGATAGTGATTGCCACTTACGGCGCTCTCATTTCTCTATACGGTTTGTTAAATTCTGAATGTTCATTAACATTTACATGATGTAGTCAATCCTAAATCCTTAAACGTGGTGATCGCATTCCATCATCTCATGTGAACCTAATATGGTCTATGGTTACATAATGTAGGGGTCCCAGCAGTGGAATAGCCAGTGATCAGGTAATGGTCAGGCGCCGTTCACATCCACCCACTATTCTGAACACATTCTCCCCTTGGTCCTTTGGAGGATAGAGTGACAGTTTTGGGTAGAGATACATTAGGAAAGCTGTGAAGAGGAGGGTTAAAAGCCTTGGTCAGAGTAGGAACTTAAAGTGGCCTTGAAAAAAAAAATAGAATTGGCGGGTCCAAATTGACGAAAGGCAGGGCTAACACTAGTAGGCCGGGCCAGCAACACCTTATTGCGGCACAAAATACCGACCTAGCAGAGCCAAATATCTAACTGCAACACACTAAACTGCCCCAGCAGCATCAAAAACCTCAGTGCAGCTCAAAATACCTCCATAGAAGTTGCCCCTCTGTGGTGGCCAACACCATCTACCATGTTCTGTCCTACTCCAGTTGCCTCAGAATGGCAATAGTTATATTCAGAAACAACTTTAGTCGCTGGCCAGGAACATACATACTTGACACCCCCAGCATTAATTTACTGTGGGAGCAACAGATAATTACTTACTCGGCTTGGTGCCTCCTGGACATCGGCCCACCAGAAATGTTTCCTGAGGACTCTATGGCCATTCACCCCTGGTGAAAGCTTATTGGCCTCCATGACAAACAATGTTAAACCTTGCTGGAATGTATTGAGTATAAATTCTATATAAATCAAGGTATGGCTGACCTAAGGGTGCTTGGTCAGATGCGTTACTGAAAGGGAACCACACTTCTGGACAATCTGGACTCCTAAAACTTGAACCCCTGATCTTACACTTGTTATGCAAATCTCTGGAAAGCTGTATTGAGTCCAACTACATTCCCTAGTTTGATAGGGACATAGGACCCTTATGGTATTGAATTATTTGAGAACCCTAACGGTTAGGGTGTCAATGGAAGGCATGGAATAGGGTGCCATCCTACCTAAGGCCAGCCCTGAATGAAGGTTCTCAGAGTCTCCAGGCCACCATTTTCTCATCTGTGATGGGTAGCAATAGTCATTTTCAAGTGTTAATTGTATATGGTTCCATAATTAATGCCCACAATCCTCTGATATTTACAGCAATCCATAACCACACGGATGGCTGTCCTTCTTACAACTACTGATCGCCATCGTCTTGCAGAGGACATGTGTTTTCTCTTGATCAGTTACCGTACTATGAAAATATGGAACTTGTATTTTCAATGTGTAGCAGTGCATGTAAAATAATAGTGCTTTAGATGAGGTTGGCATATGAAAAGGGAAACAAAAGCCAGTCACGGTCTGCAACAAATACTGATTTTCCCTCCAGGAAATGTAGGAATAGCAGAGTCTTGCTTGTTGATGAAACACTCTCTGCAGCACGTCTTACCAGAAGTGAAAGCTTTATACTTAACTGAAAGCAAATGCTCTTCCTGGAAGTGGAGGGAGATGAAAATAATTCAGCTTGTTCCAAATAGGAAAGATAAAAGAAGGATTAAAGGAGCCTCTCTGTTACCCACTTCCCCTAATTAATACTAGTCGGACAGATAATTAGGGAGCATTGTCTGTGACATTCGGCATCCATTGCTCTTGTACTACTAGTCTTCTGAGTGGCTGGTAATGAATTCCAGATATTGGCCTGGAGCAACATAGCAGGTGTACACATCCTTTTCCATTTACAGTCATAGAAACCGTAATCCCGCTATCCCTGGGAAAGCTCGTATTAGGTATAACCCGTTGTAGAGGGGTAATGATGGCTTAAAATATCTCAAGACCAATCACCTTTAATACATTATATGATTTAAATTGCCCACAGAGCTGTCCTAGAGGAAAATATCTGATGAGAGGTAAAATTAGACCCTTAAGAGTTGGTTTAAAATAAATGACAGGACCATAATCACATGCAGAGTTCCCAGGTTTGTAGAATTATATATCAACCATTCTGAGATGGATGGCCTATGTAGCTGCTGTTGGGTGCATGTCGGTAGGAATAAGTCTGGCTCATTTTAGCTCTGTAGTATGGTGGTGTGAACCTGTACAAGGCCATCCGTCTCCACAGCTTCCTTAAAGGGTTTCTGTCACCAGTTTTTTCGGTATGAATCAGGCTGACATTAGAGATGTGCTAATGTCACCTGATTCCAAATATATGTATCTGTTTTATTTACTGGTGCCCCCATTTTTATATAAAATGAACTTTTATTTTATGCTAATAAGGCCTCTAGGTGCAAGGGGCGTTACCCCTGCTCCTAGAGGCTCTGTTAATTGACAGGACCAGGCAGAGAAGAAACACTCCATTCACCATAGCTTGCAGGGACCTTCAATGATGTCATGACCATGTGATCAGTCACATGGTTTAGGAGGAGACAGGCTGTTTGTGTGATCCTAACCATGTGACTGATCACATGGTCATGACATCATTGAAGGTCCTTGCAAGCTATGGTGAATGGAATGTTTCTTCTCTGCCTGGTCCTGTCAATCAACAGAGCCTCTAGGAGCAGGGGTAACGCCCCTTGCACCTAGAGGCCTTATTAGCATAAAATAAAAGTTCATTTTATATAAAAATGGGGGCACCAGTAAATAAAACAGATATATATTTGGAATCAGGTGACATTAGCACATCTCTAATGTCAGCCTGATTCATACCAAAAAAACTGGTGACAGAAACCCTTTAATGTTAGGAAAAAGGGTAGGGAGGATCAACTTTTGTAATTTGAAGCCAGCAGTCTGGGTTCTTCTAACCCCTGGTGATCAACCACCATCACCAGGGAAGTCACAGCCAGCCGTACATGTTAAACCCTGTAATGGGCAATGGGTGTGGACCCACTGTGCCAACTAACCGGTTTGACTTTGGACTAGACCCCTGTACAGGGATCTGGACTTAGATGCTGGAGACCAACCAGGTAACCACCTTCTGGAATAGTCCTGGTGTAGTTGGCAGCTGACCCCCCTGGAAGCAGATTAGGCAAAGTTTGTGTGTATCCATAAAACAAATCTGAACTCATTGCAGGCTGTGGAGGATCAGAGTGGGTAAACAGGCAGAGTTCATTCATGGGTAGACAGAAAAAGCACACCTTCACTAGGACTAACAAATACTAAAATACCAAAACATTAGGCAAAGTGGTATAACAAAAAGCCTAGTATAAATAGGAGACGTGATAAACACACTAGTCAGTAGGTGGACATAGAGCAAAAGGGAAAGATCAACTCTAGCAGTACCACAGAGAAGTTCACTGAGCACTAACCCCAATACGCACAGGGTGAGTGGAGTGACATCCGCCCACGATAGTGTAGCAGTGGCAGGCATGTGCTGCTAGTGTAACACACCCGCTCTAGAGGAGTTGTAGTATTTCATAGTGGGCACGTGGTTGGTATACCGAAGCCACTTTTTGTGAGTGACTGGCTCCAGTCCTGGGCCGGAGACTTTGTTTTATGATATTAGTATGCCCTAAAAGTGCATATATAAATGGAATTATTCATCAGCACCACCTCTAGTTGACTGATGACAGCTAAGTCCCTGTTGTGCCAGGAGCTAGTCACATCCACATGGACTCAGCAGTATCTAGAGACTTAAATGAAAGCAGGTATTAAAACCTTGAAGATTAAGAACCTAATTGCTTTTTCCAACACTGGATATTATACACTTGATAACAGAAGTTTAATTAAATTAAGCATAGGATGGACAATGTCAGATCAGCAAGTGTGATCACACAGCATTCACATTCATAACCCTGGAGTTTTCTGCGTTACCTGTAAGAGTTTTCCATGTCTGGCTTAAAGGGGACGGTCTGGTAAAGGAAATCCAGATTTTGAGATAGAGAAGCGTTCCTCCTTCTAGTCCTGTGATGGCTAACGTTCGGCACTCCAGCTGTGGTAAAACTACAACTCCCAAGATGTACACTTGCTCGGCTGTTCTTAGAACTTCATAGAAATAAATGGAGCATGCTGGGGGTCGTAGTTTCACCACAGCTGGAGGGCCGAAAGTTAACCATCACTGTTCTAGACCTTCATCTTTTAGGCCATGGAGAATGTCTACTAGGAGGTCTCTTACCCTGGAAGACCAGGGTTGTCAGTGCATTACGTGAACAGTCCGTTGATTTCAGTAGGAACTGTAATTCTTTATTTTGCCTGCGGTGGCACTGCAGGGAAATCTAACAGTTGTCAGGTTCGTCTGGAGATTATGGCTGATCACTGGTGACGCCATATGATCAGCTTATTGTCGGTGTCACTCCTCTAGCAAACAATGAGTGTCCAAACTGGACAACCCCTCAAGGCTCATAGGGAAGTCTTGAGCCGATAAGTTATGTGTGGCGCTGTGATCATTTTCTAGACCGATATTGATTTTTTTTTTTTTTTTAATTTTATTTTAGTGGGCCTCATAACAAAATTATGACCTGCCATCCTTGAATGTAAACCTTCCTAAACGGTATTTGCCTCATCGAGGTTGCCACATTTGTGAAGGTCTAGTGGGCTCATGAGAGCCTCTAGACCAAGCAATTTCAACAGCTGAGAGATATGGGTCAGAGGAGGTTGTATAGTGCTTGTCAGGGGCGTAACCACCATAGCAGTAGACCAGGGAACTGCTATGGGGCCCAGGGCAAGAGGGGGCCCAGTCTTAGTTGGGATTATCTCCTCTTCTACTGGAGGTGAAAATTTGGTCAGGACTCTACCCTCTAAAGCTACAACTTTTAGCAAATAAGGCAGTGGAAAAATGGCCTAAGGGTCACTGAAAGGGGTTTAGGCGGAAACACTTAGGCCCTTACTTTTCTATTTACGCCACTGGTGGTTGTCTATATTGCCTTTATGGTGGTTACACCACTACCACCCCTCAGCATAATGCTATTCACAGCTGTCTAAGCAGTTCTGTTGCTTTCCAGTATTACCTTTGCCTAAAGCCATTACTCTCGTTAGTGTCTTCGATAACTTTTTCTATTGATCAACCACACACCAGAGGTACCTTTGTGGCCTTCAGAAATGGGTTCATCAGTCATCTGATTAGCTGAGAAGTCTACTTCAGGATCTCCCAAATCAAATACCCTGACATAGAAATGTAATTGTTTTAGCCCTCCTCCCCGTGCACATACATAACACCCGCACATATGGAAATATGACCTTAAAAGCCTTTTGTTGCGCAGATCTCTAAATGGCTGCTCGGGAGCGAGCCAAATGTGTCTGAGCCTTTTTAATTAGCTCCAGAACTGTGAATATGATTTAAAGGTTGCGGAAATCAAAAAGTCTAATTCATTTTTCATCAATAATCACTAGTTTTAATATTTCATTACAACCCGCTGATTCCTCCCGACCACCTTCTGGGCTCTGATTCATTACGGCAGCAGACATAATTTCAGTTTTCTTTTCTCTCTATCCGGTGATGGCTTCTTTTTAAACTAGAGACAATGGTAAGATGTGTGTTTTTAAGGCTCTTGAATCGCTAATTGATCAGGGTTTTTTCAGATGTATTTGAGTTTGATAATCACATTGCATTTGCGGCTTTTTCATAATAATGGTCTGCCTCATTGTACACATGGAGAGAAGGATGTTCTCTTCCTACGAGGACTTCATACAGAAGACTCTTGAAGCACTCTGATCTGCTCAGAAATATGTGGGAGTCACAGAAACTGGGGATACTTCTCTGAAGTGCGTGATGACGGTGACCTTGCACTTGAGTGGCACAGTTTTTGGAAAAAGACACTTTATTCTCATCATGAACCAATGGTGGAGGAGATTCCGAATATTGGGTTAAAACATAGAAGCTTCTTGGGATTGAACTGTCTTAGAAGTGGATGTCTTCCCATCCACAGGTCTGTTGTAAGGCTAAAGCCACCGACCATCAAATGTGTATGGGGTTGTCCTGACTTTCCATGGATGGCGGTTATCCAGGATGGAAAGAGTCAGCTTGTTGGATTTCAACATGCTTGATCCTTTTGTTCTTAAAGGGAAACAGTCACCAGCGACCTCCCTATCCACCTGTTTGCATAGACACACAGATGTGGTTCACCTGATTAAAACGCTGTTTTTCTTTTGTTGATTCGATCCTTGGTTCTCGAGTTATGATACTTTTAATATGCAAATTAGGTCTTTGGTGCAATGAGGGTGTCACCGTAGCACCCAAGCTCTGCTCCTTTCTGTTACTAGCCCCTTCTTGGCTGCTTTGATAGGACCAGGCAGTGGTAAAGCAACGAGGAAGGGGCTGGCCACAAATAAGTGGAGTTTGGATTGGATTTTAACCCCCTCTGATATTATTGTCAGTGGCACATCTATTAATATGGTAATGAGCTGGTAGCCCTCCCCACTCCACTGCAGAAGGATGCATCGGCATCTCAAAGTATAACGGGTGGAGCAGTTGTACATTCAGCATCTTCGCCCCCTTGGAAATTAATGGTTTGTCTATTAGGGGCATTTTAATTTAAAGAGCGGTACACCCGGGGGGTTGGGTTGTCGGCCCCTTTCTTTATGTTCTTATACTCATTAATATTTTTTCACATCGCTCTGTAACGGCTGTAAGCTCCCTTGGTAACGTTAATTAAAGGCTTATGCAAAGCCTCCAGCCCTGGCCTCAAGTATTACAGAGGGCACAAAATAGCCGATTTTTCAATTTAGGATGAATAATAAGATTTTTTGTATCATCAGATTTTGTTCATTCCTCTTTTTTATTGTCCTGGGTACATTTTATGAACCTGAAAGGAAGCAGCAAAGTATTAACTGTTTGATGCCACCGCTCAGACACCGGCATATGTCCTGTATCCCTGCACACTACAGCCTGTATACCCAGACACTAGTATATCCAATCAGTGCTGCCTGTGTCAGACTGTGCTGGGACACCCCCCAACTGGTAATACCTATCTGGACCTTCACTGCAAACTGCTTACAGTGTATTAACTTCTAGCAGGAATAATGAAGGGAATGGCACAACATAGAGTTATAAGAATAGATGCCCCAGAATTGGGTCAATGCAAGTATTGGAGACGTGACATATCCTCTTTAAAGAGGACCTCTCCCCGCTCCTGACATGCCTGTTTTAATATCTTTACGCATTCCCTATGTAATAACAATTCTGGAACATCTATTCTTATGTCTGTATGTTGTGCCGTTCCTTTATTATTTCTACTAGAAGTTATGAATGAATTGCTAGCAGTCTGCAGTAAGGGTACAGAGGGGAGGTAACCAGTTGGGGGTGTGTACCTGCACAGTCTGAAAACGACAGCATTGATTGGATAGAAGGAGACTGTGTAGGTACACAACTCCAACTGGTTACCACCCCTCTGTACCCTTACTACAGACTGCTAACAATTCATTCATAACTTCTAGTAGAAATAATAAAGGAATGGTACAACATAGAGCCATAAGAATAGATGTTCCAGAATTGTTATTACATGGGGAATGCATGAAGCTATTAAAACAGGCATGTCAGGAGTGGTGAAAGGTCCTCTTTAAGTAAACCTATACATTTTTTTGAGTTGCTCTCTACAAAAAGGTTGGCTCCCATTATGGTTTCTACAAGGCATTGTCACTCCGTCTTCTTGGGCCATGTTCAGACATGCAGTAGATCACTGGTCAGCAACCTTTGGCACACCAGCTGCTGTGAAACTACAATTCCCAGCATGCTCTATTCATTTCTATGCAATGTCTGAGAAGGGCAGAGCAAGTATGCATGCTGGGAGTTGTAGTTTCATAACAGCTGGAGTACGAGAGGCCACAGTAGATTTTAGTGGAAAAATGGGTTTGCACCATTAATCCGCTGCAATGTACAGGACACTTTTCTGAAAACCACATCCACATGTAGTGGTGGCATTCAGTGCAGAAATGAGCGTGCCCTTCCTTGTGCTGAAATCTTGATGATTTTTCTCTTTTCAGTGCATCGGGTGAAGTGGTATCACCAACAAGTTGCAGGAGATCCATGGCAGAAAGAGCTTGCCATTCTTGGGTCTGATATGGCCTGGTTTTGGTAACAGCGGCCAGTCTGGCACAGGTCGGACCCGGTGGCAGCTGGGCTGCTGCTCAGGTTTTCTTTTTTTGTTTCACTTGAGAAAGTTTCTTGAGCAGACAGAGTGCTGATAATGTGCGTACGATGCATTATTAATCAGCTTATCTTTCCGTGGACACTAATCATTTATGTTAGGGAAATAATAGCAGTCAAGGATTATTTCATTTTAAGTGGAATTTTCCCTTGTATTCCCGTATGAGAAGTCTGCTTAGATAATGGCCCTCGAAACAGAATGATGAATAAGTCTATGAAACTGATTATCAGCCCAATTTGGTCTCATGAGTCACTCGTGGGCTTTTAAGCTGCTCACTGACGTCCACGTCATGCTTCACTGCTGAAATGGAGGAGAGCGCTATTAATACGGGGGCTGGAGAGTGGAGGGAAGGTTTTAGCCTTATACGGAGAACCCTTGTCCACAGGGGTGCACCACCAATGAGGCCAGGTGAGGCGATCGCCTCAGGCTTCACCAGGTAGGTGCAAGAGGGAGGCAGCGGAAGTGCCATGGGGTGTAAGTTCTTTCATTGTGGCAAAGGGAGTTAGGTTAAGAAATTGGCATGGGGGCGGGGTAGCAATTATCTCTAAGGCCAAACACAGACAAATGCGTTAAATGTGTGAAACTCGCTGCGTCTGTCAGTGTGATTTTGAGTTGTGACCTCTGCTCCTCTGACAGGATCTCACAGAGTTATCAGGATTTATAATGCTGTGTGACCCTGCCAGACCTAGAATTTACTGAATTAGAATGACAGCGTTATGTCAGTGTAATTTAATAGATTCCAGGTCTGGCAGGGACATCCTGCATTATACATCATGATCACCGGTGTATCCCTGTTGACTATGATGGGATCTGGCTCTGATCCGGCCACTTTCTGGCGTAAATGCCGGGTTTTGGCCAAACAAAAACTGCAGTGGTTTTTGGTCCAGCCAACAGCTGGCCTTTGTGCCGGATAAGACAGCCAGAACAACTTGACAGAGATGTGAATGCAGCCCAAGCTATGTTTTTTGGAGTGTGTAATCTGGAGGAAACCCACACAAACTTTAGGAGAGCATTCAAACCCCATGCAGATGTTACCCTTGGTTGGATTCAAACCCTGGACCCCCTGGTGCTACAATGTGTCTCCTTATATGGACCAGTGGGACTTTTAGGCTACTTTCACACTAGCGTTAGCACGGATCCGGCACCTAAAGGGTGCCGACGGATCCGTGCTAACGCTATACATGTGTGGAGCCGGAGCAGCGCTCCGGCCCCACACATGACACACATTAAAACAACACACAGACTACATACAAACAAACATACAGACATACATACAAACATACAGACATACATACATACTCACATACTCCCGGGACGCCGGCAGAACGTCTTCACGCGCCTCCTGCGCGCAGTGATGACGATTCCCCACAGCGCCCTCTGCTGGGCGCAGTGGGGAAACGTCATCGCAGCGTGCAGGAGGCGCGTGAAGACCTGCTGCCGGCGTCCCGGGAGTATGTGAGTATGTATGTATGTCTGTATGTTTGTTTGTATGTAGTCTGTGTGTATGTATGCCGGATCCGGAATGACCCCCCATTGGAAATCAATGGAGGACAGATCCGGATTACTGGTGTGTCCACACCAAACGGATCCGTCCCCATTGACTTCCATTGGGGGTCATTCCGGATCCGTCTTGGTGCGGATGCCTGGACCGGAGAGCAAACCGCAGCATGCTGCGGTTTGTTCTCCGGTCTGAAGACGGAACGGAATGCTTTCAGGAGCCTCCGTTGTCTTCAGTTCAGTTTTGTCCCCATTGACAATGAATGGGGACAAAACTGAAGCGTTTTTTTCCGGTATTGAGCCCCTTTGACGGAACTCAATACCGGAATTTAAAAACGCTAGTGTGAAAGTAGCCTTACACCTCTATAATTATGTTCCTGGATGTAGTCCCATTGTTCTGACATTAAACTTGCTCGTCTGGCCTAGGTGACTAGACACATGTATTGGAGAAATACCGGATTCCTGTACTTTTACTACTTATGAGTCACTTTTAGTTTGTATCTCCTACTGTATATATGGATCTCATGTTAAGAATTACCCAAACAAAGGGCTTCATAATGACCTCTTTGCAGTATGGTAATTTGCTGTTTCTATACCGTTTCTGTCGGCAGTTTTGCTGAGGCATCGGGTTCTAGGTGCGGAGAATTTCCATAAAATACAGATTTTTCATGCTTCTTTCAGATTTACATTCCGCTTCTGACATTGATGCGCCGTATCAAGGAGTAACCTCACCTCTCTCAAATATCATTCTATTTATGGGCAGGAAATTTGCAGAATAAATAGTCTTCTTGATGGGGTTTTTATCATTTCTAAGCAGTCATTACATTATATATGTTAGAAATTCAAGACTGCAGTTTACACATTTTCAGGATTTGCCTTCTGGTAATTGGCAGGTGTTTGGAATCTTCTTTTTTTCCCCCCTCAGAGCCTTCCAATAAAATTAATTTCTCCTGATGGACGAAATATAGAATATGGATGTGAGGATGTGAATGCCACCACTTCAGATTGTGCTGGGAAGTTAATAATTAAATCCCCTCTTTTTGTGTGTTTAGAATTTTCCATTTGGATATTAAAGTAGAATAAAAAAAGAAAAAAAAAGTGTTGATATGCACTGGCAATGGGAAAGTTCATGATACATTTTATAATAAGGTCACCCGCAACTTTATTTTTTTAAATTATTACTGTATTTTTCGCTTTATAAGACGCACCCAATGATAAGACGCACCCCAGGTTTAAGAGGAGGAAAATAAGAAAAAAATGATTTTCATACCTCATATCAGATCCTCAGATCAGACCCCCATAAATATCAGTATTTCAGATCAGGCCCCCATATCAGGACATCACATCAGACCTCAGATCAGCCCAACTTGTCAGACCCCCATCAGACTTCAAATCAGATTAAAATAAAAACCTCCTCTTACCTGTCCTGTGCCGCGGCTCCTCTCTACCTCCGGCAGAAGTCACGCTCCCCAGTCTTCCTGGCCTGCACTGCTCTGTCACCTGACTGCGTGCAGCGTCGGATCATAGTGCGCGCACTACGTCCTGACACTGTACGCGGTCAGGACAGTGAAGCGCTGGCCCCAGGAATGAAGATTGGGGAGGGTGAGTATTACAAGTGCTTGTGACGCTTCACTTCCTGCCCCCGACACCTAATGGATACTAGGAGCGCTTCAATAATGGAAGCGCTCACTAGTATTCGCTTTGTAAGACGCACAGCCATTCCCCCCCACACACACACTTTTGGGGGAAAAAAGTGCCTGTCCGGCTCTCAGTGCTTTAGGTGAATGTTTCTGGCAGTTTGTTCCGGCAGAGAACAGCCTGCCGGTGTTCACCGGATCCGTCATTGCTGGATTCAGCAGATCACTGCTGGATCCCTATTGACTATGATGGGATCTGGTTCTAATTCGCCCACTTTCTGGAGTGAATGCTGGGTTTCCACAGTGGTTTTTGGTCCAACCAACAGCAGGCATTTGTGCGGGGTCAGGCAGCCAGAACATCTTGACAGATATGTGAACGCGGCCCAAGCTATGTTTTTTGGAGTGTGTAATCTGGAGGAGACCCACACAAACATTAGGAGAGCATAAGAACCCCATGCAGATGTTACCCTTGGTTGGATTCGAATCTCGGACCCCCTGGTGCTACAAGGTGTCTCCTAATATAGACCAAAGGGACTTCTACACATCTTTAATTATGTTCCTGGATGTAATCAGCTCTTCAGCCAAATTCCTGCTCATGCTGGTACTAGTGGAAGATGGCGCCCTTAGACTCTATGGACACCTACTGTAGATCTGGTTGACGTTGGCTTCATCATTGAGGAAGGTAGAGTTGTTTTACTTACTGATGTTCCCTGAATTATAGAAGACCCCAACACATACCATGGGACATCACACAATGGTACAGAAAGTGCCTACTGGTCTGTATAATGGACCTATAGGGATTCTCTGTACCGTCTTAGATGGTGTTTGCCCTTGTCATTGTATATGAGCCCTCCTCTTGTATAAACTGTAGAAGATATTTTGAAGTGGTAATGGCTGTGATATTTAGTATGGGTGACCACGCTCAGCAGAGCTTGCAGGTTGTCTTATTGTGGATGACCCTTTTTCGCCCCAATTAGAGCCTTTATGTACAGACTCATTGATTAAAATATTGTCATTACTGTACGTTCTCCGGTACAAAGAACTTGACGCATCATTTCACTTCTTCTCTTGGCCGCGGCCATTGAGAGTGTTTTCAGTTAATAAGCAGCCAACAATAATTCAAGCTGAAGGACACTTCTCAAAAATGCGTTTTCTGCCATTTTCTCGTCTACGCTTCCACAAAATACGTCTGAAATTGCACATTTGCCTTTTGCTTCATTCCATGTCAGTGATCTGCCGGACAGCTGATTGACGTTAGATGACCAATTACTGTGCGTGCGTTTTCTCCCCAGTGCACTAATCCAGCCCGTAGCTGTTTAGTGTATCACATTATCAGCACTTAGCAGGGTGAATGAATACTGTGGAAATGTGATTCACGGAAAAGTTCTAGCCAAGAATACAGTAATCCTTAGTTTTACTGTGGTCACGTCATTTTTGAAGAAGGGAGTCACCTTGTAGGATGGCCTTGGTCAAGGAGTGTGCTTATTTAAAGAGGTTGTGCCACAAAAAATAGTCCACGTTTTTCAAACCAGCACTTGGATCTGAATACTTTTGTATTTGCATGTAATTAAACATTTAGTATCACTACTGAGCTGTGGAATAAAATGTATATGTATAGTGCCACCTGTTTGTTCTTTTCCTTATTTCTTGTCCACCTCACAGAGGCGGTCGCATGTGCTCAGTTTATATCTACAACTGTCGTCAAGGCCTGAGAAAAGCCAAACCCCATGAAAGGCCAGCTTGAAATAAATCTAGTAGAGCAGTTGGAGCAATGAATTGGGAGATCTCTGTCAGAGAGAAGTTCTGACCTAGATCTGTAGCCCTTAACTCTGCTGTCCTGACAGCTCATAAACACTTATTTTAGCTGGGTCGAAAAGAATTTAAGATAACATTTTAGTTAAAATGAGTTTATTAGCTCTCAGATAAGGGCTTCAGTACAAGCTGTCAGTATGGCTTCCTAATGGAATTCAGTGAGAAACAGGCCAATAAAGACCAATTGAAAAAATAAATGCTTTTTAGCCCAGAAAGTACAATGCAGTGATACAAAATAAAGCCCCCAATGGTGTCTATAAACCCGTTAATTGTATTGTATATTGTGTACCTTCCTGCAACTGTAAAGGGGTATTCTGGGAGTCCAATATGTCCTCAGGATAGGTCATCAATATCGGATTGGTGCGGGTCTGAGTATCGCTTACCCCACCGATCGACTGTTTGAAAGGGGTGGCCTCCTCACAGCTTACCAAGCATAGCGCTGTTCTTTGTGTAGTGGCTGTGCCTGGTATTGCAGCCCAGGCCCATTCACCTGAAGGTCATGTGATTGATGAAGAGGCCGCAGTGATCAACGCAGCGCTACAACTTTTTAAACAGTAGATCAGCAGGGGTGCCAGGAGTCGAACCCCCACCGATCTGAGGATAGGTCATCTGTACTTTACTCCTGGAAAACCTGTTTAAGGTTGTTTACTGAAAACAAGTCCTAGAAGAGAGCATGTTTCTTATTAGCTAACCATACCATGCAAGAATCATGTTATACTTCTTAGAACAACCACCTGCTCGTCTGTTGGTATTTATTCATGTGTCTTGACTTGCCTTTTCTGCCTCGGTCTTCAGGTGTGGCATTTAAAGTGGTTCCTGTGAAGTATGGGCTGATAGAAGTAGTAGCAGGGAATTAACCAGAACAGCCATTCCTGATTAGTTTACCCAGTATCTTATAAGTAGTTAGAGATGGACTAGTGCACTGTGTGTTTGGACCCAGAAAGAAGACCATGTCCAGTAATCTGCTCGAAATTAAGCAGCTTCACACCGGGCGTCTTGGCGGCTTGTCTGTCAGCACAGATATCTGCAGCCATACTAACAGGCCTGAGTAATGCCAGAAGACATCATGTTGCCCAGAGCTCTTTCCAAGCAACAGGATTACGTGGAGTGTGACTGGCATTAAGCAGCAGCATCGGGAATGGAGACAGAAGCGGCGTGCATCCCAGAGCAACAGGTGCATGCTTAATGCTCGGCTTATATTGCCGGGTATTGTAGCTGAATGCCATCCACAGCCGCCCACCTCATCAGCGCTAGAAATAAATAGGCACACAGCCCACCG
Source organism: Rhinella marina (assembly GCA_900303285.1). Taxonomy (NCBI): domain Eukaryota; kingdom Metazoa; phylum Chordata; class Amphibia; order Anura; family Bufonidae; genus Rhinella; species Rhinella marina. Next base: position 314,715 of record ONZH01005023.1, read on the forward strand.
GACTTAGAATGTAGGAAATACCTAAGCCTTTCAATTAATATTGTGGACATGGGTTCCTGTTATGTGTTCTAATTGTACCTAGACTATATGTTCATTCCACATTGCAGTGAGCACCTATGGTGGCGGGGGTCATACCTGCACCTCTACTCCTGGGTGGTTTGTAGGCCTCAGTGCATCAGGTCTGAGCTCTATCCCATGAAAATATGTAATTACACGTCTGATCCATTAAAGAGCTTTGAAACATGATTAGGAATATCAGAGATGGGTGTCTTTGGTTGGGCTGATATCCCCAGTCCTGATTTAAAGGGGTATATTTGAGTTGGGAATACCTATCTAAGGCTCTTAGTCAGACACCTATAAGTGGCGCTAGAGAGTTTTCTTCCTTCTGGAAGAGAGCTAGTTTGAAAATAACGAATTATAAATGCCAATATAGGGCGTCTATCAGCAGATTTGCACTTATGACACTGGCTGACCTGTTACATGTGCACTTGGCAGTTGAAGACATCTGTGTCGATCCCATGTTCATATGTGCCCACATTGCTGAGAAAAATTATGTTTCAATATATGCAAATGAGCTTTTAGGAGCAATAGGGGCGTTGCTGTTACACCTAGAAACTCAGCTCTCTCTACAACTGCTGTGGCCTCTCCACTTTAATTGACATGGCCAGGCATTGAAAATGTTATAACGCCTGGCCCTGCACTGCAGTTGCAGAGAGAGGTGTAACGGTAACGCCCCCGTTGCTCCTAGAGGCTCATTTGCATGTAACAAAACTTAATTTTTCTCAGCAATGCGGGCACATAGGAACATGGGACCAACACAGATGTCTTCAGCTGCCAGGTGCACATATAACAGGTCAGCCAGTGTCATAGGTACAAATCTGCTGGCAGATGCCATATAAGACTGTAATTGCATGTTTCTGTGCAATGTAATTTTGATTATATCATTTTCCTCATCCAGCTGCAGAAAAATACATTATTATATACCATGAGGCATGCTATAATGAGGCTTTATGATTTAAGACCGCACATGACCTCAGTGTTTAACTGTGCATGACATCATCAGCATAATGTATGATGTCATCAGCGTAGGATAGCACATGGCCTTACCATTTACCAGCTATGGAGCAGTACCCTGACTATTCGTCATCACCGGCCTGCCTGTCATAAGATGTTCAGGGTGAGGATTGAGCAGTTTCTCTAAGTTTTTCTTCTGCAAGTAGATGATGAAATGTTTGGGTTGGGAGGCTGTCTATTTTTAGGCGGCTGTCACAGAACTTTCTATATTAAAATGCAATGAAGTTCTGGTGTCACCAAAGTAATAAGCAGACACGGTGATGTAGTTGCTAGGAGACTGGATATGCATGTTAGCAGCAGCTGCAGGATCGGAGCTGGGTCACAGGCAGTGCAAATTGTAATTTCAGAGAGAAATAATGCAAATTGCTGTACATCGCATGGATTCTCATTTTGCATTTTCTAGAGAATTAGAGAAAATTCACCTCTGAGCGCGTTCTCGTCAGGCTAAAGCTTAACTTAATCACGTGCATGCAAAGATCATTCTACAAGTTTCACGTCTAGAAGAGATTTTCTCAGCCTCGTGAGCATATACTGTAGACCAGTGTTCTGCACCCAGGAGGAATTTCTCTGCTAGAGTGGGGAAAAAAAAGTGCTTCCTTATGGAGGCGTAGGAGCTCCTTTACTGTACCCTACTGTACTGCCTTATGTAGGTAGAGATGCTTCTCTACTGTACCCTACTATACTTCCTTATGGAGGTTGAGGAGCTCATCTGCTATACCCTACTGTACTTTAAGGAGGTGGAGGAGCTGCTCTACTGTACCTTACTGTACTTCCTTATGTAGGTGGAGGTGCCACTCTTCTGTACTTCCTTGTGGAGGAGCTCCTCTACTGTACTTCCTTATGGAGGTGGAGGAGCTCCTCTTCTGTACCCTACTGTACTTATGGAGGTGGAGGAGCTCATCTGCTATACCCTACTGTACTTTAAGGAGGTGGAGGAGCTGCTCTACTGTGCCTGCCCTTACTGTACTTCCTTATGTAGCTGGAGGTGCCACTCTACTGTACTTATGGAGGTGGAGGAGCTCCTCTGCTGTACCATACTGTACTTTATGAAGGTGGAGGAGCTTCTCTACTGTACCTTACTGTTAACCTTTTCACCTTCTCTTCTATACGCTTATGACAAGCTGCTTCTAGGACATCTCCTCTTGCCCACCATAAATGTCCATTGATTTTACTGTGCTTTGTTCGACTATATTTTCCCCTGTCGCAGAAAGTTCACCGGGGCCTCCCACCACGATCCGCCTCTGGAGTGGGCACCTACAATATGAGACACGGCTGTTAAAATTTTACAGTTCCCTTATGCAGGCCTTACTGAAGTTATTCAATGGGTTGGGTAAGCAGTCATATGATTATAATACATTTGACTCACATCAAAGAGGCATGAGGTACTTTAAGCCAAGCCGCCTTCTTAAAACATAGCCTATAAATTCTTAAGAAGCTCTTTCATAGTGAATTTATTGCGGTCCTGTGAATGTCGAGAACTTGATTTCTTCATGTGTGAGCTGAGCATTCTCGCTTGTTTAATTACTTTCAGACCTTTTTGGAGGTTATCAGACATATCAAACATACCGACCCACATGCCCATGGCTTCCATCTGGACATCTAACAAAAATATGGGTCTTAGATATGGTTAAAAAAAAGATTTTTAATAAAAAAGTGTTTTTATGTTGCAAAAGTAGTAAAACATGAAAAAATAATATAATTTTGATATTGCCTTATTCATATCGATCTGCAGAAAATATTTATCATATATAACGCTTGGTGAGCCCAAAAGGTAAAAACACATTGGCATAATTGCTCACCTCCCCTAAAATGAGGTAAAAAGTGATCAAAAAGCCAAATGTACCCCCAAATGGTACCAATAAAATCTACAGTTGTACTGCAAAAAAAACAAGCCCTCAGATAGCTCAGTCCAAAAAAAAAAAGTTATGCATTTCTGCTAATTCTATGTTAGCAAATACAGTTGCCACTACTTCCCTTCTGAGCTCTGTAGTGTGCCCATACAGCAGTTTGCGACCACATATGGGGTGTTGCTGTATTCAGATTTTACTTCTTATTAAAAAACGAAAAATCTAGGGCTAAAGCAACATTTTATTGGAAAAAATATAGTTTTCCATTTCCACTGCCAAGTGTTTCTAAACTCTAAAAATCGCATGTGGGGTCAAAGCACTATCTACACCCCTCAATAAATTCCTTGAGGGATTTAGTTTCCAAAATGGGGTCAATTTTTGGGAGTTTCCACTTTAGGGGTACCTCAAGGTCTCTTCAAATGCGATATGACATCCAAAAACTATTCCAGCAAAATCTGCCCTTCAAAAGCCATATTGCCATCCTTCCCTTCTGAACCTTGCGGTGTGTCCATACAACAGTTTACGACCACATTTGAGGTGTTTCCAATGGGTAACAAATTGTGCCGTGCTTTTTCTTCTGTTACCCTTTGTGAAAATAGGACCATGTCAATTAAACCAGTGAGGAAGAGGCTGACCATAGAAATGAGTGGAGCTTGAATGCAACAAGAGTTATAGTGATGGCCTCATTGCACCAAAGGCCTAATTTGCATATTATGAAAAATTATTATAACTTTGGAACAAAGTCTCGGATAAAGCAAAGAAAAACAGCGTTTTTAAACAATTCAGTCACAGTTATGTGTCTATGCAAACAGATAGGGAGGTCACTGGTGACCGATTCCCTTTAATAAAAAAAAAACTGTATGCGGCAAACCCCTGAGCTCCCTCTAGTGGCAGCTGCAGGTAGCTAGCCTATTATATTTTATATACGGGTATGTGGATCTCTGTCAGAAAAACTGAGCTCACGCCATTAGAAAGACAAATTTTAACTGACCTTTGACCATATACTATTATATGTTTGTCCGCTTGGTCTTCAACGATAGTTCATGGACTGGGGAGGCAACATGCACAATCAATTGCAGATCTCAGTACAACACATAATAGGTTGAGGTTTTATTCCCATAATTACAAGCACCAGTTAAGGATTCCACACTGTCTTTCCAGATTTGTCTTTTAAAATGATGCCTCTTGGCGTACAACCGATATAATGTCCTTTTTCCGAGTTCTAGATCCTCGCTGCATTAGCTTTTAATAGGAAGCTGAAATGGTGAGCGTTCCCATCCCTGCCTCATCCTACATATCCGAGGAACAGCTTAGACACTCTATTATAACTATAGATGGAAATTCACATCTTCCAGTGGATCATAAATATTAATTTCCAGGCTGCGAAGCAAGTGAGCTGTAGATTTAAAGGCACAGATTCACTGCCTGCTTCATACATTTTTAACGAAGCACAAGGCAACATTGTTTACTGAAATGAAACAATTTCAATGTAATTTGACATCTATTTAAAGGCTTCTCTTACTCCTGGGAGTTCATGAAACTTCTCACTGTGCAGTCTATGATATAATTACTGGTTATTTCATCTTCTGTGGGATTATATCGTTTCTGTATGTGTTAACATACATCACATCCTCTGCTAAGACTTTATTCTGAAACCAGATCTAATTTTCTTTAATAAATTGCATCCTAGATCCTTCCTGTGGACACCATTGCACTGATTTTTTTAGTGTTTGCTTCCTAAATGCAAAATTACTGTAAGTAGCTAACCTACCATTTTGCTGCTGCAAAGTATGTGTTAGTCCTTCACGTAGCTGATTGTCCTGCTGAAAGTGACCAAGACTGAACAGAGCACTGCTGCTAGCTGTTCTGGCTCTCCCTGGTCTTCTCCTTCTTTACCTCTGTGTTGGAGAAAGCCAGGGGTGGACTGGCCAAAGACCCTACAGGAATATTTCCCAGTGTGGCGATGCCCAGGAGGGCGCCCAAGCCCTCCTCATGGCCACCAGCTGGATACGAACAATCTGATGCTCTCACTAGTAATTAATGCTAGGAGTATCAGATACAGTACTTTTGCACCTGGCCGGTGGCCGCAGGTGCCCACCTGAATTGAACTGTATTGTAAGACGATAATACAGTTGATCAACAGTATTTTGTGCTGCACAGTTATGCACAATGCTTGTTTTACAGGAGCGCACAGCATTATACTGATTTATAATGCTGTGTGCCTCTGCATGACCTTACTTCTACAGCTTTATGTCACTATGATCCTGTAGAAGTAAGGTCAAGAGGCACATAGCATTATAAACCATGATAATGGTGTGCGCTTCTGCAGGAAGGATCACGCTCATACATGGAGTGTGATTCCCACAGTGGACTCGCTTGTGTGAAACAGCCCTTGAAGAGTTTTTTTTTCCACTTTCCAGGATTTTATTTTAATTGTGGCATTCTGTAATAAAAGCTGTAAATATTTTATAGCGTGTTTATTAGCACCCAGATCACTGGAAATATAATTAGCGTTAGAGATGTGTTTTTCTTATTATAATTATTATTACTTCTTCCTATTATCACAAGTGAATTATGAGGCTAATGCGATTTGGGCAATTAAAGAGTCCCTGCCAGGCAACCATGTCTATTTTGCGGGTTGCATGGAGTTCATTAATGGAGTGGCAGTGCATATCTATGGCGTTCTACACACGGCTAGTCTTACGTCTGTTTTTCTGGCTCCTCATGTACTATAATAATTAAATATACAGCCATGTGTGCTAATTTGTCTATGGTCCCATCATGCCCACTGCCACATTGCTTGTGATCAGTTTTGAAGGTTTTCTCCTATTTGGTGAGTTTGTTAATATGGGAATGCCTAGAAAGATGTCCATATTGCCTGTATGTCAGGAGCCCATAGGGTAGATCCGACCCTCGATGGCTTGTTCTGTGTCTCCTTTGTGATTACAGACTTTTGGGGAGATTTAGCAAAACTGGTTTAATTGAAAACTGGCTTAGTTGCCCATAGCAACCAATCAGATTCCAGCTTTCATTTTCCAAAGGAGTTGTGAAAAATGAAAGGTGGAATCTGATTGGTTGCTATGGGCAGCTAAGCCGTTTCTGCTTTAGAGCAGTTTGATAAATCTCCCCCTTTGTGTTAGTGAAGATTAATGTAAGAAGTATGGAACCTTTCATGTCGATCTCATAAGTAACCCTCTCCAGAGACCCCGTGAGATACGAGCCGCCGCGACATTGATTTGGTGTTGTACCACATGTGTTTTACTGCTTTATTGCTTGAGAAAGCCGTTTATGGATTCCATACTTTACACTGTTTTATTTACTTGTGATAGGAAAGCATACGAATAACATAGAGCACGGGTATAAAGGTATTCTTTCTTCCAGCCATCACCACGGTAAACCTCTACAATATCAAACAGCTTAAGTAATGAACCCTAATCTCAATGATTTCAGTGTCCAGCTTTCCATAGACCCTGAATGGTTCTCCTTCCATAGATGTCAGTCTCCACTGCAGTGCTGGCATTTTATTCATATATCCGGACTATAGGTACTGACAAACACCTGTATTCAGGCTTTACTTACTATCAGTAATGTAATATATAGGCAGTTGAATGACAGATGTGTTCTATGTGAATATGTTCTTGACACTTGATCAAACGACAACCACAACCAGTATCACAAGGTTCATATCAAAAGGAAGGTTTTTTTTAATTTTTTTTCTTGAGTCTGGAGAGTATAAAGTCGTATGACTGAGGCTTGTGGAAGGTGCTGTCACTTGTCGCCTTGTTACAGAGACTAGTAGACATACGCTCGTCCTGTCGGGCACGTCAAGCCTCTTTCTTTTTGCCTTTGTTTGTGGGATTTTAATAAACTGGCGATAAAACTTGATGGACTTGAAGGGTCTGACGTGTGTGACAACTGATAGCTGCACAATAATGCGTTCTGTTGTCACATGGCTTGGGTCCTTCAGCTGCCATATATTACAGGAATGGTGCAAGGAAAGAATTTGCGTGACTACTGTTTTTGTAAGAACAGGAGGTTTGAAGCTTTCGCCTCATTCCTAGGCAACCATACTAAAGGTTTTCTCATGAGGACAACTCATGAAGATCCTCATGAAGAGCAGGTTCAAATCTGGCAGACCAGACCCATCCATGCTGTACATGGAGGGCCTCATTTTTGAGTAGCTGGAATGTAATGCCACATTTCCCCTAAAGAGGCCACTGTAGGGAAAATGTACAGTCAGATGTGGAGATCACCAGGTCACCATTTATCTCTGTAATGGCTGACCTCTGGCATTCCAGCTATGGTAAAACTACAACTCCCAAGATGTACACTTGCTTGGCTGTTTTCAGAACTCCATGAAAATGAATGGAGCATGCTGGGAGTCGTAGTCTCTCCACAGCTGGAGTGCCGGAGGTTAGCCATCACTGATCTAGCTGCCATTGCATCAAGCTTTATTACAGTATGGTTTTGGGTGATGTATCACCACGTGACCTAGGTAAGTTTGCCTCTTGGCATCATAGAAAAAATGAAGAACAAACTCTGTAGGAGTCCTAATGACATTGTCCAGCTTTCCTAGGTGGACCCACAAGAATCCAAATATATTAAAATAACAGCTCCGCATAATTTAAAAATCTTCCTGTCCTTATAGTTCAGAAGTTTCATCACTGGCCAGTCATGTCAGAGACTTAAAGGAGTTGTCCACTTTGGACAGTCCCTTTTGTTGGAAGGTTTTCCCTTAAAATTAGGTGATCGCGGAGCTTTCTCGATGAACTTTAATTAAGGGAGAACCACAACTAGAAGTTTTTAATTTCACTACAATGCCACTAAAGAAGGAATGAAGTACACATGCGAAGAAACCAATGTATGGACTTGCCGGGTCCTCCAGATCGAGAGACCTCTTTGTAGCCACTCTATAGTTTCTATTAACACAGAGTTTTCTAAAATGATATTTGAAAATGGGTTTTCTAAACCAGACAATCCTTGTGATGAGTAATGATTGGTCTCCAGAGTTTTCACCATCTCAGTCATCTGAGACCTACGACAAGGAAGCCATTTTGAAATGGTTTATGTCACGTGTGGAGAGTTGTTCTCTTGTGATGTATACCCCAGTGCTTCCTGAATTCTAAGAGGTTTCTTGCTCCTAATGAATGGAGGCCACCATACACGTCTAACTTATTTTGCATTACAGTTATTTTTACTAATTTGTGCCAAGCTTCTGTTCGCTCCCATATACAAGGCTCTTGTGACTGCAGCGAGGAGCTGTTTATGTAGAGCGACGGTTTCGAGACTCTGAATCCCATCAACCATATGGTTAAATGTCATCTCGTAATCTCCTTGAAGTTACTGAAGCCATTACCTTTCAGAAATAATCCTTGATTAATGAAAGTGTTTTTTCTCCATTTATGTTTTGTTTAGACAGTCTGCTTGTCACATACGACTCATTTATGACCCACACTTTTCTCCATTTGTCCTTATAAAAATTTTGGTCCTATGCAAGTGGTATTTCTCTGTTGGCATTTCTACAAGTCAGGTAGATGTCAACACGCAGGATCATGGAAAATACCACCAGACTCTGACATTTCTTCTCTTCCCAACCTTTTTTACGTTGTTTTGGCGCATTGATTAAATTTGTGACGCTTTTTGGGTGTTTTTTTTTTTTTTTTAACTTTTATGTTGAGTTGAAGATAATAGTGACTGGCTGGTGATAGAAAAGTCACTTCTCATTATCTAAGGGCTAAACAGCCTGCACAACTGTTCTACAGTAGCATCCCTGAGGTGTATGTTGTGGCTACCACTTCCCCACAATGGAGAAGAGAATAGTGTAAAGGTACCTTTACACGAGGCGATGATCGGTACGATTGAGCGACGAACGAGCCATTTCTTGGTGTGGTGAACGTTTCAACAATGACCCTATAGACACGCTGATTATCGTTCACAAAATGATAATTTCGATTGCATATTCCATCGTTTGTAACGCACTGTTGCATTTATGCAAAGCGATAACTTGAGTGGCGTGCTTAAACACACCCGTTTACACCCGTTTACACCCGTTTACACGTATGAAATTGTTAACGATGATTTTTGTGCCCACACAAACGATCGAACCAACAAAAAATCTACTGGGTGTTGCTCTATCGTTCATTGCTTTTACACTGCTCGATAATCTTGCAGTTTCACTTGGTTTTCGATAATTTACACGATAATCGCCTCATGTAAAGGTAAGTTAAGACTGCCGATTTGCAGTGGGTGGACACAGCTGGTTACATAGTCTTCGGCCCACCCATAGTTTTGTATATCCTAAGGGCAATGGAGGCTACATTTTTACTCTATTATCATGTAATTCACCCTAAGGCCCCTTTCACACGAGCGTGATGAATTAGGTCAGGGTGCTTTCAGGAAAACTTGCACCATTTTGCAAGCAAGTTCAGGCAGTTTTGTCTGCATTTGCGTTCAGTTGTTCATTTTTTTCCGCGTGGGTGCGATGCGTTTTGATGCGTTTTTCACGCGTGTGATAAAAAACTGAAGGTTTACAAACAACATCTCTTAGCAACCATGAGTGAAAAACGCATTGCATCCGCACTTGCTTCCGGATGCAATGCGTTATTCACTGAAGCCCCATTCACCTCTATGGGGCCAGAGCTGTGTGAAAAACACAGATTATAGAACATGCTGCGTTTTTCACGCAACGCAGAACTGATGCATGAAAAAAAAACGCTCATGTACACAGATCCATTGAAATGAATGGTTCAGGATTCAGTGCGGGTGCTATGCATTCACGTCATGCATTGCACCCACGCGGAAAACTCGCTTGTGTGAAAGGGGCCTAAGGGTGGTCCACAATTATTATGATGATTTTCTATATTGTTCTAGGTAGATCTGGAAAATTTATGAACTTGTATTGTTTCCTAATAAGATGTTAGAACTTCTTTGCGTTCATTTTTGCATTATATTTTTCATGTCAAGTTTAAAGGGATTTTCCGCAATCATGTCCTTGTCCCTCTTGACAAGAACATGTGGCCGATGCAGCAATCACTGGGGGACTAGCAGGGAATTGGGGGATTAGAAAGGGATGAGTATTAGTTCTATTTCTGTTTTACACCTTTCTGAGCAGATGACCTATCCTAGGATAGTATTGTGCCTCCCCTGGCACCCCTGCTGATCAGCTTCTTGAATAGATTGCAGTGCTCAGTGAAGCCACTGATGTCACAGTCAGCGGTCACGTGGCCTACATGCATTTCATTCCCATTCATATGAGCAACACAGTTGCTATCCAATGGACGGTGCTGCTTGGTAAGCTGTGAGATGGCTGTGACGCTCTTCTAAGCGGCTAATCGGCGGGGTTGCCGGCAGTCAGGCTCCCACCCATCAGATACTAATGACCTATCCTGAGGATAGGTGATCAGTTTTAAACACTTGGACCACCCAGATTACTGAATGATGTACTGTAGCCACTACAATTGATTGTTTCAACTTTCAGTCCACTAGGAAAGTGTGGTGACAGCCCTGTTTGAGTTTTGATGTTGGCTGTATTGGTTGTCACCTGAATTTCATATAGAAAAGAGTAGAATTTGCCCAATCCGTTGAAAAACTGACAACTCAAGGAAATATTAAGGCAATTTTTCTCATGTTAAATTATGTAGAGTATTGACTGGTTGACTCTTCCATAAATGCTCGCGGTAAGATCAAATTAACCATCATTTATGAATAGTTATACCTGTAATTGGAAATTAAACCCTGAGATAAGTGGAGACCGGAGGAAACCTTCGTAGGCCTGACAGCCTATATTTATCATAATGCTGTATATTGTGTTTTCCGTATCACTTTTGTATTCCAGTAGCTTTTAGCATCTAATACATCAAAGCCTGTATTATAAAAGCAGAAAGAAAATTGAGCAAGATAACATAAAGCAGTCTTTTGATCTCAGTATAATGTGTGAAAAGACCCTGTTATATCAGGAAATACCTCCGGTGCTCTGACTGTAAGGTGCGTCACGTATAGGGGGGTCATGTGCTGTAGCCGGTGGCATGTGGCAGTGGTTGGGTTAAAGGGGTTATCCCACGAATAATGTAAAAAATGAAAATCAGATATCATATAGTAAATGACAACCTCTTTCTAACAAAGCTAGAACCAGCCCTGTACCTTCTAGATTTATATCAAGCTCACAGCTCAAGGGGAGTGTCTTTTCTGCTGCAGCTCAGGAGGCGTGCCCATGCTCTCCCTATCACAGCTCAGGAGGCAGTTGAAAGATGAAACTGAGCATGTGCGGCCTTCTCAGTGAGCAGGTCAAAGAAATAAGAAATGAAGTGGCACGATACAGATACATTTTACTGAATAACTCGTTAGCTATACAGAATGTTTAATTACATGCAATTACAAAAGTATTCAGATCCAGATGCTGGTTTGAAAACTGTAGAATATTTTTCGTGAGACAACCCCTTTAACGTGTTATTAGTTTGTATATGGATCAATCTACGTTTATGATGTTTATTTGGGCTTTAATAGCAAAAATAGGTTTGCAGATTTCGATTATATTCTTTTTAGGTAGTTTTGGTTCCACTTGGGTTAACCTGTAGTGGACAAGTGGCCATTGCTGTTCCATTTGTCTCTCCAATCAGAGCAAACAGTGTCAGACTATGTATGAGGAGTGGTAAAACCTAGTTGTCTATTGTCTAGTCATATATTTCCAGGAGGAGGACACCGCACAGTACAACGTTCTAAGAAAAGTTGCTCAAAACTGGGAATTAAAGGTATTTACTAAGACAGACCGGCCAAGAGAGGTAACAGGTCCCCTTTAGTGCACACCTGTATAAATAACACTTACGTCTGAAGAGTGCAGTTTATTTTTTATTTTATTTTTAAATGATCAGGGTACCTTCTGTGGAGGACCACCGATGTCCACTGGATTGGGTGTACACCCATTTATATGCATATCTATATGGTCGGATTTCATTGTTATCTGTATGTCTTCTGTAAAGTTTGTCATTCAGTGGCTTTGGATGGTAGCAGGGAGTGTCCCCCCCCCCCTAAAGGTAGAAGGTAACATATGCTATGAGGAAGATAGCGCCACCTGGCTGTTCAATACAAGGGCATAGTTTCTGCGTGATTTTCTTAGGCTAGGGCTACACAGAGACTCTGGCTGCAACACCGTTGTACAGTCAAAAATAACGGTGCAGTGCTATCTCCATTGAATCTAAGGAAAGTGATGTTGCAGCCGGCATTTTGCTGTGACACTCGCAAGAAAGTTAAACCTGCTGAATTACCTGCAGCTGTTGTGTTGCATGAGTTCCAGGTTGTGTGTTGCGACATTACCCCATTCACTTTAATTTGTTGCGATGCAGGCGACACTACATGCCGATGTTAGGTTAGTGCTATGCTATGCGACTCTGGTCACAGATCTTTGCAGAGTATTCAAGTACTATGGTGTCAACGTGACCTTAGCAATATAAAATGCTATAGAGCTGTATACCGCTCAGATGTGTGATCTCACTCCACGTCTGTCTTCTGCTCCACAGTAAGAACATCTCACATCCTAGTTTTCTGGTTTCCAGTTTGTAGCCAGGACGCGGTATCTGGGACACTGTGCTCGCCTGTGGGTCCTGGCAGACAGAAGCATCACTAATTCTCCTGCTTAAATGCTGCATATTAATCTTGAAAGCTGTATTAAATATGAATTAAATCCATGTAAATCCCATCTGACATCCTATGGAAGAAGAAAAATGAGCTGCACATTTCCAACAGGTGTTGAAACACCAACCTACCATTGTGATAATTCCCACCGTGCTGTTACACAGATGCCGGAGAAGCCGCCAAGGCGAGGAAGCCTCGGATTGTGTAGCAGAGCATCCGTGGATTAGTTGAACAAGTATTCATCTTAATCAAGTCTTGCCTGCACTGTACCTCCAGACATTATCCCAGTTATCTTGATTTCATATGATTACCTCTGGACTGTTTTTTTTTTTAAGGCCATCTGTTGGTTGGTGCTTTCAATATTTGGTCCATCTATGTACCTTTGTCACCCCCATTCAGTATCAGGACTGGTTGGTTGCAGATTTACACCCTCAGTTATTTGCTACAGTCTTTACTTACATCTCTGTCCTAAGTAGAACCGTTCTAGTCTCCATAATGATGGTTGTGCAGTATGGGTGACAATCATTTCTTAAAGGGGTTGCCAACTATAGAAAAAGAAGAAACTTTTGGTTGCAAGGTTCCCCCCAAAAATAAGCATGTCATAAGATGTTCTTCTGCTACCGAGACCACAACGATCGGCTCTGACCTGCAGGGGTAACTGTCAGAAAGTGCTCAATTCCTCTGCAGCACCACCACAGGTGAAACGGAGAATTACATGGTGCTTAGTAAAAATTGATGAGCTGCTCATGTAATGCAGAGAGATGTTGAGTTTTTACTAGGGATGAGCGAACTTATGGTCTGTGTTAGCGGACTCCATGACGTAATTCTTAGATAACATGAACCTTGTATGCCAAACTTGAAAACACAAGTTCGCTCAACACTAGTCTTTATGTAAAAGACACTCATGGTGTAGCCAATCTGTGACGGCTGATAAGAGGGTCCTGAACAGAATTCCCTACTAGAGTTTTTGAAAATGGCTTTTCAACCCCAGTACATGGAACATCACACCTTCTCCTGGTAAATTAGGTGTTGGTAGGGGATACACCTAAAAGTTTGACAACCACTGATCTGGGTAAGGCCTTCACGTCAGTGATTTGTTCAGTGATTTCCATCAGTGAGTCAAAACCAGGTGCAGATCAAAAACACAGAAAAGGAGCAAATTATTCCAATATACCTTCTCTCTGTAGGCTCCACTTCTGATTTTGGCTAACAATCACTGATGGAAATTCCTACACAGATCACTGAAATGTGAACTAGGCCTTAGTAGCATTCCCATAGCGTCTCCATTTCCTTCCTGGATTGGGCCTTCTTCAGACATTAGTGAATCATAGACGTGGACTGTTGGTGTTCTCCACGGACAACACATGTACCCATTGATTAATGTGTGTATTCACACATCTATGATTCATCGCGGTTTGGGGGCTGCATCGCGGAAGCATGCCCTATATTTGTCCTTTGTTATGGATCCATAATGCTCATTATAGTTTATGGATCTGTGAAAAACACGGTCACAACAAAAATGGCGTTGTCCGTGGAATACGAATGAAACCTGGAAAGTAAAAAAAAGGGTGCTCGACTGAACACAGGCCTAGTAAGGAAAAAGTGGAAAACCTGTCTACCCAAAAGTACACTAGCAGCAGTTTAATCCAAATATAATGGAACAAGCATTTATCATCTTCATGTATGGGTTATATGTGGGTGTACAGTACCCCCAAAATGGCATGTAACCTTAGTTGCCTTTCCTATTGTATACTGTGGTTTTTCATACACTGAACCCCATCTGAAGAAAGCAAACTATGCAGCGTCTGTAATTCCCCCCTGCATAAAGTTCTCTCCCCTAACACTGTGTGTGAACCATCTTGTAAGGTAACTGGTAACATTGCTGTTGTGTGCGGCCATTAAGTTAACTGACCTCACTCACGGCTTTATCATTCCTCACCAGTTAGTCTCCATTGTCAGTGTTGATCACATTAGCTTTCAGTATAGTGAAAATGCCAAGGTCAGAGCACGGTTACAGGAGGGGTCTCCACCTCAGAACAGAGCTGAGGCGTAAAAAGCCAAGATGTAGCCAAGCAGATAGAACCGAGAAGCTGTTTATCAAAGAATATATCAGGTGGTGGGATTCAGATGGCCCTGGGATTGGTCGCACAAAACCAGTTCCAGTTATGCAACTGGGAATTTTTATTCCCATATCATCACACGGCCAGCGCGACCATGTGTCTAATGGCCAATCTGACAGTGTCGTGGATCCCTAAAGCTGGCCATACTCTTTAGATAGCTGCCCGCCACGCGGTCCGGCCGAGTGTTTAATGCGTTTTGCGAACTGCATGTTGCCGGCACTATGATAGAAATGCCTTTTCTTGTCCGCAGTTGCGGACAAGAATAAGACATGTTGTATCTTTTTTTTTTTTTTGTGGGGCTACAGAACAACGGATGCGGTACAGTTCAAATCTGGCAGTCTTTTCTGTTAGGCTGCCGTCCGGATTAAAACCGCTGATTGCAACAGCATTCGTGGAGCCAAAAAGCTGAATTTATGCCGGAAAGTAGCTGGATCCCATTATAGTCAATGGGGAACTGTAGAATCTGGACAATACCGGTTGTTCTCTGACAAAACAGCCTGCTGTATCCACTGTCTCAAGTGTGAACGTTCCCTAAACATAAGCATCAGGCAGTTAAATTCAATTTGCCACGATCCCACCATCAGCAGTCGAAATTCTGCTCATGAGAAAGTAGCCTTTGTATAGTGCCACAATAAATTCAGACCCCTAAGTGTTTTCATAGATTGGATCAGACTTTCACCTCTGCATGCTCCCAATTTCTGCAGTTCTCTATGCCTTGACGTCATGAACAAGCCACGATGTGCTTGTTGGTTACAGTGCCCGGAATCTGGAGACCTGCCAACTCTTACGGTAGGATTTCCCCTTTCTTTCAGAAGTCTCACGTGAATTATTCCCAACGAATCGACAATTGTGCTTTCCACATAGACCTCCTGCATTGCTAACATGCATGTCAGCAGTCCCCCAACAACACCTACAGTAGACCAGTGCTCCCCGACTGGACGGTAACCACACATCCGATTTCATCAGGACTCCACTGTTAAACAGAAATACCTTTAAATTCTAAACATTATGGCTTCAGACAGACTTACAATTTGATTTACAACTTTTGGGAATGAACTTGCAGCAAATAATAAGCTCAACCACCACCGGGAGGACAAAAAGAAGGTGAAATGTAGCGTTAATAATTTAGTTTCAATAACCTTAAGAGGTTCGCCCGCCACTTTTAACCTCGCATTCAGAATCGCAGGCAGCAGTCCTTGAATCATAAAAATGTTTCTTTGCATTTGCAAGTCATTTATTCGAGTCCAGTCAAGACAAAGGATCCATTTGCCGGGGAGGTCAACGGAAAGCGCTGAATGAAATTGCCGAGGTGTCTCGCGTGCATCGTACTCAGACAGCGTCTTAATTACCGCAAACTTTTTTTTTCCTCTTTTCGTAATAATTCTTTTATGATTTATGTAGATCTCTGCCGACTTGTGAGCAGATAACAGCTTTGCATATGTAAGAGTGCACTTACTCATCGCTTAATAGAGATTACCCAAATCAGGGACTTTTTGTTTTTGGAATGTAAATACGCTGATTTTCTTTAAATCAATCAACATAATGAGGCTTTTCACAGCCATCAAGAGCCTTAGATGGCACGCTCCGCTCTGGCATTTGAACCTTTAAGTGTGAAACCCTGACATACTAATAGCGACAGGAATAAATGTTTTAAATCTGTGTTCATTCTGCGGAGCATATTGTCATACCCGCTCTGACATGCCAATCTTCTCTTCAGCAAGCCCCTTACAGCGCAATTTAACTGCTGCAATATTTTGCTATAGCGAGATGAGGTGTCAGTCATCGGCGTCCTAGCGTGATTTCCATGGACAAGCGCGCGGCTCTTTTCGACGAGATGTGCATTGGATTTAATGGGCGGCAAGAGCCTGCATAGAAATCAAGCCCATGGTGATGGCGGGAGGTGCAGTACAATAGGAGGGTGTCCTGGGGTCATTATGTATCTGCAGGAAAGAAGGAATATGATATCTTCTCATTCTGCCAAATAGTTATCATCACAAACCTCATATTATCCGGTGCTTTCCTTATCGTTCCCCTTATTTCTCAGGATAATGATGTGATTAGTTGAAAGGTGGACATGTCAGGTTTATCGTATTTCACTTCTGTTTCAGTGAAGGTGGGGGTGTTACCTTTTGGCTGTGTGCACAGTTTTACAGTGTTTATTACAGCGAGAATAGAATATTCTACAACACTATGCCTGGTGCCAAAAAATCCCGGTGCTCCTAAATCCGTTAAGACCCCATTATAGGTCAGAAATGCATAAACAAATTTAGAGGGGGTTTCTGGGAGTAAAATATTGATGACAGGTCATCAGTAATAGGTCGGTGGGGGTCCGACTCTCAGCACCGTCACCAGTTATCTGTTTGAGGGTGCATTCACACGACTATGTAAATGGATCCGCATCTGTTCGGCAATGGCGGAATGGCTGCGGACTAGAGATGAGCGAGCAGTGCTTGTTACGAGCACTGTAACGCTCGGGTCCCGTTTGCAATGCCCGCAGGCATTGTGGATCCGTCCTCATCTGCATGTAAGGCTACTTTCACACTGGTGGCAGGCCTGATCCGGCAGGTGAAGGGTGCTGCCGGATCAGGCCTGCCGCAGTGACATGTGTGGAGCCGGAACCGCGCTCCGGCCCCACACATGTCACACAGTACATACATACACATAAACATACACACACATATAGACAAACAAACACACATACATACTTACATGCACCCCGGCAGGTCTTCGGAGAGTCAGAGGGACAGGACGGCTCACACAGGTCACGATTCCCCACAGCGCCCTCTGCTGGGCGCCTGGTGGAATCGTCATCTGTGCGCGCCGTCCTGTCCCTCTGACGCTCCGAAGACCTGCCGGGGTGCATGTAAGTATGTATGTGTGTTTGTATGTCTATATGTGTGTGTATGTTTATGTGTCTGTATGTGTCTATGTGTAGCCGGATCCGTAATGGACTCCATTGAAAGTCAATGGAGGGCGGATCCGGTTACCATTATGGTCACACCAGACGGATCCACCCCCATTGACTTGCATTGGGGGTCATTCCGGATCCGTCTTGGTGCGGATGCCTGGACCGGAGAGCAAACCGCAGCATGCTGCGGTTTGTTCTCCGGTCTGAAGACGGAACGGAATGCTTTCAGGAGCATTCCGTTGTCTTCAGTTCAGTTTTGTCCCCATTGACAATGAATGGGGACAAAACTGAAGCGTTTTATTCCGGTATTGAGCCCCTATGACGGAACTCAATACCGGAATTTTGAAACGCTAGTGTGAAAGTAGCCTTAGTCAATGAGGACGGATCGTTTGGTATGACACTCATACCAAACTGTTCCGTCCCCACTGACTTTAAGACGGCTGAGGACGGAACCGTTTGGTATGAGTGTCATACCAAACGATCCGTCCTCATTGACTTACATGCAGATGAGGACGGATCCGCAATGCCTGCGGGCATTGCAGACGGGACCCGAGCATTACAGTGCTCGTAACGGGCACTGCTCGCTCATCTCTACTGCAGACCCACTCATTTCAATAGGGCCGCAAAAGATGCAGACTGCACACTATATGCTACTAAACACAATATGGTCACAACGTGATATTCAAAAATCACAAGGAGATACTTGATTTACCAATATTTAACCTAGAAAAAATGAGTATCATTCCATTCCTTTAAAAATATATTTTATTTGAATACGATTAAAACTAAATAACAAACATGATTGCAGTAAGGAGGCCAATAAAAAGGGCGTTACAAATAGCCAAAATACAACCGCTATACCGGTGATAATATCAATGAATACATAGCTCAATACATCAAGAAAAATGCAATTCAATGCACCTATATGTTGATAGGAGTCATAAATACTGTCCTACTAACCTAAATGTATATAACTGAAGTCTAATATAAGACATCTATCATTACAGAGGTCAGTACAAGGCAATGCAATCCAAGTAAATAACATACCATGCGGTAGTTGCGGCTACAGTAGCGCCCACCCCTCACTATCACACCACCTCGCTGTCCGCATCCTTTGTTCTGTTCCGCGGCCCCACAAAAAATATAGAGCATGTCCTATTCTTGTCTGCAACCGCGGACAAGAATAGGCCTTCTCTATATACCGCCAGCCATGTGTGGTCCGCAAAATGCGGAACACGCATGGCTGTGTGAATGCAGCCTGAAGAGGCTGCGCCATTCTGTCGAGTGCTGCACCCTCTTCGTAGGACTATGATGTCACATTTATTGGTCACATGTCCAATGTGTTCACACAAAAAAAGGGGCATGGAATATAGTAAAAACTGCTATTCCATAGAATGGTATATAGTAAAAAGTATACCACATTGTATACATTTCCTCTTACCATAGGACCCTATGGGGGATGAATCCCATTGTGTGCCTTCCCTTGTATGTATATAGTTTGCTGGGTAATTTTGCAGTATATAGGACGCTGTGTGAATAACTCCTTAGATTGAAGCTTTTACAGGCAGCGTTCTCTATCGTTTTGCCTCCTTGTTCCCTTTAAAGAGGACAGGTCAACTTCCAACATGTCTCTTAAGAAATAATTTAAATTACCCGAATAATAATGGTGGTTCATAATTCTTATAAGTGTGCATTGTGCTGATCTTCTATTATTCCTCCTGGAGATGTGTTAGTTAAGTGGCAGTTTATCAAAGATACATGTTCCTACACTGTCTGTTAGGGCTGATTGGACAGTGTCAGACCATATCCTATGGACATGGGGTATAATAATGCCCAGTTGTCAGTTTAATTTTACATTTCCAAGAGGAATAGCAGAGGAACAAGTTGCACAATGCAGAGTTTTAGGTAAATGTGCTCTAGAGTTATTGTTCTAGGGTAACACAGGACATGTCAGTGGGCCTCTTTAACGCCAAGGTTACATTTTTTTTCATAGTCTTTTTGTGCTTTTGCGTTCATATCGCAGGCTTTAGTGCTACGATCCTTTATGTATTAATCTAAGAAATATTGCAGCTCCCATTTAGTGTTTTTCAGGGTAATCTGAGCATATACTGTGTGTAGGAGATATACATCAGGTGGATATAAAGCCTCATTACTCTGGTTTGCAGCAAAGCTTTAGGGTTCGGCCACACATCCCGGTTTCCTGATGCAGTTTTGGAACTCAAAATCGGGAATAAAATCATAAAAGGAGAAAAAGTATAAAAGACAGATACAAATTCTCATTTTTTTATTTCTATTTAATTCAGCCCTGGTTTTGGCCTCCAAAACTGCATCACAAAACCTGACCGTGTGACCATACCCTCACATTCCTGGGATCCTCGCATTCACTCCCTGCATTTCCAGCCGGATCATTAAGCCTCTTACGTGAGATGAAAGTGAGACATTGATACGACTTGTAGGTGGCAATGTTTATTCCGCACCTTCACAGAGACTCAAACTTTAAGCGGAAAGTGACAATTTTCTGACATCTCAGGACTTGCATCGTAAGAAATCATGAAAACAGTGATTTACATTAAGGGATTAAACGAGATGAAAGAGATTGAGACGAGGCTTCAGACTTCCAGAAAGTGACATATCTGAGATTTTCTTCTTTAAGGATTAGCTAGCACCTGCGGATACATGAGGTGTAGTTTACTCTCTCTGGGGTGTCAAATACTTTGGCTGTATGCACAGTTTTATAGACACGCCATAGAAAGATCTGTTGGATGTAGGTTTCATCAGGGATGTCACAATAGATTTGGTGCCCTCAGCTCTGAAGTCTGGGGAAGTTTGAGGGGTTGGGACGATGGGGTTACACATGCACTGGGGCCCAGAATCTTATACCTCTTGATTTAATCCTTAATGAGTCCCTGTACTTTCATACAAGGTAATTTAATAGAGAATGGTGTAACTAGCAAATTTCTAAATCGCTTCATTTAAAAAATCTGCCTGCATCCACCTGAAAAAAATGGAAGGTCCTGGCCACTAGAGGGTCTCACTTCCACCTAATTTGCCAGACAAGAGTTGTCCCTAGAAAAGGAGACACAGAAGACAGCTGAGAGGAAATGGGGGCGTGCCAGAGATAGCTAAGATTGTGAGCCTGATAAAAGAACTGCTTGTACACTTCTTTTGAACATCAAAGGAGCCTCCATCCTTTCTGTAAGTGTGATCTTCCCCCAGTTATCTGTTCTGTGAGCTCTGAAGCTGAAAACAAACATAGTGAGAAGTAAGGGAAAGGACGTCACAGCAGTACAGTGCTGGTGGATTTCACAAAGGAGAGATGCCCCTGCTTCTGAGTGAAATGCATCTAGCTGTGCGGCTGAAACAGGGAATAATATGGCTGAAAACAACATTAGGGAAGCCCAAAAAAAGACCTGTTCCTTCAGAGGTATGATTGTACAAAGAAGCACAACCATTTTTGAAAACTCAAGTATGCTTTAAAGGGGTTGTCCAACCCCAAAAGTTTTTAGTGAGTAGGAAATAAGGAACTGGAGGAAGATATAGGAGGACAGGACTGGAAGCACACCTCCATCTACTCTGTAGTGCCTATGCCGAGTTAGAGCCGCTCAGCTCATATTCAAATGGAGATAGAGTATCAGTATTTGTAACCTGGAAAACCCCTTTAACAATTCAACATAATAAAGTAGAAATTTAAAAAAACTAATTAAATTCTTCTAACAATGTATTCACATACTATGCATGTTATCATCCCATTTTTTTCTTAGATCTTTCCCTGCCACAATTGACGTCCTTTTGATGACGTCTAAACCATACGGAATCATTTAGGGTACACAAGTTTCCCTAATTACCTTCCCTATTGAATATCCACAGCAGATCCTTCTCAATGCCTGGCTCAAGTTGAGGTGGCACGTTAGTTTGTTAGTAATTAGCATAAGATCGTTGGAGCTTTAAATGCAGCCGACTTCAGACGATGACAATCGTTCTGTGAAATTTGTTTGTTTTCCTGCCGCCACATCATTGACAAATGCCTTCCATGTGCGAAGACTTCATCCTTCACTTAGATTTATTTTTCTGAAGGCTGTAAGACCTGGCAGATGTAAACATAATCTTAAAGTGTCTACACTACAGCCTTCACGTGGTGGCGTTTCACAGGCAGGCGTATTCCTCTTGTGGTGGTGTAATATTGTTTGTAGACAATTATACAGATTACTCAGAAAGTGAAGCCTCTGAAAATATTTCCTTTGAAGGTTTAGTCCATCATGAAATACTTTTTTTGCATCTTTTTCCATTTGCTTTGTAGCTCATTAGGTCTTCGGTTTCATTTAATACATAGTTGGTGTATTATATAGAATGAAAAACGAGAGGTTCGGTGGAGCTCCATCAACACAGGGGAGAGTATTTTCAGGTTAGAAGTTACGCTGCACACGAATCAACAATATTGAAGTTGTGCTCATTTCAAGTGAGTGTGGGAGGAATGATCACTATTACATTTACGATTGTTTGTCCTCCATTGCATATTGCCTGTAGTATATCCTGTGGGCCATGTGCTGCCCACAAATGAAGACTTTAGGTACTACATGAAAAATGTGCTCAATGATTTCCTCATTACCCCAATGACTGGTGGCAACTTTACCCAGTCCAACTATCCAGAGCTAGTGTATAGTTGGCCCAAACCTCAGCCCATGAAATAAAAGGGCCCTTAGTCTTGGCCAGGTGGCTACTCTTCCCTTCATGGACATGTAAGGGTTTTGTCTTCTCTGGATCAGTAATACCTGTAATAAGTGCTAGACTTCCTGCAAAGATGGTTGACTTCTAGGGTTGAGGATGAGTTGAGTGCATGCTTCTATCTGTAAATCAGCCCATTTGGAGGAGATGTTGCCTTCTTTCAGTAAGCATGACCATCGTGACAAAATCTACTCCCTTTGACCCTTCTATACTCATGCATTCTTGGTTCTCCTGAAAGCTCCCAACCCTCCTGTACACGGGCACCCTTGATTTGACCAAGCGCGGTCTAATAGGTCCCTATTCAGAAGACTGCCATGATTATGAGACGCCATTGCTTATTCACAATCCACAACTCATCATTTAAGATGGAGACAGTGGAAGTGGATATTTACTGAACACATGTTCCGGGGCCTGTCTATAAACACCTTAAAACTTAACTTTTTAAACTGTTTCCTGCCAGAGGGACCTAGCAGCCAAATTGCCAAGTGTGCAGTCCTACGATGAGATAGGCAGAATTAGATTAAGCCGCTTACTGTTGACATGTCTATTGATCTGGGTTCAGTGCAGTTTCCTGTCTGCAAGCGTCTGATTGCTGCATACAATAACATTGTGCCTCAGTTTATGTTGAATCGGGGGCTTTGAGCATCAATTACTTCAGGAAGACTGTGGCATGGGGAGATAAGGTTAAGCTTCTGCTGGAACCCAGGCAACACATTTACTTCACAAAATGTGACTTCAGTGTTTCTTCTATACATTGGTGAAGTTTATGGGGAGGGGGGAGTGCAAGCGACTACCGCTGCTACGCGTTATTGCTAAATGCTTATTGTCAAGGGCTTAATTGCATCGTAGTAGCATTTCCACCCAGTGAAGAGTGAGTAAAGTGCTCGACTTAAAAAGTACAAGAAGTTTCGGAATGGGTTTAAGTTTCTCCTGACCTTCTGTTCCTTGAAAGAGTGGGCGATCAGCGTTATCTTTTTTGGCACACTCCTCTATCTGTTCACTGGTGAGTTCAGTAATTTGTTTCAATGTGCCGTAAACAATATCCGTCTTGAAGATTAAGACCTTGTTTTCACTGGTGGTTTCCTGAAAGTAAGCTTTTAAATTGATTTTTTTTTTTTTTGCTATTTAGAGACCTTGTCGAAAAGTCCACACCCAGGCAGTAATGTATCATCGCGGCCATTATACAGGAGGCTCCTGAAAACATAGGCACAAGAAACGATAATACTGAAAGAAAGTTTGATACAATTTTTGTCTTTTTTTTATTTAAAAGTAGAACATATACTTTAGATATATTTTAAAGGGCTAGACCTACAGTACCAGATACAACTTATGGACCCGTGTCTATTTGTCTCTGGATGAAAAGACCTTTTTTCTTAATCCTGAATGTGAATTAAAAAATGCTTTTTTTCTGTTGTAAAAAAAGGCCTTTGAATAAAAGGCTACACAGAAGATCAAAATCATGTCTTAAAAATATTCAACCATAATTTAAGCACCACTAACCTTTAAACAAAAAATTGCATTAATAAGTAGTACAGAAAAATAACACTTTCGGGCCATTTTATCACTTGTATCTGACATTTTTAGCAGTTTTCCTTTGTGCATAGTGAGTGTCTAGTTTGCAGTTGTCTCAGACGTGGTGGGCGGAGACTAGCTGACATCCATTGCACACACAGAAAGTAGAGGAGAATCTGCTTTCTAACCTTCTCTTATACACTCAGAAGCGGTCTTGGGATCATGGAAGACATTACAGAGAGGTACTGACCTGTATGATTGTGAATAAAGTACTTAGGGAGTTTATATTTCAGCCCATGAAGATCCAGCAGTATGCTTGTCTTTGCATGTCTGATATAGTTTCTGTCCACTCTTCCCCCATTAATCTCTCCATAGACTTCCATTGAGATGTGTAATATGATCTTCCTGTGGAGCTCGTCCATTTTGGATGGGATTAAGCAATTAACAAAGGGGGCAGAGAGGTAAACAGCTGATAACATGAGAACTAGAAGTTTCTCCCTTATAAGACATATTATAAAATTTGTTGTGGTCGCTTGTACTATTGTTTAATGCAAAGTTATGTGAAAAGTTAGTGCCCTTTTAGAGCATTCATTTTTAAGGGGTTTTCTGGGTCCAGTTGAGATTATGGATCCTGGATGTGTTTTAGGGAAGGGTCCAAGTCTAATAGCTGGAAAAAAAAAAACAAATTTAAGGATGGTTCACAGTTTTTTGTTGTTTTTTTTTGCAGCTTTTTTTTTGGTAAGAAAGGGTTATTGGTCAGTGAAGATTTCCATGTTGGATTTATAGTTCTGTGTCTCAAATTTGGGGTCTTATTTACCCTTCGCAGGGCACTTAAAATATTCATTGGTTTGAAAATAAGGAATGTTTCCACCCGCCCTGCAACGTTATTTTTTGCTGGAAACTGAGGTAATGTAAGCACAGCTACCTACATGAAATATAGCTTACTCCTCATTTCTGGATGTTAGATAATCCTGAACCTCTTGGCAGAGGAGCAGGTTACACAGAATTCTCTTCACAGCCTGAAACGTTTTTTATTGCAGATACGAAGCGGTCATATTTCAATATGTGTGGTCAAAAGAGAGGTCTTCCCTTCTCCCTTATATTTAAGATCCCCTTGGTGAAACCAAACCTATAAAATATCATTATAGTCCAGCACAATTTATTCTCCTCCCTGACACTCCTTAATACAAATTCCTCTGCAAATGAAAGAAACATGGCAGCATTATAGCATAGGTTAATTTGTGTTATATGCGGATGTTCCTTTTGCTGAAGATTCATTTAACAGCCCGTAAGTGCTTACTCTATAGAGATACTTTCTGTTTGGTCTCACACGGCTGTCTCTCTTTTATTCTTTATGTTTAGATTATTTTTATTCATTATTATTACTAGTTTTCAACCCTAATAGTAGGGTGCCGCGTGCCCACTGGACCTCATTGACCATAATGGTATCTGGCCGCTCCCTGGTGTGAATGCTGTTATTTGGTCAGACAAAAATCACTGCACACAACAGTTTTTGTCTGGACGGATCCCATTATAGTTAACGGGGGTCTGGCAGTGAAATCTATCTGTGTAGCGCCACCTGCTGTTTGCCCTTTTTCTAATTTCTCAGTCCTGCTTACAGCAAGGGAGACACATTCTCAGTTCCATCCTTCATGTACTATATGATATCAGATTTTTTTTTTTTTACATTAATCATGGGATAATCCCTTTAAGTAGGTGACCATGCACCTTAGATTAGATGACAACAGCCACACGTTGATGGAACCAGCCAACCATCTAATGTGTATGAGATGTTCCAACAGCCAAGTACAGATATATGGTGGGGAGTGTTGTATTTCCACATGCCATAATGCTTTTGTTCTCAGGGGTTGCCTGAGGTGTCTAAGATGTGAGTAGCCACCTTTAGTTGCATTATCTTTCAGGTCGTATGTGTGATATTCGCCCTTGTCTTCTTATCGTAAGGCTTTTGTGTGTTGGGAGCCTGAAACAGGAGTTCCGCTTTGTCATGTCTCAGATACTAGGTGGCAAAGTGGTGCCGAGAGAGAATAACGGAATGTCAGCTCTTAAAATGCCACAGTCTTTATCTGTGGAAACATTGCGTCTTTCTTCATTGCTGGCTTTGGTCCTATCACGGTGCGCAGTGACCTGTAACATGTATTAATGGAGCAGGTATGCGGCAGCTCCGCGAGTGTCCGCTTTCTCCATGCACAATTGGAAATGCTATTAACTACTTACTGCAGGGCACAGTTCTCCCTCGTGTAGACCGCTCGCCTTGTCTACATTAAATTAGTCTGCTGCATCTCCCCGTAAGTCTGTGCGCCGGCTGATACGTATGAAGTGGAAAAGATTGGAAGCACTTGCTGAATTGCCAAGAATGGAAAGCACAATTACCCACAAAGATAACCGATCTTATTGGCCAAATGCGTTCAATACCAGCAGAATGAACAATGGCTCCTTAAAAAACGTTCCTAAAAAATCCGCTGCTGTACCTGATTTTTAGATTATGTAAGGCCTGCAGGTTGTGGCCGCTGAGACCATTGTCCTATATAAATAATCAGGATTTGGGGGTACTATCTCTCCTTAGGGAGAGCGCCTTAGTCGGTGTGAGGAGACTTCTAGGTCATACATGCACCTCTGGAATTGTGGGAAGAAAGGAATGCAAATGAGCTCTTAGTAAGCTCTGCCCATAATGCCATCACATGTAAGGCAACTATCCTGTAAGTTAATGTTCAACCCTTTAAACAGGCCTTGAGGCATGACTCGGTTATTAAATAAGCCAGTGTCTCATCTGCAGACAGCTGTTTAGGGGTGATTGCCCCTCATCAGTGCAGAGCAGAGAGTAATGGCTTAACTGGGCGAGAGGCCTAGGTCAGGGTTCGGGGGATACTATCTCTCCTTGGGGAGAGAGCGCCTTAATCAGCATGAGGAGACTTATAGGCCATACTTATATATAATCAGTGATGCCTAACGCTCATTGTTAGACTTTGTGGTCACGCTTATATTTTTTTACCTGTATTTTTTAGATACTACCGCAGCAGTGTTCTGCTGTATCACAGTCCTGAGGCTGTTGATACAGTTGAATTCAGGAGGCCTACTCATGGATAAGTACCTGATATTCCTGTATCAGTCCGCCCCGAGTCTCAGGATATCTGCAGCCAAGAGTTAATGTAAGGATGAACACATCTGAAGTTATCCCTTAATACAGCGTTATCTCTTACCGTAATCGTTGGTAGTAACTTATAATTATGACAGTAGAGAATTCCACACTCCCTACCATTGCCCTGCCTTATATTGTATTGAAAGCGACTGCTGTTCCTCAGTGACTGGTAATGGCGATGGGTTCATGCCGTAAATGATGCTACCACTTCTTTCTAATAGCCGTACCTCTTGACCTGCTGACTACCTTCCCATTTCTGAAGTATCCTTCAACTGCATATGCTCTGATAGGTCTCGGTACATGCCAGATAGTGATGTACGTTAAAGCGCTAATCTCCATATTCACAAAGTGCATCATTTCCATAGCATGCTACTCCGTAATTGCTGAGCTGTGCATCGTCATATTGCAGCTGTCGTGGCTGCCGTGCTGCCGAAAGTGTCACCCGATCAAACAAATGTGAAGCAAACGTTCCCATTGTCCTCTCGACAACTGTTCACGTAGGAGATAAATCAGCAGTTCTACAAGTCGCCTCCTCCATGGAGAGCCGAAACCATATTGTGCCGTCTCCATCACGCTCGGAATCACAATTCAGCTCGCTGCTGTTTTACACAGGTCACTTGCTGAGACCGCAGAACATGCAAATAAAGATGTCGAAAGACGCGAGCATCAATCTTTTCTGACAGCGCAGGAAAAATGAATAGAGGGATTATAAAATGGCTTCATTATGTGCTGTCCCAGTATGTTAGTTGTAGGTTATTGTTTGTTGGATTCAGCTTTTGATATACTTTCTGCACGGGGAGCGCGGTGGAACACTTCAGCGTTACATCTGCTCGGTAATTAGAGAACGCACTGTCTGAGGCTGTTGACGATTCCCTAATCATTAGCTCCTTGTTGGCACAAGTTCCGGGTAACTCTTTGAATGTAACATAAGTATAATGTGTGTGCAAACAGGGGAAAATTGTTTCAACGTAGCCCCCTGCGCGCGCTGTGAGAACGTCTCCTGTTTAGCACGGCAGATTTAAATAGCAGTCTCTCATGTTAACACCAATTGTGCCGTTACCATTTCTCAATGGCGTGAAATAATATTCCGCAAAATAGGTTTTGCTAATTAATTGGTCTGATGGGGGTGCCGCAGCTAAAACATACAAGTGAGCGCTTCCATAATAGTTTAATTTTTCTGAGGTTCTTAAAGAAGTTGTCCAAGTTAAATTACCATTAATTTTCGAGGAGCGGTAAATTTAATAAAATAACCGAAGAACTCATACTTGCCACTTTTCAACCATGCTGCCTCTAACATCATGCTCTAGTCCTTCCCGTCATTGTTTGCTGCCCTGTCGTTATTTGCCACCTAGCCACTCTGCTGCAGTTTGCCAACCTGCCGCAGTTTTCCACCCAGCCGCTCTGCTGCTGTTGACGACTCTGGCACTGCTTGCCGCTCTGGCGCTGCTTGCTGCCCAGCCGCCCTGTCGCTGTTTACTTTCCCAGCCGCCCTGTCGCTGTTTACTTTCCCAGCCGCCCTGTCGCTGTTTACTTTCCCAGCCGCCCTGTCGCTGTTTACTTTCCCAGCCGCCCTGTCGCTGTTTACTTTCCCAGCCGCCCTGTCGCTGTTTGCCGCCCTGCCTCTGTTTGTTTTCCTGACTGCAGCAGTGACACCACAGTGGCAGCCAATCACTGGCCTCAGCAATCACAATCCATATACTGCTAAGGCCAGTGATTGGCTGCATGGTCAAGAGGTGTGTACAGGATGACACCGCTGCAGCCAGGAATATCACATCAACGCTGCATGACTGGAAGGCAAAGCTAGAAGAGGAGCAGTGGAGAAAAGTGGTAAGTAGGAGTTATTTACTGCTCCTGTGAAAGTGTTCTTTGACAACCACATAACTACTGCTGCACGATACAGGCCTGTATAGCAGAAGCTGACAAACTACACCCCATTTCTGACATCACTTCTTGCTGAAGCTCCTCTGTGTTGACACCCTGCCCACTTCCTGCACGCACTCAGTGCCTACTGGAACACTTCACTCCATTTTTAGCTGCTTCTTCCTTCATTTGGACCAGAAAACAAGACCACAATATAAGGTCAAAACCTTTCCATGGTTATTAGTGTTTCAGAACAAATCGGATCCTTTTTTACTTCTCTTATTCAGTATAAATTAGTGAACCAGGGCCCTACATGCCAGTGCTGTCCTGTCTGCCCTATGGCCAGCGGTGGTTGGCTCCTCTTAGCTGAAGACACCACTTACAGCCTTGGGTTATTGGCCCTGATTCGGGCCTGCTGCATTCTTCTCGAGATGTTACTAATCAGAAATGTGTGTTCTATTAAGTCTCATCTTCACTGGATACTTCAAACACTGACGTATCTCCCGGTGAGAAAATTTCTCCTTCACATATGGGAAGATTTCCTCCAGATTTGATCATTTCCCACATTTTGAGCTTTTGTTCTTGCTTTTTAACCCAGTGTTAAAGGGGTGGCGGAGGCTCACAATGCGTGTATCATATTACTTCACATGTTCACATGACTTCTTCCCCTTTTTCCGGTCTCTAGTGGCATTATCATGAAGAGCAAATAAACTGTGAACTTTCACGTGAACTTATTCCTACTCCTCAAGAGTGAGTGGGGCTCTTAGGATGTTCGCTCTGCCGTCCACACCCATTATGGAAATTCACTCACTTGCAGAAGCCTCACGCCTTCCCGGTGCTTTCAGCTAAAAGATGCTGAATCTGTAATGAAACTTTCCGTCATGTCAAAGTACTGAAGCTTTTCACTCACGGAGAGTGATTGATGTCGCAAAATTTTGCAGTAATTGATGATATTGCTTTACTCGAGTCTGTTAGTGCAAATAATTATTAATCAATATGCACTCAGCATCGGCTTTGGAGGATTATTTTAATGCATGATTTATTCCAAACGTTTCAGTTCGGCTACCTTTACAAGGAAGGCAATCAATTGGTTAGTGGCCTATGGTACTTTAATTAGCTGGAGAGCAGCATTTCTTTTGCGGATTATTTGTTTACATGGTTTTTTTAGCTTATTTTTGTGTATTGTTTCTATTAGATACAATGTTTATTCTTAAAGGGGAAACCTCCCTGAAAATAACAGTTTACGATTACCAATTCAGAACCGAGATGCTCATAGGCTCTGCTGCATGTCATTTCTGATGTCTGACACCACAGTCCTGTCTTTCTTTTGTCAGTAGAGGAAGAAATTAGAGTTTGCAGCGAGCTGGTCAGCGCCAAAGCCAAATTTCAAGTTTTTGTCAGATTGAGCTCCTGACCCCCCATGTTTTTTTTTTCCATTTCTATCATTTATCTTTTTTTGGTGAACATTTGAAAGTATGAACGTTTTAATACACCACAGTATAAAAAGTAGTCGTAATGTCCATTAGAGGGCGACAGAGCAGCAAAGAGTTGATTGACTTTTCATGCACAGTTAGTGTCAGTGCATGAAGGAAATAGCTGGAATTTCAAGACTGTACGCACACACCCGCACACTTATATACATGCACTTATAATGTAAGTTCATGGTCCATAAATATTTTCCATGGATTACTTCTCAGTTCCCCTTTTGTACCAAGTGTCCACATGAGACTAAAGCTGGCTTTACAAATGAGATAACCATGAGCCAAATATTTGTTTGTCCACTTTCTATCCTGATTCCCCTAGACACATGACACACGCATGCTTGCCTGTGCATGCATGCGGTGAATGGGACAGCACGGTGGCTCAGTGGTTAGCGCTGGTGACTCGGTTTTAGGTTCGAATCCAACCAAGGACAACATCTGCATGGAGTTTGTATGTTCTCCCTGTGTTTGTGCGGGTTTCCTCCGGTTTCTCCGGTTTCCTCCCACAATCCAAAGACATACCGATAGGGAACTTAGATTGTGAGCCCCATTGGGGACAGTTGGATGCTAATCTCTGTAAAGTGCTGAGGAATATAGTAGCGCTATATAAGTGCATAAAATAAATAAATAAATGGGAGAAGGAAGAAAGTCGACGCCAGACACCTCTGGAAGCAGTTTATCTCCCTGAGAATAAAATCTAAGGTCCCTATCGGTATGTCTTTGGAGGGTGGGAGGAAACGGAGAACCTGGAGGAAACCCACACAAACATGGGGAGAACATACAAACTCCATGCAGATGTTGTCCTTGGTCTGATTCGAACCCAGGATCCTAGCGCTGCAAGGAAGGCACCAGAACTAATGACCGAGCCACCATGCTGCCCAACTTTCTTATTACTTACCATCCTGGTCTCCCCTAAACCTTCCCTGCCTTCAAGAGGGTGGTCTCCACATAATATATGGTGGAACTGAAAATGTTTTGGAGGGAGTTGTCTCTGAGTTCCACCACTGTGTGTATATATAATGTATTTTTCTAAATCTTTATTTGATGTTGGTTGTGTTTTTGTCATTTTACTATTACATCTGACGTGTCTCTGTTGTATATTTTTGGCAGTTTCTCTTTCCTTCTTGTCTCTTCCTGCTCCTTGACTTACTAATAAGCTCTCTGTGCATACACTTTCCTCCAGTGCTTAGGCTCGTCAGCATGTGGATTTAATTCATTGGGAGGTAGTGAAATGGGACAATCTATATATTTTAGTGAAATGATACGATCTATATTTTACACTCCAGCGTTAGGTCTGTATAATCACAGTAACGGATGCTCTTCAGTATTGGACATGTCGCTCTGTCTAATATAAGCAAATGGGCGATATTTTCCCCCTCCGTCATGTTACTACTGATCCCGGGTATTTTCGGAGCCATTAGTCTGTTACTTGTAAACCCATTTGTCCAACGTAAAATAAACACTTCATCCAACCCATTTATTTACTGTATCAACAGTCGTCCATTTCCGTACGGTTACGACACCGTTTCAGCAAGACGCCGTGTTAATGATGACCGTCCTACAACAGCTCAGCGGTTGGGACTGGGAAAATAATGTGCTGAAGAACACACAGGAAGCCTCTGAAAAGAGCAGCATCCTCCTCGTCTAAGTTTAGAACAAAGGCTGGCAGTCTGTAATAATATCGTAACGGAACTTCTCGCAGCCTAATAGCGAGTGGAGTTGACCACGGAGGACCCAGCAAACACAGGAAAATCCACTCCGTTTGCGTATGAGATCAAATAGAAGAAAAATTTGGCAACTCTCCCAGCAAGACAACACATTTCCTCCCAGCCTCTTGCCTGCTGTCTTCAGAGCCTGGGATTCAGACTCTCTTGGATCAAAAACATCTGCCTTGTACGTACATCCATTAGGAGCCTGAGATTGAAGGGCAAGGCCGGAGGTAGCATGTTATCCAAATCCCCTACTTGCCTGTTTTGCTGACCTTATCGTATTGTCA
Source organism: Rhinella marina (assembly GCA_900303285.1). Taxonomy (NCBI): domain Eukaryota; kingdom Metazoa; phylum Chordata; class Amphibia; order Anura; family Bufonidae; genus Rhinella; species Rhinella marina. The sequence continues at coordinate 347,019 of ONZH01005023.1, forward strand.
CCACTGAGAGTTGAGTCATTTAACATCTCCATCACGTGACGCTTCCTGACTACTGTGCGTTTCCGTTTCTACAACCCAAGCTTTGTTTTTGGGCCCTTTTTTTGCAAGCTTTTATTATGTTTTTATTTCCAAAATGTTTTTTCTACCAGTTTTAGCACCGGCCCTGTTGCAAATGCTACATTGGTAGTGGCAAGAAAACGTTCCTTTACACGGGATGACAGAGAAGCAGATTGTCAGCAAGAAAGCTTTCAGACATTTAAGTGCAGTGATCTCCTCCACAGTATAGGGAGGGGCGATCGATAATACCATCACTCCTTCCCCATACGGACTTGTTGTTTGCCAGCAGCAGATCATGTTTACACAGCACGACCTGCTGCCGGCAAACGATGATTTTTGCATGCGCACAAACGATTGAAGCGTTTCGCCTTTTCATCGGGTAATCAGCAGTACATTTACACTGCCAGATAATCTCTAACAAGCATTCCTATGCACTGATGATTGGATAGGCATTTAGGACAGGCTGTAGATGTAGCAGATGTGAGTTTGGTGCTTAGCGTATCACTTTGTGATGTCACATATCAGTACCACAGTAAAGTTTGTCAGATGCCCGAGCACAAAATCAGATGTGCTACAACTACATAATTGTAACAATACTTCTTAGTTCTCAGTACTTTACACAGACCGGTTATCGGGAACAAATGTTAGTACAAACTCTCATTCCCAATTATTGACCCCTGTTTCATTGTTGATACGGCACCCTGGGATCATTGTTTCGGGGGATCAGATTATTCTGTATAAAGAAGGAATCTGCTGCTCAGAAACAATGAATTTGTTTGGGGAGGAATAATTGTGATTACAGTAGCTCATCCCCATACAGTGGAGGTGATTGCCACTGTTCCTGATAATTGCCTGGTCGTTCTGCCCATGTAGAGGGCCCTTTTAATATAGTGGGCAAATAAAATAACACAATAAATGGACTCTAATTGGCCACCACTGCTTTCCCAAAAGCTATTTTGGTATCTTTGAGAATTTTTGAAGGCATCCTCTTGTTTTGAAATCTCATTTTCTAATACTCTAGTGGGGAACCCTGATAGAGGATTCAGGATCCTCATCTATTTACCAGAGAGCAGAGCAGTCATCAGATTGTCCTCCTCCCTCCACCATAAATTACAGGTTTGGTTACCATATTTTAAGGGACCTTTCTAAGGTTGAGAATTTATCTTTTGCTGCTTTTCGCCAAAACCTTGGTCACACTTCACACTTGGTGGCCAGTGATTGGAGGTTTATACCATAAAAATTGTGCTTTTTAGAATTTTAGGAGAGTGGCCACAAAAAATATCCGTGGTTTGCATGAGAAACCCATTTACTTCAGTTGGAACTGTGTAATGATTATATTTCAACTGTGGTGGTGCTGCAGGGGAATGAAAAGTGACAGCTAGGTTCCCCCTAATTACAGATGTGGTTATGATGTCACAAGCTTCTAGTGATAAGACCACACGAGGACTATGTAAGTCCAAATGCTGCACCATACCATACACTGCCCACTATTAGTGACCAAGAACAGCATGATTTATACAAAATGATACGACCAGTATTCACCATGGGTGGGCAGGGTTTTCAGATGCATGAGGCAAGGGGAATATGTAGTCTTATCCTAAGAAAGGGGAATATGTAGTCTTATCCTAAGAAAGGGGAATATGTAGTCTTATCCTAAGAAAGGGGAATATGTAGTCTTATCCTAAGAAAGGGGAATATGTAGTCTTATCCTAAGAAAAAGTTGTCTAAAGTGGACAGTACAAGTAGATTACTGCATTTAATTTTTACACTGAATCAGAACTCAGACGTGAAAGGGTTAATTGTCCAGCATTACTTGAGGCTATTACTAGTGCTACTTTTTGATGAAGTCCTAATGAACTTGTTAAGCATTGGGCGTTCTTTCCCCCCATTAACCCTATTGTCTTCCTCCTCAGAGGTCAGAGTTATTTCTTCCTCTTTCATGTTCCTTGAGTAATGTCTTTGCTTTAAAAGTTCTCCACAACTCCTCACACTCGGTTTTCATCCTAATCGTTCTTTGCCTTGCACTTGCCCGGAGTCATCTTTTGACTTCCCATCTGTTGTACATTGTTTCCACTGGTTTCCTCATCTGTCTCATGTGATTTATTTGTGGCGCTTTGGGACTGGATGAAATACCCTCGGGCCCCTACATCTGTCTTCAGGGCCAGCAGCTGGCAAGTCTTGATATAGACAATGGGGAATTCATTGTCTGAAACTTGGATTCACCCTTTCTTGTTTTTAATGATTTCATCTCTGGAGGCTTGTTTAAGACATAGGTTAAAGTGAGCCATTCCGTTTTACAACCACATAGGCAGTGGCCTGCTGGTTCACTGCTAAAGAGAATGTTATGGTTCACTATCAAATCTGTTAGAGTGTTTACTGTGATACTATGTGCTCTGTAACCCAAAAAGGTTATGTATGGGTAAGAAACAGTTAACTGGCAGTTCTTGGTTATAGTTGCCTGGTAGTGGGCTGGTTCCCCCCTGGTTAGTGGAGCCTGCGGGTAATCAAACAAGATAGAGGAAGTATCTTGTGGGAGCTCCTGCCAAGTAAGCCAAGAAAGAATCCTTATTCAGGAGGACACCATTCCTGTGAGTGAAAGCTGCCAGAAAAGCAACTTTACTGGGAACTACCCCTTAGGGAAAGAAGCATTGAATTATTGCAGAGGGTTGAGGAACAGTTAAAGGACCATGCTTGATCAGTAAACGCACGCATACGGGTTTAAACTTTACTGCCTATAGTTTGGATTATATTGACTCTGACTCCTGCCACACTCCCAAGACGGACTGCCTATCTGATCTAGGACTGCACCCCACAGTTGGGCATTGCAGAGAAGCATCGAGGAACTGCTCGCCGTTGGTCATTTGGGCAGATTACTAGTGTCAGAAAGACACTAGCACCTTCTATACACTGAGAAAAGCCTACTCTGTGAAATACTTGAGAACTGTGCCTACTGCTTGTGTTTGCACTGTAACCCCCATCATCTGTTCAGTAAAGAATAGACTTTATAATAAAAACAGACTTGTCATTGGTCTCCACACCTGATCTGGGTTTTCTTCCCTGTTCTTCTGCCTTGCATCCCACTGCTCACCTAACATCAAGGGCACCCCAGCCACCGCCTGTTCCGCTCTGTTTTTTTAGGTTTTATTTTCATGGCATTCACTCTGCGCTAACAATAACAAGACAACCTTATTTTGGGACTCAGTATGATGATGATGATCCCATTTTTATATTTTTTTCTTAAGTATTACTACTTAAAAAATAATTTTTTGGGGAAAAAATTCTTTTCATCACCATACTCTGACAGCCATAACTTTGTTATATTTCCAGCTATATATCTGAGATTTCATCCTGCACAATAAATATTTTAATAGTTTGGACATTTTCAGTTGAGGTAATATCAATTCTATTTTTTAATTCTTATTATTTATTTGTGTAAGTAAAGTTGAGACAGGGTGATTTGAATTTTTAATGTGTTTGGGGTTTTTTATATATTTTTTTATTTTTTAGTTCCCTTAGGGGACTATACACACAATACTCTGATATGGTATACTGTTGCAGTCTATGGGATTGTGACAGGCTGCCTATTAAGCCATGCTGCAAGCACTTCTTAAAGAATAATACCTGTCAAATTACGTATTTGGGGCACATTGATGTTAAGGTAGACTTCTCACTTGAACCCCTCTCTTTGTTAGGTAGGGTCTACTACAAAATCTTTCATGTAGTTTATGATCGCCCATTCATTTGGCTACCGCAGGGCACAGATGTGTGGCACCCCGAGGTTCAGCAACCAGACCTACAGTGATGAGCTTATTACCAAGGCAGCGAAATTTAGAAAAGTACATAAGACTGACTTCCCCTTTAAGGTCCTGGTCAATATGTTCTGTAGACTGCATTTTATACACCTGCTAGAAACTACTGATCACAATGATGAAATCATGTCTTCATCCTATAATGGAGATGGATAGAACCTGGATGTGATCAGCCTGACAGTCCGTATGGTCAGTGACTGCTCCACTACCTTCACAGTTGCAGGAATTCCCTTGATATATGCAGGGGACATTCCTTTGGTGTCCATGTTCCCAGTGACAGGCTAATCAGGAAGAGTGATGAGGATAATAAAAGCAGGTCCTGGGTGCATTCCTCGGATTTCACTGGCTGTAAAATGAGGTTTCTTCTTCAGAAAAGACCACTGAGGACGGCAGGAAGCCAACATCTGGGCCAAGGAGTTGAAAGACTCCTTAAAACTGAGGTGACCTCCATTGTGGCTTCCTCATCACTGCAGAAATCACATCAAAAGATCCCCCCTCCATTAGCCGTTAATAAGCGGCCTGTTTTAAAGCAGATATTATTCCTGTCTGCTTTTAATTTGTGGTGATTTATTGCTCTGAGATGGTGTGAAACAGACAACAAATCACTATGACAGAATGTGGAAATGAATTTTTATCAACTGCACAAAGTAAGGGACCCTCGGGATCCCGTGAATAATCCTCAGTGTAATGTCTTCCATATTTAACACTGTGGAAACAGAAGAAACGGATGCGTTTGCAGAGTGGATGGTTTACAACCATTGGTCACTGCTCCAATACAGACCTGATTACTACAATATAAAGTAATTTCCCATCCAGTCAGCGGCCTGTAATGTTCCTTTTTAGAAGGCCCCATTCAGACGACCGTGTTTCACGGCCGTATACGGGCCGTGAAAACCTGGCCTGTGCTGCCCCAGAGGACGGGAGCGCACAGCGTCATTGGTTGCTATGACGCCGTGCGCTTCCTAAGGCCGCCGCCGTACAGTGAAACACTGTATGGGGCCTAAGGGTCCGTTCACACAACCGTACTTTCGGATTAGATGTGGACCCATTCATTTCAATGGGGCAGCAAAAGAGGCGGATATCCCACCATGTATAACCCCGTATATCTGCAAAAAATAGGGCGTCCTATTCTTGTCCGTTTTGCACACAAGAATAGACATTGCTGACAAAGGACGGGACCTGCTGATCCACAGCAGTACTGCCATTGACTTTTCACGTTATAAATTTTGTGGCGTTTATTTATCGACATGAATAAACTATTTTCTCTGGGTGAGTACAATTACAGCGATCACAAATACAAATAGGTGTTTTTTTGTTTTATTTTACATTTTACTACTTTTGCACAATAGAAACCCTTTTTTTTTTTTTAAAATACATATTTTTGTATCGCTACATCTCAAGATCTATAACTTTATTTTGATTTCTATGCAGCTATGTAAGGGCTTGATTCTTGACTTGTACTTTTCATTAGTATCATTTTGGGGTACATAAAAATTATCGATGACTTTACTCTGGCATATTCTGGCCAGAGAGGCACAGTGTCATGGACATACACTGCAGGCAGGCCCGGGGCCATTAGTAGGCCCCAGGCCACCATGTGAAGACGTTGTCACCCTGGGATCTCATTCACGGTGTGCTGATGGAAGACGCAGGGAGCACCCTTCCTCTAATCCACTTAGATTCCACAGTTGCTATTGACTGCAGCATCTAGGGGTTAAAGAGGCTCTGTCACTAGATTGTAACCTATGTATTTAAATACATAGGTTACAAGGCCTAGTGACAACTTTTAAAATCATACCTTTCATGCAGTTCTGCGCAGCGGTCGCGTAGAAATTTAAACTTTAAAAAGTATGCAAATGAGCCATCGGAGCATCGGGGGGCGGCCTCTTTCCTCTGGAGCACCGCTCCTTCACCTCCCCCCCGGCCCAAGGCATGTCCCCTGTCTGTAATCACGCCCCTTTCTGTATATGATAGACAGCGCTAGACTGGTAAGTCTAGCACTGACCTCTCGCGCATGCGCCCTAAAATTTTCCCGGCGCATGCGCAGTAGCGCTTGCAGTGTCTACACTGCAAGCGCTGTCTTCTCTTCTGCGCACGCGCCGTCACTCCCGGGACTAGCAAAGTGACGGCGCCGATGGCTCATTTGCTTACTTTTTAAAGTTTAAATTTCTACTCGACCGCTGCGCAGAACTCTGCATGAAAGGTATGATTTTAAAAGTTGTCAGGCCTTGTAACCTATGTATTTAAATACATAGGTTACAACCTAGTGACAGAGCCTCTTTAATGCACATGGCAGATACATTCAGTATGAGTTGGGAGTTCCTACAGCTTTCATAGACATTCTGTATGCTGTCATATGAAGTCTCTGTCCAGCACTGTGATATGATAATATCTCCTTTTGGTGTTAAAGGGGTTGTCCATCCATATATATATATATATATATATATATATATATATATATAGTCATCAATATCTGATCAGCGGAGGTCCAACACCCACCATCCCCAGTTTGAGGAGGAGGCGGCACCCCATGTTAGCGCCATTTCCAGTCATTGCTCTACACATCATCTCCTGTGGAGCGGCAGAGTAGTGTAATTACAAGTACTCACTCTATTAAGTGAATAAATCAAGTACTCGTCGTTACACCTGAGAGCACCATAATGAGAGGGAAAGTGCAGCGTAATGAACAGGAAGGGGGCCTACTCTTCAAACAGCTGGTCAGACCCCCGCCAATCAGATATTGAGGAGGACAGTTCATCAGTATGAGGCTGGACAACCCCTTTAAGCTCTATGCCAGGGGTCGGGAACCTATGGCTCGCGAGCCAGATATGGCTCTTTTGATGGCCGTATCTGGCTCGCAGACAGGGCTCCTACCTGTCAGTGGCGTAGCTATAGGGGTCGCAGCGGTCGCAGTTGCGACCGGGCCCCTAAGCCAGGGGGGCCCCGAGGGCCCCCCTTGCCACTTGCAGGGCCGCACCGCCAATTAGCCAGGTGCGGCGCGGCCCTGCAGAGGGAGATGAGCGCTTCCATTATGGAAGCGCTCATCTCCATAGTCATCTGTATCGCCGTCCTCAGGACGGCGATACAGATGACTGTATTGTACTGGGGCAGGGGAGGGAGAGGTGTCTCCCCTGCCCGTTCCTCTGATAGGCTGCAGGCACTGGGCCTGCAGCCTATCAGAGGCCGGCTCAGGCGGCGCGATGACGTCATCGCGCCGCCTGAGCCGTACAGCGCGGGACACAGGCCAGAAGAGGCCTGCATCGCATCGCTGCTGGAGGTAAGTATAAGTGTTAATTTTTTTTTATTATTTTACTGGCACATGGGGGCTTTGGGGGCATTTTACTGGCACATGGGGGCACTGGGGGCATTTTTACTGGCACATGGGGGCACTGTGGGCATTTTTACTGGCACATGGGCACTGGGGGCATTTTTACTGGTACTGGGGGCATTTTTACTGGCACATGGGGGCACTGGGGGCATTTTTACTGGCACTGGGGGCATTTTTACTGGCACATGGGGGCACTGGGGGCATTTTTACTGGCACATGGGGCACTGGGGGCATTTTTACTGGTACTGGTGGCATTTTTACTGCCATGGGGCACTGGGGGCATTTTTACTGGCACAAGGGGGCACTGGGGGCATTATTACAGTCACTGGGGCCATTTTTACTGGTATGGGGGGCATTTTTCTGGCACATGGGGGCACTGGGGCATTTCTTACTGGCACAAGGGGGCACTGGGGGCATTATTACAGGCACTGGGGCCATTTTTACTGGTATGGGGGGCATTTTCTGGCACATGGGGGCACTGGGGCATTTCTTACTGGCACATGGGGGCACTGGGGGCATTTTTACTGGCACATGGGGCACTGGGGGCATTTTTACTGGTACTGGGGGCATTTTTACTGGCACATGGGGGCACTGGGGGCATTTTTACTGGCACTGGGGGCATTTTTACTGGCACATGGGGGCACTGGGGGCATTTTTACTGGCACATGGGGCACTGGGGGCATTTTTACTGGTACTGGTGGCATTTTACTGACATGGGGCACTGGGGGCATTTTTACTGGCACAAGGGGGCACTGGGGGCATTATTACAGTCACTGGGGCCATTTTTACTGGTATGGGGGGCATTTTTCTGGCACATGGGGGCACTGGGGCATTTCTTACTGGCACAAGGGGGCACTGGGGGCATTATTACAGGCACTGGGGCCATTTTTACTGGTATGGGGGGCATTTTCTGGCACATGGGGGCACTGGGGCATTTCTTACTGGCACATGATTTTGGGGGGGAATCAATGGGGGGAACTTCTGGCGCATTATTGGGGCATTTCTTACTGGCACATAATCTGTGTGGTACTAGTGGCACAGTACTGGGGGTGGTAGGATGATTTGTCCAGAAGATGGGAGGATGATGGAAAAGTAGTAAACTAAGATTTTTTTCTGTCAAACTGCAGACATGAGAAATGGCTGAAAAATGGCGTCTGGTCTGAAAGGAGAAGATGAGGAAAGAGAAGATGTACATCCGAGGAGACGTCACTGGATGTACGAGGTATGGGGCGCTGTATTATACTGGATGTAAGAGGTATGGGGCGCTGTATTATACTGGATGTAAGAGGTATGAGGCGCTGTATTAGGCGGGGGGGGGGGGGCAGGGGCCCAAGCTGAACTCTTGCACCAGGGCCCATGAGCCTTTAGCTACGCCCCTGCTACCTGTCTATGGGAAGGATGCATGCACCGCGCTCCATCAGGCCGCGGTGCACGCTGATATTGGTAGTTCTTTGATGGCCTGATAAGCATTGGCGGCAGTGGTGAGCGGCAGGGAGCATGGACTACATTTCCCATAACTCCCTGCATAGCCGCGCCGTCTGCAAGCACGCACCTGCGTCCCCTAGTGAAGCGGCATCTGCCTCCTCCCTTGTGTCTCCCTTGGACGTTCCAGAAACCCCTGGCTGTGCTGCTGCTTTGAAGGTGAACATTATAACATGGAAATTGTTACACAGCCTCATGGTCAGCAGCAGTGAGCTGCATCAATAAAGGGGCTGTGTAATACAGTGTGTCCCACCAACCCCCCCTTCCCACTTCACCCCTGAAAATAATCCCACATAATCCATTATATAGCCCCCCCCCAAAAAAAAAAATAAAAATATGGCCTTAAAAAACATCTGCCACCCATATTACACCAATGCCAGCTTCCAGTCATGCGCAGGAAAAAGAAGAAGCCAGACTGCTGGACTGATGTCATGCATCGCAAGCTCACAATGTAAGTTATTTATTTAATTTTTTTACTGCTAATTACCATTGTTTCAGTCCAGTTGTGGCTTTATACAGCAGGGAGGAGCATTCCTTGCTGTACTAAGTGAACATTGGAGCGATTGATCTGTCAATGGCCCTTTAAACATTTTGTACGGCTCTCGCGGAATTATATTTCAAAATATGTGGCGTTTACGGCTCTCTTAGCCAAAAAGGTTCCTGACCCCTGCTCTATGCTGACACACAGCACTGTTCTTGCTGTTAAAATGACTAAAACCTCAACTGACCCCATTACACATTAGTAGGGTCCACCAGACAGTTAGAGGAAAAACTTACACAGTACTACAATGTTTTCTTCTTCTATACTTTGCTCTGTTCATCATGCATGGAGCCAGTTTTTAGCATTGTCTGGCATACGCTGGATCACATATTTAATATTTGCCATGCTGATAAAATTTAGCAATTTTCATAACGTTCTACAGCCCTACTTAGGAGGATCAGACTCCACCTGCTGTTTAACTGCAGAGGAGACGGTGATATTATCCAGCGACCTGTCCACTGACAGATTGTAGTGGAAAACGTGAGACGTCTTAATGGGGTGGACTGCATCATGTCCAAGACAAGTTATAGTTATCATTTTTCCCCTGTGGTTATTTTTCAATTACGTCTTGTGATTTTAGTTGATTTTTAGTTTTTTTCTTTTAAAATTGGTTAGAACAAAGCGAGTTGTCATATCTAGAATTTCCTTTTTGAAATGAACCCACCCAATGACCAGCTGGCACTGGTATGGCTTTAGAAACCTTCATGGCAAACTGTTTCTTGCTGAGTAAATATATGCTCAGTCTTATCTGCCAGCCATTGTTCATGGCTCTCCGCTCTGGCTCAGGGAGGGCATCCTAGACAGAAGACCTCCTCCTACAATATCTGCATTTATTCACAATAGTTATAATCTTCAGAGGAAGCCATAAATGTATAAAAAGGCAAATATCATTAAGAGGGATATCCAGGAATCGACCATGATGACCTGTCGTCAGGATAGGTCATCATTATTATATTGGGGGGTGGGGGGGGGGTCCAAGTCCTGACACCCCTGCCGATCGGCTGTTTCAGGAAGCTGCGCACTCACTGGAGCTCTGGTGAGCGCTGCAGGCTCCCGGCAGCTTACCAAGCACAGCGCTGTACATTATATAGTGGCAGAGTTTGGACTTGAAAGGGTCGGCGCTACAGCTAGGCCATGTGACCGATGTACAGTGACATCACATGGCCTAGGAAGAGGTTGCGTCGCTCAGGGAGTGCCCTACCTCTTCTAACAGATGATCGGCAGGGGTCCTTGGTGTTGGACCGCACAGATCTGAAATTGATGGCCTATCCTGAGGATAGGTCATCAATATCTTTTCCCGGGTAATCCGATTAACATTTAGCAAAAATGAGAGGAGCCCATCTGTCCATGCCTATAACACAAGTACGTGTTAGTAGGGTGGATTTTTGTTGCCGATCTTCGGACACGTGTGAATGATTAGCCTCTACGTGTATCTTGTAATTGATACCTATGAGGTCATGAAGCCTCTTCAAAAGTAACGTTTCTGTTGACTGCAATAAAACTGCTTTGTTCTACAGCTGAAGGATCATAAAGGCAGTCTCTACACACATAACATTACGTCTTTCTATGAACTCCGTAAAGCCATTGATGCCTTTATTTAGGAGAACATCTCATGAACCTTAATTTGCTGTAGAGTCAGTACGTAGTGAAGGTCATGTTAGTCTCGGCTCACGCATGGAACTTGCTTGGTGGTCCCTACAGACACCAGTCTTAATCTATCCCCTGGTGGTGTCAAATTTGTCACAATTATCAAGATGTAAGTTCGAGCACCAGAACTGAAATCTACACAGTCAAGGGAGATGATGTAGACTTCAGGTTTAATCTATACAAGGTGGATGGCGTAGATTATAAGTATGACGGGCCAGCTATGCCCAGCCCTGCACTGCCCTCTCCCCGCCCACTTAAAAAAAAAGAAAAAAAAGTAGTAAGCAGGGCTGAACCCCCCCCCCCCCAAAAAAAAAAAAATCACAAAATGTTGCACAAACAGGACATGCACCAAAATTTGTGACATTTTAGTTTTGCAACAGCTGGAGGGATGCTGGTTGGGCATCCCTGCTGTAGGGTTGTTTCCTTTATTTCCCGGCTTCAAACAGATATCTTGAAAATGTTAAGAAATTGAAACACGAAGCGGTATTGTGTTGGACAGTAGTGTGCCACATGGCACAGATCCACATGGGTACAGATGGAGCACATAAAAATGACATGCATGCTTTGTACCACATTTACAAGTTTTTTATGCCTTACTCGAAAAAGGGGCATGACTTTAAAGTGGGATGGGTAATGTCTTTGCAGGTAAGTGTAGTGGCCAGAACGTGGCCCCATGAATTAAAAAAAATTAGCCAAAATGTTGCCCTTTTTTTGTTACTAAAACTTCTCCAACTTATATAAACTCAGAGTAGAATTGTTTTATTTGCCTCTCAGACAAATTTTTGGCCAGCATACAGATTTCTAGTTTAAATCTGGAGCAGGATTTATGGTACTCCAAATTTACAAAGGTCCACATGCCAGAATAGTAAATGCCTATCATAGTGATTAAGCTTTACTTGCATAAAGCAGAAAAAAAACTGTTATGGACTCATGCACACAACCATATATTTCTTAGGTGTGCTATCCGATTTTTTGTTTCATGGATAGCACACTGAACCATTAAGTTCTATGGAGCCATGCCCCTTCCTGAAATCTCATCCCAGGTCCTATTCTGTCCGCATTTGTGGAGAACAGCCCTTTTTATTAATGAGAGTGAGAAAAAAAAAATACAGATTGGATGCGAAAACTCTTCGTATTTTTTGGGTTGAAATACAGACGTGAGACCTTAATGAACAATTTGCTTCCATTTTGTTTTTGTAATTTTTTTTGTCAAATTTTTCCCACTTAGTTTTGTTTTCTTGCTTCATATCTGCTCTCCGCCTAATCTAAACATAGGGATACATTATGAACCAGCTGTCTGCATATCGCCGCCGCAGTTTTATTAATCTCCATGACATAATCAGGTCAATTGTTCTCATCGTGACGACATATTCCTCCAAGATTTCCCCCCTTGCGTCTGCTTGTCATTATCAAGGCTTCTAAGCTGTCACTTCTTTTTCCAAAGAGTAAAATCTCGATCCATGCAAAAATTACCAGCCGACAGGGACCGCGGCTGATTTGTCATCCGGCTGTGTACAAGCAGGAGCTGCATTGTATACTTGTATCTCAATCCCGTCAGCATCTCCGCCTTTAGGACCATTACTGACCAACCACCCATGGGAAGCTTATGTGTAAATCTCAGGAATGATTTACGGAGAGCGGTTCCCATATAGATTTCATACGGCCCATTTCATGTCGGAGGCTTTTTTTTTTAGGTTAAGGATCATCTCTCTGGTAGAGATCCAACCTCTGGAGCATTATTGAGATTTATGATGTTACTGAGAGACAACTCCAAGATCCCTTCCACATGGAACTCATTCACTCCGGGCCACGTGCCTCAAATTTCCACCGTATATATTATGTTTCTCTTACTCGTGTGGCGTTTTTGCCTTCAGGTTATTTGAGCTGAACATTGACATTTTCTGTTAAACATTTAACTGTTCTGTATAAACCGGGGAAAGTTTCTAACCACATGAATTTGGAGAATGTTTGTTTATTTTTTTGTAATTTTTTTTTTTTTTTAGTTTAAAACAGGTATTTTGTCAAATTTTACTGTTGTACAAAATCTAAAAGCAATTCTGCACACAGAGGTAGCAGAGCTAAATTCGTCATTGTCTCTTTCTTGCATCATAATAACTGAATTGGAGAAATTTATCGAAAATGGTGCAAGCGGAAAAAGGAGTCGTTGCCCATAGCAGCCTGATTCTAGCTTTTATATTCAAAGTTTTGCAACAAAAACAGATCATTATATTATAATTGGAAACTACACCACTTTTTCTTTTTTGCAACATTTTTTTCGGGACTCTATAGCAGTGATTTTCAACCTTTTTCGAGCCGCGGCACACTTTTTACACTTAAAAAATCCCGGGGCACACCACCAACCAAAATGGCACAAAATGACACTAAAACAGTACATATTATACATATAGTTAATAATATAGATTCTAAATGTATTTATACTCACTCAGTGTGAAACCTGGGCCTGTTTCGATGAACACAAAAGGGATATCCTGGCAGGAATGGTGGAAAGACACACACGAAGCTCTTCCTCAACAGTTCTCAGTCTATCCCTGTTTTTAGTTTTTATCGCAGTCAAGCTTGAGAAGCCCAGCTCACATAGATATGTGGTTGAAAATGGGAGCACCTCAGATCAGCTTAATGTGCCCCCATCAGACCTCAGATCAGCGTATTGTGCCCCATCAGACCTTAGATCAGCGTATTGTGCCCCATCAGACCTCAGATCAGCGTATTGTGCCCCCATCAGACCTCAGATCAGCGTATTGTGCCCCATCAAACCTCAGATCTGCATATTGTGCCCCCATCAGACCTCAGATCAGCCTACTGTGCCCCCATCAGACCTCAGATCAGCGTATTGTGCCCCCCATCAGACCTCATCAGCGTATTGTGCCCCATCAAACCTCAGATCTGCATATTGTGCCCCCATCAGACCTCAGATCAGCGTATTGTGCCCCCATCAGAACTCAGATCAGCTTAATGTGCCCCCATCAGACCTCAGATCAGCGTATTGTGCCCCATCAGACCTTAGATCAGCGTATTGTGCCCCATCAGACCTCAGATCAGCGTATTGTGCCCCCCATCAGACCTCAGATCAGCGTATTGTGCCCCATCAAACCTCAGATCTGCATATTGTGCCCCCATCAGACCTCAGATCAGCGTATTGTGCCCCCATCAGACCTCAGATCAGCGTATTGTGCCCCATCAAACCTCAGATCTGCATATTGTGCCCCCATCAGACCTCAGATCAGCCTACGGTGCCCCCATCAGACCTCAGATCAGCGTATTGTGCCCCCCATCAGACCTCAGATCAGCGTATTGTGCCCCATCAAACCTCAGATCTGCATATTGTGCCCCCATCAGACCTCAGATCAGCGTATTGTGCCCCCATCAGAACTCAGATCAGCTTAATGTGCCCCCATCAGACCTCAGATCAGCGTATTGTGCCCCATCAAACCTCAGATCTGCATATTGTGCCCCCATCAGACCTCAGATCAGCGTATTGTGCCCCCATCAGAACTCAGATCAGCTTAATGTGCCCCCATCAGACCTTAGATCAGCGTATTGTGCTCCATCAGACCTTAGATCAGCGTATTGTGCTCCATCAGACCTCAGATCAGCGTATTGTGCCCCCCATCAGACCTCAGATCAGCGTATTGTGCCCCATCAAACCTCAGATCTGCATATTGTGCCCCCATCAGACCTCAGATCAGCGTATTGTGCCCCCATCAGAACTCAGATCAGCTTAATGTGCTCCCATCAGACCTCAGATCAGCGTATTGTGCCCCATCAAACCTCAGATCTGCATATTGTACCCCCATCAGACCTCAGATCAGCGTATTGTGCCCCCATCAGACCTCAGATCAGCCCACCCAGCCACATAAGATAAAAATAAAAAACCTTTCTTACCTGTTCTGCGCTGCGGCTGCCCTCCGGTCCGCGCTCGATCTCTTCCCTGGCCCGCGCACACTATGACCTGACGCTGCGTGCAGCGTCAGGTCATAGTGCGCGCCGCCAGGGAAGAGAGCAGAGCGCGGACCGGAGGGCAGCCGCAGTGCAGAACAGGTAAGTAAGATTTTTTATTTTTATCTTATGTGGCTGGGTGGGCTGATCTGAGGTCTGATGGGGGTCTCTAAATACAAGGGGAACTTTCCCCGCGGCACACCCGACCATGTGTCGCAGCACACTGGTTGAAAATCACTGCTCTATAGCGCTGAGTTCAGCAAAATGCATTGGATTCTCTGTAAAATGAAAAAACACGATAACACTTCTTGATAAGTTCTACAGAATTGCAAGTTCAGCATGGCTATATTTGTGATTTTTTTAAATTTATTTTTTAATTTATTTTACTCACTTATATAGCGCTACTATATATTCCGCAGAGCTTTACAGACATTAGCATCACACTTTCACCAATGCGGTTCACAATCTAAGTTCCCTATCCGTATGTCTCTGGAGTGTAGGAGGAAATCGGAGAACCCGGAGGAAACCCACGCAAACATCGGGAGAACATACAAACTCCATGCAGATGTCCTTGGTCAGATTCGAACCCAGGACCCCAGCTCAATTGTCCAAGGGCATATATCTGTATGTGCCGCATAGCTTTCATATGACTGCTGTCTGGACTTTGTAGGGACTGGGATATGAGGAAGATCTGAACCCTGTCTGGTGCAGTAGTAGACAATGTCCAAGATGCTGAAGTACTTGGCCTATTACAATAAAATTCTTAATTCTTGTCATATGTTTCCAGAAGGTCAGGAAAACGCATACGTTTTATATTACAGTCCATACATTTATACTGTATAGTTCTGTGCTCATTTAAAGCATTAAATGGCAGCAGATTTGTACCTATGACACTGGCTGACCTGTCACATGTGCGCTTGGCAGCTGAACACATCTGTGTTGGTCCCATGTTCATATGTACCTGCATTGCTGAGAAAAATGATGTTTTAATATTTACAAATAAGCCTCTAGGAGCAATGGGGGCGTTGTCATTACACCTAGAGGCTCAGCTCTCTCTGCAACTGCTGCTCCCCCTGCACTTTGACAATGCCAGGTGTTATGATGTTTCCATCTCCTGACCCTGTCGATCAAAGTGCAGAGGGCGCGGCAGTTGCAGAGAGAGCAGAGCCTCTACGTGTAATGACAACGCACCCGTTGCTCCTGGATGCTCATTTGTATATAATAAAACACCAGTTTTCTCAGCAATGCGGGCACATATGTACATGGGACCAACACAGATGCCTTCAGCTGCCAAGTGCACATGTAACAGGTCAGCCAGTGTAATAGGTACAAATCTGCTGACAGATATGCTTCAAAGGGGTTTTCTAGGATCTGAAAAATATGGATGCTTTCATCTAGCAACAGTGCCACTCCTGTCTGCAGGCTGTTTGTGCTATTGCATGGAAGCCCCAGTCACTTCACCAGAGTTGAGCAGCCATATTTTTCCGGTACTGGCCAATCGCCATTTCACACATTCTGATGGTTGAGGTGTCACTGCTTAGATTTCCCATGAATCAGCTGTTACCTGCAAGGAAGCTGCATTGTACACGCTCATTATCCCTGAAGAACCCTCCCCATTTTTAAGATAGTTGTTTTAATTGGTATATTACAAAGGTTAGCCTGATGGAGACCACTTTAATTTGTAATGTTCAGTGACATATAGCCAATGTTGTTCATATACATTAAGTGCACTTGATCATCACGTCCCTCCTCCATCACATGTAAAGATTCCTGCTGGCGGCTGCTCTGCTTGTTCTATATGGCCACTGTTCCTCCAGTAAACAACCAAATTACTAGTTTTCTGTATAACCAGCCTCGGGTCAAAGACACGGCTCTGAATTAGACCTGTAATGAGCGCTGGAAAGTAGAAAGCTGCAGGAGAGGGTCCCTATTGTTGGAGTTTTACCGCCTAATGATTGTGTACATGGGATCGGCATTACTAGATGGTACAACAGGCTGATTTCCAGGAGGCCGGAGTCATTTACTGCTCGCTCTTTGTAATAAAGCATGTGTACTGGAAACATTGATTCCCCGGGCTGTCAATGAGCCGCTTTGTGGGGGGCCGTGTACTGCCTCTGCTCCTCATGTTAATAAACAGCTGCTCACAATGGAGAAAGACATTTTGATCCTTTTGCGTTTTCGCAATTGCGTGATCAATCTCGGATTGATCAACTCTTTTTAATTCTGTAACCACTAATGATAGGTTCACCAGTTGAATTTTCTTCATGCATCATTAATCTCGTGGAAGCCTTGGTCAGATAATACAAATTCCTGAAGACCAATTTGTTAAATTGCTTTTCCAATGTTATTGAGGGTCAGATTCTCTCCCTGGGTCGCTCTTTTTGTGTTTTTAGCGCGTTCGTTCACCACAGTGATTTTACTATGAACATGAGTAGAAGATTCCTATTATGTAAGACGCAGATACTGCAGGTGGTATGAGAAATTCCACATAGTTTCTGTACATTCACGTTTTATAGCGCAAAAATCTGATTAATATAGTCTTTGACAAAACAACTCTTCACAATTGACAATCAGTCAGTTTTGAACTATTAATCAGATTTTTCTAACCATAAATTTAGGTGGAGACATGTAAGCATATGTCGTCATCTTATCTTTATCCTTGTAAATTACAGAAAACTGACATGTTCCACAGCCCCTTGAGAAAAAGCTTTATTAAATTACCATGCAGTAGGGTTCTGCATATTCCTGTTACAGATGCTTGCTGTCAGAGCCTTGAATTATCTTTCTGGGTTAATTCTTAAAAGGGTTGTCCGGGTCTTAAATATTAATGGGCTATCCTCATGCTAAAGTCATCAATATATGATCGGCAGGGGTTCAGGTGTGGCACTTGGGCAATCGCTGCCATCCGTTAGCCCTTCTGCAACTCACTCCCTTTCAAGTGAATGTAATTGAGCTGCAATACCAAGCACAGCCACTATACAATGTACGGTGCTGTTCTTGGCGTTTTATGAAAAAGCTGCGATCAAACCGCTGATTGTTGGACATAACGGGAGTCAAATCACTACTGATCCAACATTAATTAGGTTATCAATAATTAAGACCCGGAAACCCTTTTTAAATTATCAAATTATTGCTTTGCCATTCATAAAAGTCAGTAATCTGATACTTTGATAGTAAATAGTGCTGAGCAACTTGAAGTATCCGATGTGGACTTCCATCCGAATTTAGGGAAAAATTTCATTCGTCGCAAAGCCAAATTTCCTTGCACTTAGTGTAATGGTGGTAAAAACAAACAAAAAAAAATACATACCTCATGCAAGAGGCCGCCGCGGCCATCTTGATTGAAGATCCCGCGTGAAATCTTGCGTGCGGTTACCTATGATGTCACTGCGCTGGCTGCGGCAGCCTCTACCAGTGTTTTTATTTGTTTACCGGATTAACCCCTGAAAGCCCTCAATGTTAATCTCAGATGCCGCTTTCAGTGATGACATAGGCCTTTCAGCATAGGTCTCAAGGGTTGTGCTTACTCCCTTTTGCCTACAAATTATATGTCGGGAATTATTAGCTAAAAGAAGCAAGTCTTTTGATAGCCACCTGCACACCTTGCAGATTACGCGTGGTCTTTCCACGCTCCTGGACACGTTGCAGATGACACATGGTTTTTCCGCGCTCCTGCACATGTTGCAGATTACGCTTGTTTTTTCCGCGCTGATTCTCATTCAGATAAACTGTAATGTACTATATCACCAGCAAAGTGTATGAAATTAGATAGATCTCATGTACACTTAGCTTTCGTTCCATGCGTAAATTGAGCTGCCTTGTGCACAATCCACGGCTTGTCAATTGTTTGTGCAGTTCTTTTTTCCGGATTTCCACCTTTTCAATGCAAGGCAGAGATCAGCGGCAAAACTGCCTCAAATCTCCAAACTATAAAAATCACAAGTAATGTGTAGATTTTGGTGTGGAAATGCGCAGAAATCCATACGGAAATCTGCAGGCAGTCTATAGTGTTTGCTTTTTTGGATCACCTTCCGTGGCCAGCGATGATCTGTTAGCTCTTATAATGACGTTTTTAGTCGTTTTCGTCAGTAGCCGTCACGTGGATTCTCCTGCCTTTCACTCGTATATTTGGGAAAGTATTACATGGTTGATTACTTAGGCTTTGCAATAAATCCTGGAGGGCCATCACCTGAGGAGAAGACAAATGGCGCCAGGACGGTGTCGCGGTAAGTGAGTATCATTATAGTGACAATGCCGTATGAATCATGACTTTGTGATCCCAGGCACTTACCAGAGGTCAGAGATAAAGCCCCCAACATCTTTTATTTGGCGCTGCAAAGCTGTTGTCAGCAATCTTCCACGCTCCTCCTCTGAGAGACTTTCCGATATATTTTCTTTCATTCACCAGGATTAACCCTTCATTGACACTTGAAACCTTAATTTTGTGGTAACCAGTGTGAACTGGGTAAAATGAGTTAACAGAATGAAAAAAGAAATCTTTTTTTTTTTTTTTTGTGCTTGTCATTGGCTGGGAGGACATAATCAGTGTTAGGCCTTATTCACACGTTCATAATGAAATCCGCGATAAGATGGTCAGTGTTTTATGTGTGATGATGTCCATGAATGATTCATGTTCAGTCCACGTGTCTGCTTTTTGCTCTCCGTTTGTCACCTGTATTTCAATGACACGACATAGCTGAAAATTAATTTTCAGTGCATCTCCTATAAATGGTACTTGAAACACGGATGGCACCCTTGTTGGGTCCGTGTCTTTCATGGACCCATAGGCTGTGATAGGTCTGTAAACACGGTCTAGAATAGATCATGATTCCGTGATAAAACCATGGACCGCGCTAAAACACGGATGTGACTGCACACATTAAAATAAATAGGTGCGTGTACTGTCCATGGAGAACACGGACCGCACAGGTCGGTGAATCACTGATGTGTGAATAGGTCCTCACCCCTACATTTCTCTTTATACATATAAAACTTTAGAATAGATCACTGCTAGCATTGGGTGACACACATTGAGGGTCATTTATCAAACTGGTGTCAATTAGAACTGGCTGAGTTGCCCATAGCAACCAATCAGATTCTACCTTTCATTTTTCACAGCTCCTTTGGAAAATGAAAGGAGTAATTTGATTGGTTGCTATGGGCAACTAAGCCAGTTCTACTTTACACCACTTTACACCAGTTTGATAAATGAATCCCCCAGCATACTCCATGTCACAATGAGCTCCCTGCTAAGGACGTCAAAGTGACATCCTGATCTCAGCAATAACACTCAGCTATATAGCCTGATAATGCTAAGAATTAATAAGGTAAGTTTGGAGCAAATTTACCAAATTTTGCACATCTATAAAAGAATTTTTCAAGACTCTTATACAGATGACCTATGCTTTGGATAGGTCATCGGTAACTGATGGTGGGGGTCAGACACCCAGGTCCCCCACCGATCAGCTGTTTGAAAAGGCCCTGGCTCTCACAACCATCTCCAGCTTTGTCTAGGTCATGTGACATCACAATCATTGGTCACATGACCTAGGCGCAGCTCAGGTCCATTAAAGTGAAAGGGGCTGAGTGCGATACCAAGCACAGCCACTATATAATGAATGGCGCTGTGCCTTGTGAGCAGATAGAAGGCCGCGGCACGAATGCGAGCATGGGTGCCTTCTCAGACCTCACTAATCACATACTGATGACCTATCCAGAGGCTAGGTCCTCAGTTAAAACACTTAGACGACCCCTTTAATATTCATGTAAGAATATCTACCTCACGCCATGTAACAGTTGCCATTCTTCAGTGGTTTCCTCGGCTTTAAATGGCTCCTGGTATTCTGCTGATTTCCGTGCTGTGAATTCTCTCAATTTGCGAGCTTCCCAGGGTAATGTCAGCAATAAATAAAGCGGCATGTAAAATGGCTCCACTTTGTAATGTCAATAAAATAAAAATGCAAAAGAGACTTTCTTTCACGGAGGATTTGGTTTTCTGTTTGCATTAGTACTTAGTTGATTCACTGTAGAGAAGAGATAATTAAGGGGCCATTTATCATGAAAAAATATGTGATAGGGAATTAAAAAATGTAAACAGCTGCCTTGTCAGCGTAAGACGATTTGTCATTGGCGCTTGTCCCTGCAAATAGCATTATTTTAGGTAGAGTTCTCTCCAGGAGCCGACTGCTTAACTTTTTTTATTCCACATTAAATGAAGACCTGTCACCTCTCCTGACATGTAATAATTCTGGAACATTTATTCTTATGATGTGCCATTCCTCTATTATTCCTTCTAGAAGTTGTTGAATGTTTTACTAGCAATTTGCCATGAAAGTCCAGCTGGGTGTTACCAGTTGAGGGTGTGTCCCTCTACAGTCTAAAACACTATCCTTCAGTGCTGCAACACCCACTCTCAACCGGTAACACCCAGTGCAGACTGCTGGTAATTCATTTATAACTTCTAGCAGGGATAATAAAGGAATGGTGCAACAAAGAGTTGTAAGAATAGATGCTCCAAGATTGGTATTACATGGGGAATGCAAGAGTTACCAAAAAACACGTCAGGAGAGATGACAGGTCCTCTTTAAAGGGCATCTGTCAGCAGATTTGTACCTGTGACACTAGCTGACCTGTTACATGTGCATTTGGCAGCTGAAGACGTCTGTGTTGGTCCCATGTACATATGTGACTGCATTGCTGAGAAAAATGGTGTTTTAATATATACAAATGAGCCTCTAGGAGCAATGGGGGCGTTACCGTTACACCAAGAGGCTCTGCTCTCTCTGCAACTTTTGCACCCTCTCCATTTTGATTGACAGGGCCACATATTTTTTTACTGCCTGGTCCTGTCAATGAAATTAAAGAGCAGTTGTAGAGAGAGCAGAGCCTTTAGGTGTAACAACAACGCCCCCGATGCTCCCAGAGGCTCATTTGCATATAATAAAACATCATTTTTCTCAGCAACATGGGACAATACACAGATGACTTCAACTGCCAAGTGCACATGTAACAGGTCAGCCAGTGTCATAGGGACAAATTTGCTGACAGATGTGCTTTAATTCCTGTCGCCACGGGTATGCTGTGCTGTGCGCACATAATACAGTACAGTAGACCCGCGGTCAGACAGGAACTCACAACATCATATCTCATAATCATACTGAATGGTCAGTCTTGGAAATATGGTCATCAGACAGACTTTATATCTGCTGTTCATGATGCTCAGATCTGAGTGGTACATTAACGTGGAAATCTGTTATCAACAAATAATTAGTGCTCTTAACAAATAGCAGTGATCCCACCTGCCTCCTTCTCTATAAATCTCATTGGGAGGGCAGAAATCAGATGCATATGCCCCGGTCCCGTGTGTCGCAGATTGTCAGGGTTATGGGGCACATAAAATGGTGCTTGCTCCCATCGGCCACACAGCGAGGCTCAGTAGTGGAGGAGAACAGGGTTTTGCCACTTGAAAACAAAGGCTGGCTTGTCAGATTGTCATCTGCGAGCGCATGGGCCGCATCCTCTCAGGCAAATCAATGAGGAAGGTTAATCAGCGCTGAGAAACCATAAAAAAGCACAGATGGATGTCGTAAATAAGAACCGGAGACGCTCACAATGTGTCGATTTTTACTTTTAAGCCTCATATTCTGTATGGTTATAAATCACAATGTACATCACTTTCATCATTACTGAGTCATGGAGAGAAGCAGAGCATCAGAAGAACCCTCTGCCAAAGCTGTAAACCTTAGCCCGTGAGGTTAGGTCTTGATGGTGGCAGTCTTGTAGACTTGGCCCCTTGCAAAGCCTTGTACCTGGCTGCTAATATCTACAGGTGATGGTGGAATGCCATGAAAGAGCTGGTGGACTTAAAGGGCATCTGTCAGCAGATTTGTTCCTATGACACTGGCTGACCTGTTACATGTGCACTTGGCAGCTGAAGACATCTGTGTTGGTCCCATGTTCATATGTGCCCGCATTGCTGAGAAAAATGATGTTTTATTATATTCAAATGAGTCTCTAAGATCAACGGGGGCGTTACCGTTACACTTAGAGGCTCAGCTCTCTCTGCAACTGGCGCACCCTCTGCACTTTGACAAGGCCTGGCTCTTTGTTTTTTAGCATACAGACTTATAGGGTAAACCTGGCACCGGATTTACAATACTTTACATTTATAAAGTTCCATGTGCCAGAAAAGTAAATTTGTCTAATATTAAGTGTAAAGTGCAACACTATTAGTAAATCTGCCCCATTGAGTCGTCCTTGCTCAACATAGAAGTCAGAGAAGGTAGGCCTGAAGTGAGGCAGAAGCAAAAGGAGTCTCCAGGCTATTTTAAGATGTCTACAGAGATCAGCTGGTGGCCGGATCATTGTCTGATAGTCTCTCCTTACATTGGATCAAAACTTGGCATTCATCCAGTACTTATG
This sequence comes from Rhinella marina, assembly GCA_900303285.1. Lineage (NCBI taxonomy): Eukaryota > Metazoa > Chordata > Amphibia > Anura > Bufonidae > Rhinella > Rhinella marina. Next base: position 370,261 of record ONZH01005023.1, read on the forward strand.
TCTGTGGAGCCTGTGCTTGGGTGAATTACAAGACAGTATTAACTCAACAATGCAGATTTTATACTGTTCCTGCACGATTAGCCTGCTGTGATCTTATGGCCTCCATAGTAATGAAGACCTTTACTCAATCCTCTAGTATCTACTGGGTTCCTCCACACTTATCTCTTCCTTTTGTCTGGCTACATTTGTGTTTTTAGCAACACCAATATCAAAGTACACGTACACACCAAATGGGTTAATACAAAACTTTATTAGTACATCATATATATAAAAACATATTAAAAGTCAATGGTGGTGGCATAAAGAAATAGAGGGGCTATCTGGTCAGAGACTCTATATGGTATGGCATCTAGTAAAGTGCCAGACAAACAATGGCATACAGCCAATAAAAGTGCAAGTTTGGTAACCATTAATAGCAGCTTCAAAGACCATGAATAATAACAGGTATAAAGAAAAGTGATACAGACCAGTGCCACCTCGACCCTTTTTGGCTGTATGCCATTGTTTGTCTGGCACTTTACTAGATGCCATACCATATAGAGTCTCTGACCAGATAGCCCCTCTATTTCTTTATGCCACCACCATTGACTTTTAATATGTTTTTATATATATGATGTACTAATAAAGTTTTGTATTAACCCATTTGGTGTGTACGTGTACTTTGATATTGGTGTTGCTATTCTGATAATTGTCCACGTACCCTCTTATGTAGTTTGTTGGAGCCCATTGGCTATTGGTACATTTGTGTTTTTGTAGCTTGTCGAAGGAGTGAGAAAGTTGTCACCTCAGTAGAAACAAAAACACCTTGAGACATAAATCCTGATGTATTTACTGATTAACTCAAGGAAGGTCAAGAGGAAATCCCTAATTGTTTTCATAGACCATTTGTGTCACCCTGCACCCTTGTAATCCCACCGCCGTGCTTTACTGGGGACTGTATGTAATCACTTTTCCTTTACAACAGATTTTATAAGTCAATGTCATTGTAGAGCGCGCACTGAAGGTACTAAAACCCTACTATGTCCTATGATAAGTAGGGCTATGTACTAAAGCCGTACTGTGTCTTCTGCTTACTAAGGCTATATACTAAAGCCACACTATGTCCTCCGATTAGTTGTCCTATGTACTAAAGCCTTACTATGTTCTCTGATTAGTAGTAGGCCTATGTACTAAAGCCTTACTATGTCCTCTATTAATAGGGCTATGTACTAAAGCCTTACTATGTTCTCTGATTAGTAGTAGGCCTATGTACTAAAGCCTTACGATGTCCTCTATTAATAGGGCTATGTACTAAAGCCTTACTATCCCTCTGATTAGTAGGGCTTTGTATGTGCTGAAGGTTTATAGGCCCTATGTACTAAAACCCTAGTATATTCTCTGATTAGTGGGGCTATGTACTAAAACCGTGCTATGTCATCTGATTAGTAGGGCTATGTACCAAAGCTGTACCGTGTCCTCTGATTAGTAGGGCTATGTACTAAAGCCCTAATATTTCCTCTGATTAGTAGGGCTATATACTAAAGCCCTAATATTTCCCCTGATTACTAGGTCTATGTACTAAAGCCCTACAATGTCTGAATAGTAGGGCTATGTACTAAAGCTGTACTGTGTCCTCTGATTAGTAGAGCTATATACTAAAGCCGTACTGTGTCCTCTCATTAGTAGAGCTATGTACTAAAGCCGTACTGTGTCCTCTCATTAGTAGAGCTATGTACTAAAGCCGTACTGTGTCCTCTCATTAGTAGAGCTATGTACTAAAGCCCTAGTATTTCCTCTGAATAGTAGGGCTATGTACTAAAGCCGTACTGTGTCCTCTCATTAGTAGAGCTATGTACTAAAGCCGTACTGTGTCCTCTCATTAGTAGAGCTATGTACTAAAGCCCTAGTATTTCCTCTGAATAGTAGGGCTATGTACTAAAGCCGTACTATGTCCTCTCATTAGTAGAGATATGTACTAAAGCCCTAGTATTTCCTCTGATTAGTAGGGCTATGTACTAAAGCCGTACTATGTCCTCTCATTAGGAGCTATGTACTAAAGCTGTACTGTGGCTTCTGATTAGTACTGGTCTGTGACTGAGCTGTAGACCTAAACATGGGGTGGCCCGAAGTCCTGTTTAGAGGACACCAAGGAGATCGGCCTTATGTCTAGCATGGTAAATAAGTAACTTGCTGTGGGGTAATGGCCCAGTAACCTCGGCTCTTTGTGGGTAATGCTCACCAGTGTCACAGATGGATGAACGCAGATGATTTTAATTTTTCTGCTGATAACATCTCGTTGCTGCGCAGCATTATGTATGGGGAGATCATTATATTGAACGGGTAAACGACTCTGCAGTTTAATATTTGATGCAGTGATCATTATCTCTATAGCACATAACATGTTCGGCTTTGCTTGCACAGAAATACACATAAATATTGGAAGGCGAGGGAAGATTTACTAACGCTGCCGACCATTTAGACAGCAGAAATGTCGAATCTGGCGTAGTTTGATCCATCACGCCGCTTTTACACGCATTTTCTTTCTTATCTCACTATTTGGATAGGAAACTTTATCCCAGTATTTTGCACCTAAAAACTGGTGCACCCCAGTAAATATGGTGCTGGAGGATGCGCCTAGTTAATGACAAGGCCTATGCCTTATCATAAGTTAGGAGCATTGTCCAGCATCGTAAAATGCTAGTCTATGGTAAATCTCCCCCTTATAGCTTTGTATTTTATTTTTTTTTGGCACCAGAAATACTGATGAATCCTGAGATGTTGAAGAATGATGCGGTATAAGACAGATGTCCTGATCTATTGCCCTACACAGTGGCATGCTGTCATTTTGGAATCGTATACACATACTGCACTGAATGTTTGGGGAACAAATGCAGTACATGCTCTTTCCTGTAGGTGGCAGTGTTGTGGTTTTACAGTGTTTTATGACATGATTGAAGGGAAACTGTCACTATGAAAATGTAGTGTTATCTGCAGGCACCATGTTATAGAGCAGGAGGAGCTGAGCAGGGTGATATATAGTTTTAATAGTGGGAAAAGATTCAGGTAATTTGAGTTTTATTTATTTAAATTTCTGCTCATTCTCCCAGGAAAGGTCATCAATATTTGATCAATGGCGGTCCAACTCCCAGCACCACTGCTGATCGGCTATATGATTGGCCAGTGGATGGGAATAAGTTGCAATACAAAGCACAGCCACTATCGAATTGATAGCACAGTGCTTTGCGAAGTTGTTGGACCCCCCAACCAATTAGTTATTGATAGCCCATCCTAAAACCTCCACATTATAGCGAATGGTAATATGGTACAGTTTTTGGGGGCTCTGTATGCCTCTGATTTCATACGGGTGCACCCTGAAGTGGCACATGGAGTAAATCCAGTGTCAGACTGGGGTACCTAGGGCCCACCAGTAAAATTTATTTTGGAAGCCCACTGTATGGATACATTCAAATATAATAAATAATTTAACAAGTTTTTTATATGAATATTGGCTGGATGAGGTGCTGTACATTGAATATGTGTATGTAGTGCAGTAAGTCTACTGTGTTATGTGCCACTGGTGCAGGGAGTGGGAGACTAGGGGCCCACCGGTGGATTCACCTGTACCCGTGTGGGCCAGTCCGAGCCTGAGTAAATCCAACAATACGGTGTGTAGGGATCTGCCAAGGAACCTTCGCCCTCCAGATAACCGATCCTGAAGTTCCGTACAGGCCTATAGACCGCAGCATCTCATTGGTTGATGGTAAAACTCCTTTATAACTGCTTTATTCAGATGGGTACATCCATAAAAAAAGGGCGTGTATGCTGCTGAAACACTGCACATTTTTTATAAAGCAGTGTGGAGTTTTTCTGTTAACCCCTAAAGTGCTGTGGTCGGTTTGAATAGTATAAAGTGGTATGGACAAGGTATGTCGTGTGCATGAGACCTGTGGCTTAATCATGACAGTTATTGGTGAGCGAACTTGTGGTTTCAAGTTCTGCGTACAAGGTTCGGAATCCATAACAGGATTCTTAGAAAAACCGAACCTTATACACGAACTTGAAACCACAAGTTCGCTCAATACTAATGACAGTCCGTGTTTTTGCATATATTGCATAATGAGCGACACAATTTTTTGTCACTTTTCGATGCACCATATTTAGAAGCTAAATGACGACATCCTCACCAGCAAAGCTTCTTGCCTTATTCTTTACATAGTTGTAATAGAGACTTATAGATCTGTTTCCAGATCGTTATACCAGGCCTATGCTCGACTGGCACTCGGGGAAGCCGTTCATAACTTATCTTTTACGTTTACTCAATGCATTTGTGGAAAAAAAGAGAAGCTTGTTAAAACCAGTGATTGACCTTAAACTAAAGGTTCATTTTGTTTTATTGTGGCGGGATTGATTTTTTTTCTGTTCCCAGTGTACTTTCCATTATGAGCGAATCATTTGTCAGCAGGTAGACTCATTCTGTATTATGACAAATGTTCTTTGCATCCGCTTGCATCAGTAATTGATATCACCCAGAACTGTTATGATATTAAAGAAAATGCAGGGTTATAATTTACAGTTTTTTTTTTACCAAGTTTCTGCAGTATAAAAATGCCCTCAAAACCTTTGCAGTTGAAGGGAACCTGTCAGCAGGGTGTAGGCTCCCAAAACGACACCAGTCGGTTTATCCAGGATGATGATGACAGGTTCTCAGCGACCATCTTCTAGCAGACTAATCGTAACACAAAAATAACTGACCGCAGAATTGAAAGGACAGTGAAGAGTCACCAGGGTGGAGCCAGTCTCCTGAAGAGTCACGCTTATCAATCTCATTCCTGGTTTCATTAATGTCCCACCACAGAGAGGTTACAGTATCACGGGCCACCTCTAGCGGCATCTGGCACATTGTGTATATGCACACAGCAGTGTCATTTAAGTGGATTTTGTTTTTGTGCGGCACCAGTTCTGCTCCAAGATCCACATGGATTTGACCCAGATCTTGACCTTTACATTGGACCGAAAATCCACAGTCAGTTGACATCCTCTGGATTTCAAAATCCACATCACAGGCCAATTTCCACACCTTTTTAAAAATCCGATCTACTTAGCTAGTACTATATTACTCCGCAGATTTTCTACATGAAAATACATGTGGGGCTGTACAGTGAACTGTGTACTGGCCTTGGTCTCAAGTCTGGGAATGCGCTGATATCAGCTAGAGGTGGCTTGTGATGACATACCTGTCCTGTGGGATGCCAGTCAAACCAGTAGAGTTATCAGCCATCATGAATTTGTCACTGTTGTGGATTGCTCCTTTATATAAGTATATATACACCACATTTTTCATTTTAGAAGACACATTTTCTCCCCAAAAGTAAGGGGGAAAATGGCAGCGAATACTATTGAGCGCCTCCATTATGGAAGTGCTCATTAGTGTTCAGGTGGCACAGGGAGCGCTGATGGTGCTGGCTGTACTCGCCTCTCCTTGATCTTCCTCCAGGCACCACGCTGCACTGTTCTGACTGTGTACAGCGTCAAAACGTAGTGCGTGTTCTGTGACCTGACATTGTACGCAGTCAGGACAGTGCAGCACGGCACCTAGTGAAGAACAGGGAGCGTTATTGCATTAGAGACCGCCAGACCTGCGGAGCAGCAGCGGAGCAGGAGTGTTACGTTTATTTACTTATTTTAGATCTGATATGGGGGACTAATCTAAGGTCTGATTTTTTTTTTCTTATTTTCCTTCTCTGAAACCTAGGTGCGTCTTATCAGGTGCTTCTTATCAAGCAAAAATACTGTAGATGTGTGTAAATTGAAAGATTTAAATATATTGCGGTGTATATATTGGTTTATTTCTATAGTTTAAGGACAGTAGAAAATATTTTACATTTTGATGGTATAAATAAAGTCTTTGGACCTGGTGCTGGAACTGTTCGGTGGTATAGACCTCTCGCCACTGTTATCCCCTCAATGGTAATAGCTGGTGTGCTCTTCAGTTGTATTACAGACTTAGACATCGATCCTAATCAACCGCTCCGTCTCGCAGGGTCCTCGGCATCAGCTTTACTCAGTGATCAGTGTATAGCGACAGCGTCTGACAGCTCCCTGCTCCCCTCCTGTCAAGCACTGTGGGGGAGGACTGGAGCTCCCACTCTCTCTGCTCCCACATTAAAGCATCTGTGATGTTCACTTACAACTCTCCGAACCCCAGCAGTGTCATGGCGCTTTACCTTGATCACATCAACCTGCCAAAATGACACAAGGACTACGTTACATCTGAGCTCATCTAATTGCTCTGTAGACCGCAAGTCGGTGGCAAATAAGTCATCATTAAGAGTCTTTTGATTTTTTTCTCTCCTTTTTTGTTGTCCTTAAACCTCCACACAGTGCTCACAAGTGGTATTGGAGGCAGATGTTTCTAAAGGCTGCAAACTAGAGGAGAAGGATTACTTTTTACATTTGGAAATGAGGCAATATGAACAGGAATTCAGAAATTTTACCTGAACACTATGTTATCTGTGATGAAATCGAGATTTAAAGTAGGTTACAGTATGTGGGTCACATCTGGCCTTATTGCTTAAGGGGGAGTAACTTCTATATAAGAAGAGCAGTTCTATAAGTACACTCCTCAACATTGAAATTGCAACACCAAGACAGAAAAGTCGTGGAATTTGCCAATGACATTCCAGATGTGCTCAATGGGAGACAAGTTTGGAGATGCCGCAGACCATGGTAGCACATTTAGGCAACGGAGGCTCTTCAGAGCAGCATACAGCCTGATGTCTTGTTGAAAACGGCTCCTGGGACACTTTGGAGAAAGTGCCGTTTCACTGGACCCACAACCAAATCGATGTAATGCCAAACTGTTAGTGTACCTGAAATGAAGACTAGCGGGGTCTGGCTACCCCATTATTCCCCCATACACCATAATACCAGGAGTAGGACTAGTGTAATGTTCTCTCGTGAAGTACTCTTCATTGGGTTGCCCACGTTGTCTCTGGACCCATCTCCAGATATCATTGTGTACGAGACAAAAGAGAGAGACATCATTGAAGAGGATAGACCTCCATTCCAACCTCCATTGCCATCTTGCCGTGCACCATGATAGGCCTTGAGAGCAGTGGCATATGTGGTCAATGGAACACCTGTAGCTGGATTTCTCGCTCTTAGCCCATTATTATGCAAACACCTTCTGATGGCTTTTGTAGACACGGTTTGCTACCTTAGGCTTGGGATGTCATGTTCAGTTTTCATTTTCAGTACAGAATAGATCCCAATATGCCATTCTTGTAATCTGACGATCCATCCATTCAGAGGTTCTCCTCTACGCATCTCTTGCCATCATTCTAGTTCATTGTTGTTGTCCCAACCAGCAGGACATGCAACGTTGAATAGTGTGGAGTGGACATCTCAGCCTAGGCATGTAGCTATAAACCAAGGTCTCGCAGTTCAAGGATTCTGTCCCTCTCAGTCTCATCATCCCACATGACTTGAGCCAAATTTTGTGTTTGCATGTTGCTAAACAACTTTGCTTTCAGTCTGGCTTTTATGCTCCTCCCACATGCCACAGCTAGGTGCTTGAAAAGTTGATCGTCTGCAGGTCTTAGTGGTATCTTGTACTTTGTAGACCTGCGTAACCTTACGGCTTGTCCTTCTTGGTGTTGCAGCTTCAATGCTAAGAAATGTACCTTATCTGATAGTTAAGGGTGCACTGATACAGTTGCTGCTTTGGGGTCCTCTGGAAGGTTCCTCTCACCAGGATAGTCTACATTTTGTTTAGGGCATAGATGGTAAGATGCTTATAGCTAATCCAGCAAATAGGACTTTAGCAATCTGCTGTTATTGTCAACTCTGCAACTTCTTGCAAGCTGAGCATTATCTACCCGTCTCTACCCAATCCACTTGAAGTTCACCATCAGGGTAGGTCCACACACAGCGGATATTTCCCCATAAATCAGGAGCAAATTTACATGTGTATCTTGTAGGTTTCTCTGCAAATTTCACCTCACTTCATGGAAGGCTTGAAATCCACAACGGAAATTGTCATGCTGCTTATTTAAACCTGCAGACCGTAGATCAAATTGTGTGTGGAAAAATTCCAAAACCTGTGGATGAAATTTCTTAAAATCTTATCCACCTGCATGATACTCTAATCTACTGCACAAGTCCGAAGGTAATGTCCACAGCACTTTCATCTTATTTGGACTTGATCTAATAGTCACTGCATTATTTTTAAGCCCCACAAAAACTTCCCATCTGTAAATGCTCATACATGAAGATTGGACGCATATTGTTATAGTTTGTCACAGTATGACTGCAATAATAAAGGCTTTGTATCGGGACTCATCATGTATTTCACATCACAAAGCAGATGGGATTAGACTGGTAGAATTTCCATGTTGCTCATTTCTTCCACTCTTCTATGCTTGATTGCACAAAGTTTTAGTATATAGTTATGTATATGACAGATATGTGACCTCCAGTATGAATTCCAGTGTAGATGATTTCTATTGAATGAAGGTTAGAGCATCATTCTCTAATTTATGTTGATATCACCATCATCATAAGGAAGAGTTCTTGAAGTAGTCATCGATGATTGTCCTGAGCTTCTTACTAGTCAGCCTGCAGATAGACAGCTGCCTCAATATGCTGACCTAATGTCGTTTGTTCAAATCCATTTACATCAATTAGACTGGTAAAAGGATATGGATCAATCAGAATGCAGATGTCTGTCAATACCGAAGACCTTGTTACCAGGTTCATTGCATTGTTCATACGGAATGATTCTATTAAGTTATTCTTATAAGACATAGTGCAACTTGTGTAGTCCCAGAAGTGCCATCATGACCAAGAGTGATCTGATCATCCTTCTTGAGATGTTTCATGATTGTCCCAACTTCCTACTTAAACAGTAGTTCTCCATCATTGTGCATCCAAGGTGAACCCTGTCCTACAGACTGATATAGTGATTATATGCAGAAGAAAAGGGTTCATGGATAGCCAGGTCAGGTGTCCTTTAAGGTGAGTAATGACCAGGAATGATGTGCTCAACCTTCTTAAGATGTTTCAAAACTGTCCCATCTTCCTAATGCACCTTTAGAGATTTCTATCAGTGTGTACCCAAGCTGGGTCTGGCCGCCCATATTGGTATAGTGATTGTAGAATGCAAACAGAAATAAAATGGTCCAAATCAGATGTTCTTAGGTAGTGTAATGTCTAAGGATGATGTGATCAACCTTTGAGATGTTTTCTGAATATTCCCTCTTCCTGTTGTACCAGTATTTCTCCATCAATATGCAGATAAGGTGCACTTGGTTCTCCAGATCAGTATAGTGATTGCAGAGCAAGAGCAGAAGAAAAGAGGTAATGAAAGGTCCAAATTAGACTGCTAAATCAGAGATATCAAGTGTAGTTTTTGGTGAAAAACAATCATTGAACATTCACAGGGAGGAATAAATATATGTTTTCCTACCTGTCTAATGACAAGCCATGCACCCGGACTTGTTGACTGGTATGGCAGAACTGGTGTGTATTCATTTCTATAATTATTTGCCGTACTCATCTAGATTGTAATTGTCTGAGGCTTAAACAACAGTTAATGTCAGGTTCATTCTCAGCCAAGGAGTTGGCCTTTGTCTGACAGAACCATTTGTTCCTTACAGATTTAAGGCAGATGAAATATCTTTGAAAGGTTTTACTTATATTAGCATTTGTCTTAAATTGTGTTAGATGGTGAGATTTAATTTCCAGTTGAGAATTGTTATTAAATAAGAGTGTAAAGGAACTGATTTGTTACGCTATTAAATTATGTATGAACTATTGAAGACTTGCCAGCCATGCTGATGTATTGCTTCATTCCCATGCATTTAGAAATGTATTTCCTTGAAAGGCGGCCTTATTGCCAAGCAAGGTTGTGTCGACAAGGAGTTAAATCAAATATTTAACTTGCAGGAGACTTAAGATCGGCGCATATGTTCCAATAAAGCACTTATTTTTCCTCATTATCTTACTAAAACTGCTGAGTAGAGTCCATGCCTAAGTGTACGGCATGGTCTCTACAGCAACATGTAGTCACCAGTGAGTTGCTTGCAACCTCAGTACTTAAGACAATTTGAGAATTCTTGCAGTCACCTTTAGTCACACAACTTTTTCCCACAGTTCCTGCACGATTTGTGATAATGCTGCAATACAGATGTGTTTTTCAGACATTCAAGCTTAAAAGTGATGTTCAATCATTACATTTCATGACTGATATTACAAATCATCAAAAATGAAGCATATTTGCCATTTACACTCTGTGAAAAAATATTCAGTAAAAAGTTATGCCTATTAATTAAATAGTATGACGACAACTGGTGTTCAAAGTGTATAGCACTCTGCGCGTCCATCTACTGAGCTGAGTGGTTCTGGTCACCCATGCTCAGTCACTCCCTCCACAGCCAAGTTGCTGCATGGTGATCCTCTGTACATTGCAGAGCAGACAATAGAAATTGCTTTCTAAAGAGAAGATAGACATTGTATTAGCTCCTCACAGGCCAGAACAGGGCAGAAAACTTTTTTTTTTATCTGCTCTGTAGTGGACATAGGATCACTCTGAGCATGTGTGACCAGCATTGCTCAGCTCAGTAGATGGATGTGCACCTTGCTATACATTGTGAACACCAGGTGGCACTATACTATGTAATTAAATGTCAATTCTTCTCTGGATCTAGATGTTAACAGCAAATATGCTTCGTTATTTTATGATCTAGAAAGATAATAGGACATATAATGGTGGGAAAACCACTGTAACTCTCACTTTTTGGAAGAAAAGTGTGTTACAGTAGTTGTAGTTCAAATGAGATGGCAAGCTTCAGAACTATGAAGTGCTGTAATCTGTGCTAAAATGTAGTCAGTCAGCATTCATCTCATGGACAGGGTCAGGAATTATTTCTTTACATACTCTTATCCATATATATGAAGTGTATTCAGGTGTTCCTACTGCATGCAATGATTCTGGTACTTCATTATCCCATGTAAGGCCCAGCTAATATGGTTAGTTGGAACCCAGAAGTAGCTATAGAAGCCAAAGCTGTACTAGTCAGTGATGTTCATGCCCTGTAGTAGTTTCTATTACAGAACTTTCTATGAGCGCATCTTGGCATCCGCCTCTGTACGCACACGTATTAACTCTAATGCTTCGAGCCCTTCATGTCCCATATGACTTGCATTGTCTGTGCAAATGTAAAATCTGGAAGCTTCTTTTCAGATCATTAATTTCATACCACATTAGTTTGTGTATACTGCTGTGTCATATCCAATATCATTATAATGCTATTTAGATGTAATAATCGATGCACTAAATTGACTTCCACGGAACCGATCGCTTTTAAGTTTTGTTAGAAACATGGCAGGAACTCAGGGATTTAGATTAACTGGAGAACAGACTACAATCTTCATGGTGTATGTAATGTTGTCTTTGGAGAACACCCCTTTAATCCACACATTTAGAGTTTACTTTTAAAACCATTTCATTTATTTTCATCTTGTGTATACTCAATCATCTTGCCAGGTATTCTTCTGTATTGGAAATCACTGCATGGGCTCAGGAACGCTTCCAGAAATCACTGTCTGTGAACCCAGGTCACCGTGCAATTAACCAATGCAAGTTGAAAGTGTATCATGCACTTTTAATCATGCACCATCAGAAGAACAACACAAGCCAGAAATGCCACCGCCTTCTCTTAGCCAAAACTCTTATAAAATGGACTGAGGCAAAATGTAAAACTGTGCTGTGGTCAGAGAAATCAAAGTTTGAAATTCTTCTTTAAAAACATGGATGTAGTGTCCTGAGAACTCAAGAGGAGAGGCACCATCCAGCTTGTTATCAGAGCACAGTTCAAAAGCCTGCATCTCTTATGGAACATGGGTGGCATTAGTGCCTATGGCATGGGCAGTTAACACATCTTGAAAGGCACTATCAATGCTGGACAGTATATAGAGGTTTTAGAGCAACATATGCTCTCACCTAGACGTCTCTTTCAAGGAAGGCCTTTCATATTTCAGCAAGACAATGCTAATTCACATACTGCATCCATCACAACAGCATGGCTTTGCAGAACAAGAGTCCGGGTTCTGAACTGGCCTACCTGCAGTCCAGACCTTTTGCCAGTAGAAAACATTTGGCTTATCATGAAAGGATAAACCAGGCAACCAGGAATCCTACATCAGACAAGAATGGAACTACAGTCAAAAGAACAGCAATTGGTCTCCTCACTTCCCAGACATTTACAGAATGTTGGTAAGGCGGGATGCCATAATAATGGTAGCCATGGCCCAGTCCCTACTTTTAGGATAGGTTATACCTTTTTTGTAGAATGGACATCGAAATGTAGAAAGCACTTGGACTGCTAACCCATTGAAGTCAGTTGGTCTGCAGATAATGTGGATGGCACATGCACCGTATCCGTGTTTACTGATCTATTTGCAGACCGTGAAACGGGCTTGTGCATGAGGCCTTACAGTGAGCACGTAACAGTGCCATGCAAAGCTTTATCAGTGATTCTAGCACCATTAAACCAATTGCCGTCCTTGTTGCTGGTGTCTGACATTCATCACCTGTGTCATAACACAGGACAGACTAAAGAGATCCAAAGCTTACGATCTTTCATGTAAAAAACAGTATTAATCCTGTATAGAAGCTTGTAAATTTAACTTTTGGGTACCAGAACACACACACACAAAATGTAGACTTCAAAGATGGTGGAGATACAGTTACTGTGTATAATAGATGAATGAGCTATGATATGAATGTATGTATCTTGTGTATTAGGTAACTGCAGTGGAGATATCAATCAAATGTGCTTATCGTAGACAAAACTTGAAGTGGCAGAATTGTATTTCCAGTCTGTATTATTTGGGGAGCCGGTTAGATTAAGCTTCCTCCACAAGTGAAGTTCCGTCTGTTTAATTTCTGTGACATGGGACTTCATTATCTACCGCCTTACAAAATATGTGATTCTCTCCTTCTGTTCATTCTGCAGAGTTCTCCTTGGATGCTCAAACTTTTGTGCAAAGGAGAAGATGTATTATTGAGATGTGTTTCTGAATACATTTGCAGTGTTACAGAGATTGCCATTGCTTCTAGTCTCGTGAAAAGACATGATTTGACATTTCGGTATCCGACTGCAGAATTAACAGAATTCCCTTCACAACCCTTTAAGAGCTGACCCAGTTGCTTCAAAGCAAAGCTTCCTAGCCTCAAGCGTTCCTCTTCTGAGCTCCCCAAGGAAGCTTTGTTGCAGAAAAAAATACTGCAAACTTCTGTTCGCAACAGTTTTTAGGAACCAACTTTTTATTTCCGCTGTCCATATTTATCAATGTAAAAGCAAGCTGCCCTTAAAGTAGACATGTCACCATAATGCAGCTAAACCAGGTCTCAGTTCTCCTGTACATAGTTTCATGTGACTTCACCTTTCATACATGAAGTACTAGATTTCCATTTCCAAGGCCTGGAGGCACAGATTAGTGCTGGAACTCTACTCATCAAATAGACCACCCCTGATAGTTCTTGTAACATTAGGGTTAAGTCTGCACAAGAGTTTCCATCATTTGGTGGAAGCCAAGGACAGAAACCTGCCAAATTCTCAGTGGGGTCTGTCCATGATTGTTTAGATCCATGTCATGGATGGCTCTAAAAAAACAAACATGCTTCTCTTGCAGTAGGTGGTCAGTATCCCAGGATGTGGATTCAGGCTAATGCACATTTTATTTGCAGATTCCCAAATTATTCTTGAATATTAGTTTTATGTAAAAGGTAAAATCTGAAGGCGAAAATCTTAAATCTGGAATCTAATAATCCAGAAGGTGTGATAATCCAATGCTTGTTTGTGGCACAGACGATCAGTATCTGTGGTTTAGTTGTGCCACCATTACAAAGGCCAAGTTGTCCAGAGCCATAGTAGAAATCTATATGACCCTACTGTACTTTCCTATGCCTCCAGTTTCATATGTAATACAATGAGATATGGAAATGCCTGTAGTTCCATAGTATGGAGCTATGGGGGCCAGTTTGCCTCTTTGGAGACTCCATACTCACACAAATCGATTTGTTCATCGAGCACTAGAGTTCTTGAGCAGTGAGGGTCTTTCCTTGCGGCTGAAGAGGCCCCCCTCTGCCACTTTTTTGGCAGGGCCAGACATCTCACCCAGCAATGACAATCTTGAGCCTCCAAGTGGTGGCGCAAATACAGAGGCTCAGGTGCTGCTGCCAGGGCAATAACTGTGCATGTGCGGCTATCCAGAAAGGACATGCTGTGATGACGAGAGCTGCAGCTGAAAGTACACACCCCTGCCATCTTGAAATAAATCTAGCAGAGCAATGAGTGGGTAGCTCTGGATCCACGTGAGGTGCAGAACTAGTTCTAGCTCTGTTAGAAAGAGATTGTCATATACTATATGATGTCTTATTTTCATTTTTTGCATTAATTATGGGATAACCCCTTTAAGATTCCAGTCAACTGGCCAATAATCCAGATTTTTTGATAAACCCCGCTGAGCACCATTCCTTATTCCTCCTCATACATATTGACATTCTCAGGTCCAGGTAAGACAATGATATCAGTCAGTTCTTCCCTCTGACCTTCACCGTCATGTCTATTCCTGGAGTAGGATGGAGATCATCTGTAGACCTCTGTCTGTGGCAGGTGATTGACCCTTCCTGACCCTCCAGTAAATGTTGTGATGGGATTCTTACCCTGAACTCCCCGTGATCTGTCTCAAGTCTTCGAGTAGTCAGTGGGGGGATATTTGTGAAATATTTAAGACTCCCGTGAGTGATAGCTGCCTGTGGACTCTTTTGTCAGACAGCTGTTACACATGTAAACCGACAACTGCTACTTGTCTCCGCTGATCATCTTCCTGAAGGCTTTTTAGTGCTATCATTGATCCTTGGAACTAATTGAAAAACATAATTGAAACATGGCCCAGCATCACGTTACATGACCATGTGTTGCCATTAACAGAGGGCAGCCCTTTGACCTGACCTGCTCCCTACCCTTACAGAATAACACCGGGGTGTATCCTGCCATAAAACTATGGGAAAACATCCCACCTCAATGTAAGTAATAGGAAGGGGGGCTATAACCTAGAAGCTGTATTTATCCTATGCACCTTCTGTCTGCGCTGGCAAACATCCTAAAACATAGCTGGTAAATATTTAATGAGGGAAGCTTCTTCATTAGTGGAGGACGTTAATAATTTACAAATGATGTAGCGCCTGGTGAGGTTTTGACATTGGCGTTCAGTAATACTCTGGTATTTTTGTACAGTAGGCTCTAAAATGAATCCCTCCGCGCACGACTTCTGTTGCCTCATTGTTTTGGTGTAAATGATATTCTCCAAGTACCTGTGAAGTGTCTGATAAAACTCCCTCGTTGCCATTTTTTTCTTCTCTGTAAGACAGAGCGCGACGAAGCCCAAACCCGCTGCCTCCATTTATCTGGGCGGATTTGTGATGATTTATTCAGGGGACGATGTGTTCTATTCATCAAGACGTTTTATGCGCAATAACCCGGATTGTGTTACGCTTCTCCTGCCAAAAAGTCACAAGTTGTGCATCCGTGCAGGAGATATGTGCCGCGGATTTTATGTTCTTGGCCTCGTGTGCGTTTGTAATTAAGCAAATAAAGGTTTTAAAGTTCATTTCAGCTAAACGTTAGAATAATGGCATAATGGGTGGGTATAATATAACTTTCTATTTATGCGCTCTGTTTGTATCTTATTTTTGTGGTTATTGGTGGTGTATGCCAGGATCATTCCCTGGTGTATACCTTGGTATCCTTTTGGTATACTTTGGCCTGGTCATACGTTTTTTAACTGTATAAGATCGTGCAGTTTACTACACATGTTACACTTTAGAAAAACAATGGTAGCCTGTTGGTGACACACCTCCCTGTATGCCTATACATTGGGATATGTCACTGCTTACCATTGGAGGTATACGCCTGGACATACAGCCTATAGTTTCGATGTGGATAGAGCTTGAAGGAAACAAATGAAATTTTAAAAAAATGCTGCTTATTGCCTTTGTATGACCTGTAGTACCTGCTCTAGAGAAAGTTGGCTAACAATCAGTATGGTCGTCATCCCACATAAGGATTTACCACAAAAATCATCATTAAAATTGCAGAAAACTGAAGAAAAACACAGTTCTAAACCTGTGTGTGAACCCTGCCTTAGAGGCATTGCTCAGGATTAGAAAAAAGGTCTGCTTTTTTCCAGAAACAGTTCCGCTCTGGAACCGTCCATGGGATGTATCTTGTATTGCAGCTCATCCCCATTGAAGTGTATGGAATTAATATATACATACACTGACGCAGCCAATGAATATATATATTTATTGCAAACCTCGGTTAGGATAATCCAGTAAGTTTACCCCCTGTTCCTGTATCCAACCAAACCCATGATGCGCTTCTCCTGCCACAGCTAGTGAATAGCTCCTCCCACCCAGCTACTTATAGTCCCCTATCAACACCCCTAACACCTCCCAGCTAGTTTATAACTCCACCCACCCACCCACCCACCCAGATAGTTACATAGTCCCCTATCAACATCCTTGACACCACTCAGCTAGTTTATAACTCCACCCACCCAGCTAGTTATAGTCCCTATCAACACCCCTAACACCACCCGGCTAGTTACGTAGACATTCATCTATCACTGACACACCCATGGACATCACTTCACAGAAAATAGGAAAGAGCTGCATGGACACGGTCATGTGATCACAGCCCAGAATGGAAGATAGGAGCAATAAAGGTAAGGGTACATTTACACGACCGTACCGTGTTTTGGTATCCACAAATTAGGGATACCAGCCGCATGTGTTACGGCACTATATAGAAAATGGCTATTTTTGTCGGCGATTCCGAACAAGAATAGGACATGTTTTATATTTTTGCAGGGCCCAGAATGGAATCACGGATGCGTACAGCACACAGTGTGCTGTCCACATCTTTTACAGACACGTTGAAATGAATGAGCCAGAAAGGAAATACGTTAGCACTTCCTTCATAAATGACTATTTTAAAGAATGTTGATGCAAAGCAGAAAACCTGTTTTATCACGTAATCCCGTAAATTTACCCCTATGTAAAGACTTCTTTCCCCACGGAGCGCCAACAAAAGAAAAGTATCTTTTCTTTCTTGTTATTTGGGATTTGGCTGTATACTTTTAAGACGCGTTATAAATTATGCTTTCCTTACTAAAAAAAAAAATGCCTCGTAAGTGTTAGTTTTCACGTAAATGTCAAGAAAAACATGTCAGATTTTCCAGTTGACCTGCTCTGTGTTGGAAGCACTTACCAGCCAGCGCTGCGCCCACTACCCACCTGGCCAAATATAGCAATCTAGGAAGGTCAGACCTCCAGGACCAGGCGGCTTTGTTCCTCTTCCTGCTTTTCCCGTTGATTCGTAATTGCTTTGAACACCAAAAATGATTGCAGAAGATTATACCTTTTCGAAAGGCAATCTCAGTATCCACTTCTATAAAAGCACACAGTGGGTAAAATGTAGTGCGTCTTGCTTTGCAATTATGTACCTTGTTATACCTAATTTCCAAATGCCTAAATTGCATCCCCCCTTTTATTTTTTTTCCTATCTTAGCTTCTCCAGTACAATTCTGTATTCCCACAGTGAACAATAAAAAATGTCTGCTGGTTTTTTGTTTTTATTTTTTTCCTCTCTCTTTTTAGAAGAATTTTTAGTGTCTTATCTTTGTTTGGGTAGGCGAGAGAAATTCAGAGCAAATTGTTCTTCTGTCACACCCCCTACAAGGACGACTTGCACAGAAACAAAAATTAGCACTTTTCTCTGCGGCACACTCCCACTGGGAGGTATTATTTGGAATAAGGTAGCCTATCCAGCAATTTTAGGGTTAGATTTATTTTATTCTTTTTTCTTATGATTGCACGTAATTCCAGACTTGCATAAAGCCAAAATGGGGAAAAAATGATCTATTGAAAAGTTTCAAATTGTGTACATGCTTGATAGGAAAATAGATTAGAAGGTGTCACCCAAAAACATTGTTTTTTAATTATTAAAGCTCCATTTATTCCAGGGCACTGTACATATAAAAAGGGTATAATATACATACATAATACGAAAAGAAGTACAATAAGCATGAACAAAATGAGATACAAAAGGAGAGAGGACCCCGCCCGCGAGGGCTTATAATCTACAAGGATACAATCCTTTAATATATTCTGCATAATAATAAAAAATAATAATAATTTGCAGTTTATGGGGAAGTAACATTGTTAATTATTGTCTCCATTTCTAAGGGTAGATATTACGACTCCCATCCCCCGCCTTCAAGTGACGGTATAAAACATCTTTATGTTTTTACATTAAACAATTTGCTTTGGCTCTTATGGTAATTAAAATAAAAATTATGATAGTAATCTTCTGCTTCAAAGGATCCGCAAAGAAAATAATAAAACACTTTTAAGACGCTGACTTACTGCCATTATTATCATATCAATAATCATATTTGTGTTCACATCTTATTTCCAGATAACGACGCTTGATCATTTCATTAAATTAATGTGAATTTTTATTTATTTTTTTTTTTTACTTTGTTAAATTAAAAGCTGCTTGTGCTAGAATGTGTTTGCATTTCGTTCAATTACCGGTTCACGCAAAGGTAGAATAATATATTTTCTACGGTTCAATTAATTTTGACTCGTGAAGCATATTACGACTTGTCTTTTATTGTATCCTACCGCCATCTTTTAGAATAAAACCAATATGTTAAGGAATGTTTTTTAGCTGATTTTTAGAACTTCTTCAAATGTTTTTTTTTTTAATTAGATTAGATTTTAATTAGACTATATACAGTATGTAATTTAGTCATCTTTCCCTTAATTGTATATTTTGAAGGTTGTATGTTTGTTTTCTGGTGACGGAAAGTCATAGATTTTGTAGCAAGTGCCGCGTTAACGCAAATCCATCTGCTTGTTGGGATTTAGCCTCCTCTTGCCTTAGTAACAGTGAGATGTGACAGCCCCTTTAACTATTACTCTGTGCTCATTCATCCACCTTGGTCAAGAAATGAGGGTCCTGAGCAGAGGACACCTCTCTGTTAGTACTCTAGTAGGGTATATGAGTATGGTTTTCTAAACTGCAACACATTGAAAACCCAAATATCTCCTGAAACATGGCAGATCTAAAACTTGAGTTCCCTTCATTATGTTCTTATTTAAAGACAGTTCTGTTTATCAGGTGCTTCACTCAGTTGACTGTGTTTATGGTGGGATGTCACAAACACACTTATGGTTGGTAAAGCATCCACACCCTGGCATCAACAGCATAATGGGAACACATTGATTTTCACTGTTTGAGAAAATGGAAGATCTCATGATTACAAATAGATATTTGAAGGATGGCTGTACATTTTAGATGAATGTGGACCAAACATGCTCATATAAGCTAGATTGACCCAACATCTAACATGTTTTGATGGTAGAAACCCACTCTTCCCCAACAGCAGATATCATGGGAAAGGATTGTGTATGGGGAGTTGGGATGAATAGATGTTGACCCATACACCAGGGAGCTGTCTAAAATATATGACCAGCTTAGTGAGGTTGTCCTGTCTCAACCGGACAAAACAGGAGATCCTCCTGCAATAAAGAAATGATCCTTAGTTATTTGGCAGATCCTGCGACACTCCGTTGGTTGTCCTGGATGGAATCTGCTTATCTGGATTCAGAGGTGATGTCACATCGACAAACCGCGACTGCTTCACCCAATCACTGGCCTCTTTGGTGCACCACTGAGGCCTGTGTTTGGCTGAAGCAGTCATGTGTTATCATCTGGTGTCCTCCTAAAACTGGGCAACCCCTTGGTTTGCTTTTAAATTAGACACCCGCGGTGGTGAGCATACTTACCTGACCCTTGCTGTTGGGTTCTGGCTCCATTGATTCTCCTTGGGCGCGCAGCAAGGCCCAGGTCTCCCAACATCAACTTCCTGTTTGACAAGGGTCACATCACTGCTGACTGTGTGCCACCCATATGTCACGTGAGCCAGTGACTTGACGGTGTGGATCAGGTAAGTACAGTATGTTCACCACCGCGGGTCCTGTCATGTTGAAGGGGTCTGAAAAAAAGCACACAAAGGGTGAACAGCATCTTTAAGGTTTTGAAAAATCTTCTAGTCCAATATCATGAACCTATGGTTTTCAGTAGTACACAATGAACCTTCCTACATAGTGCTACCCACCTCCAATCACCGGGTTGGGCAGAAAGAGTCCTATGTGTTGGAGAAGAGCGATGCTTTGGTACAGTGCTTTTCTTGTAGGACTTCTGACTATGCTCCATTTTTGTACAATAGTATATATACAAGAGAGTGTTTGTTTAAAGCAGCACTTGTCACCGGCACACAATTTCGACAGCTGTAATATTACAGATTGTATAAGTAACATTTAGGAGGTTTCTTTAAATACGAAATTCATTCCTGCCCTTGTTAAAAGGGTAAATATCTAATATCGGCAGAATTTACTGCCTGCCATCTTTACGGCATAGCAGCACTGAATGTTGTTTTGCAAACTTAATTAGCATTCATGAAAGTTTAATTTTAATTTCTCTTTGAATGTTAACGAAGATAGTTCTTTTACTATAGGTTGTCAGGTGAATGCAATGTTTTAGTCTTTATGGCGTCTGGCCTTGAAAATACCAGGCTGATTATCGTGATCAATGCGCTGTTTGCTTGGAAAACTTTCAGTATTTGTGCTGTAGAGGTGTAAAAATGCCCATATATCTCCTGGGCTTAGAGGCCATTGCAAAGTGCAGTTTATTCATCTGGAAAAGAGGGAAAGAAGGGTCATGCGGTGCGGCTTTGATGTGTAAATGAACTGGTGTAGGGAGAGAAATGTAATGGCTGAACGTCCTGCAGGATGTAGCAGCGGACACTGGGGCTGACCTTGTTTTACCTCATGCCGATATGTTCTCTGATGTAGGTATTCGGAAAACTGAAATCTGTTTGAATGCATATAATTTCCAGTAAATGAGTGGCCGCCCCCACAGATATTATAACACAGTGATATTTTTCCATCTAATATAGTGTAATCTGTGCATTGACCACAGCAGCTTACTTTCTAATGACTCGGTGCTTGAATAACATTAGTGTGGAATTTGGGGCCTGTGATCGGCCCCATGGAGGGATGGAAATAAATAAAACTAAAGTATTTAGATTTTGGTTTTGTACCAGGCGTTCACATTTAACCAAATAAAAGGGGTGGTATAGGATTAGAAAAACATAGATGCCTTCTTCTTAAAACAGGGTGCCACACCCATCCACAGGTTGTTTGTGATATTGCATCTTAGGCCTACAGGGGTGGATTGGCCATAGACCTTACAGAGAAATTTCCTGGTGAGCCGATTGCCAGGGGGCCAGCCAGTGGAAGTTTTTGAGGATGTATTTTGTGCTGCTGAGGCAGTATTTTGTGATGGACTATGGTATTTGGCTCTGTTGGGATGGTATAATGTGCTACAATATGGTATTGCTGGCCCTGCCTTCCATCAATTTGGACCGAAATATAAAACGGGGCCACTTTTAGTATTTTTTTCCCAGTGCCCCTTTAAGTTCCCAGTCCGCCCCTGTAGGTCTAGTTACAATGGAGCCAAGAGCAATACGAGTCATATGTTTAAAAGATTTTTTCACTGACCTATCCATCAGTATTTGATCGTGGGGGTCCAGCACCTGGGACCCCCACCGATCAGCTGTTTGAGAAGGCACCAGCGCTTGTAGTAGCGCCATGACCTTCCTGCAGCTTTTCTTAGGCTGTGTAACATCATGTTCATATGGCTAGGCACACCATCGAAGTGAATAGGGCTGAGCTGTGGTACTAAGCATGACCACCAATACAGTGTATGGCTTTGTGCTTGGTGAGCTGAGAGAAGGCCGCAGCGCTACTATGAGCATTGGTGCCTTCTCAAAAAGCTGATTGGTTGGGGTCCTGGGTTTCAGACTCCCATCGATCAGACACTGGTGACCTATCCAAAGGATCCTTAGGTTTCCAATACTAGACATGACCTTTAGTGCACCGAACCTCTCATCTGCATAAAGTGTACTCAGCAGGATCGACCCTGGAGTATGTCAGGTTTAACAGGGTTGTTCTTGCCAACGGGTGCTCCCTAAACATTCAATATTTACTCAGACTGTAGTTGGGTAGGTACAACACCACCACTGCGCCAGATGTGGTGACATCACTAGTGTGGTCCATGAGTCCAGAGCGAAGTCTGAGTGCCCCTGGTTTTGCATCGGCTGCTGCCATGAAGCATCATTTTCTGCAGTGTTACCTTGCATAATATGTATAAGATTTTCTGTTGAAATCACAGTACTTAGAAATGTCAATGGTTTACATTTACCTTGACCTAACGCAGCGGAATATTCCAGTAAACAAGTTTATTCTGAACATCTGTGGAAAATAAAGCTCTTCAGCACAGAGAGAAGGCGGAAAGTACAGATCCATTCACTAATCGCTGTCCGCCATCTCATTGTCAAGCTCACATATTGTGACAGCAGAAGCTCAGACGCGGACACTTTCTCCAGTTTCTTCTATAGCATACATTATAGAAGGTCCTCCTGCCATGCTAGTAGGTGGTGATCAAGGCAAGTCACTGCTGAACACTCAAAATAAGCGATGCTCCCACAAGGACAAGGCCAATCAGGCCCCTCTTTTCTTGTTTTCCATCATTCCTTCACCAGGTTGAACTGGTGGATGTCAAGACACAGATCTTTTATTGATTCTTGTTAATAATGTGGCCAGTCTATCCAATGATGAGTGGTCTGATTGTATGCCAGCATAGATGCACAGATTAGGAGCTTGTTCTGACATCATTTTTGGAGTTACCGTAAGGGGGTTCCATCAGACTTCCTGGTATTAAAGCATTATTCTTTCAGACAAAATGACTTGAACCTTGATAAACCCATTAACCCCTTCCCAATTCGCGCCA
The DNA here is from genome assembly GCA_900303285.1 of Rhinella marina. NCBI lineage: Eukaryota > Metazoa > Chordata > Amphibia > Anura > Bufonidae > Rhinella > Rhinella marina. Next base: position 393,228 of record ONZH01005023.1, read on the forward strand.
TACTATGAAGTTGGTATAAATAAGTAATGGTCCATGCTGTTGTGACGGTTCATGTTGAGGAGCCCAGAGTTAAAGGCGTATTCCGGTTATAACAAGTTGTCACTTTTCTACAGGATACTGGATAACTATCAGGTTGGTGGGAGTCCCAGCAACAGGACTAGAAAGAGGAAGACCGTACCCTGTGAAGCCCTCCTGAAAAGGATGGATTGGCTGGTTGGAAAAGTCCACCACCGTTCCATTCATTTCTGTGGAAGCACCGCAGCTAAGTACAGTGTATTTGGCGCTCCCATAGAAATGAATAGACCAGGCCTCCGTTTTTATGATCAGTGGGGTCCCAGTAGTAGGATCCCCACCAATCTGATAATTATCCCCTATCCCGTGGATAGGGAATAGCTTGTATTATCGGAAATACCCCTTTAACTCTAATCACAGCAGTTTAACCCCTTATTGCACTGTAAATGCTGACACCAGCATCTTAGTGAGAGAGATGGATAGATGCCTCTGCCCACCCCTCACAATGTGATCATAAAGTGCTGGGGTGTTGTCCTAGGCCTGCGTATAGATGCCTATTATGCATGACAGACACCTTTATTTACTTAAAATTATAAATTAAATCTTATCCATAATTGATATCATCACCTTCATAAAGACCCGTACAATAATATGATCTCATTTTTTTTATTTCATATAATGAGCATCGTAAAAAATGTCATCATTTTTGGATTATTCAGCCTCATGAAAAAAATGCAATCAAAAGGGTTCACAAATTCACACATACCCCAAAATGCCACCAATGAAAACCACAATAGACCACCAATATCAAGTTCTCTCGCTAATGGAAAAATAACAATGTTATTGGTATTTCAATATGGCAACACAAAAGCTAATACATTTTTTTTTAGTGTAAGTAGAAAAACATAAATTACCAGTACTATATAAATTTGGTACCGGCGTAATCAGACTGACCCGTTTATCGTGTCATTTGTAGGGCATGATGAACACCATAAAAACAAAACCCAAAAAGCAATGGTAGAACTTTGGTGCTTTCTCACGCACCACAAAACGTTCTAGATGTACCCCAATTGGTTAAAGGAGGTTTTTTTTTATTTCTGCAAAAAATGCCAAAGTGGAATAATAACCTAATAAAATTTTAAAAAGAAGCATTACTTATCTGTTGAATCCCACTTTTCGATTACCGGTAGTCCCCACCGCTGTTTGTTTACTTGGCTGCAGTGATGACGTATGCCCACTTGTATATATTGGTGTGTCAACGCTGTAGACAAGTCAATAAAGTTCATCAGGGAGCACTGGAGTGGCGGTGCTGCAACGGTGTGGGAATTCATCACATTTGGCATATCTTTTGAAGAAGTGGAAAAAGCTTTTATTGTGGTCCATTTGATAATGGATCTGGCATAGTTGTCATAAGAGAGAGACATCATGCTAGTGTGAAGAAAGCCGACGACGGTGGACTGATCCGTGAAAATATTAAATCAAAACTGTAGCTGAATATCTCGCGAGTGTTAAGAAGCAATTTTCACTATTGAACCATCATGTTATTTCATGTCAATCAATGTATGACCCCCCATGAGCCCACCAGGTCTGAAGGGAGTCCCAAACTCATTTTCATTGTGATGCCAATTACATATCTGAGCCTTCATATATAATCTAAGCTCATATCACTGGTTATTAGGAAATTTTCAGGCATTGTCAGGAAATAAGTTGTCAGATAGTTGACGCCAATCATCAGCGCCAGATATTCATTCTGGAATGGAATAGGTTTCCTATATAGTGAAGATGACATGGACCAGATTAGTGTAGTATCTAGAGGGAGAAGTAATGGATGACCTTATCTCATTGATCAATGGAAGTACATTGAACGACACACCACTACAGTGGTAATAAAGTAGCCGAAAATATACGCCCGGCCGTGGCAAGCAACTTTCACCCTTTGATGCATATTTAAAGCACTCTGTTCTAGATTTTTATGGCTATTAATTTAATTGCAGTGTTAATTCAATGTCAGGATATAAAAACAGCTTAATTCTCCTATCATTTGCATTCATTTCTTGACATAAATTTGTAACCGTTATTTCTAGTTATTGTTGTACTCTTGATGACATTGATATTACTCCAACGTGTGACCGTTCTTTAATAATACAATTTAACATCTCTGCTGCAGTGTCAGACCATTGGGGGGCGTTATTGGCCGGGGTACCACTAATTTGCTCATCAAACATTCATCTTTGCATTTCAAATGGTGAATCAGAAGAAAATTAAAATAGTAAGCAGGTTGTCCTCAGGATAGGCCATCACTGACCAATGAGGTCCAAAATCCTACACCCCTTCTAATCAGTTGTTCTGCAGTAGTTCTATCACCAAAGCTACACAACTCCGCCACCTATTACAGTGGACCGAGCTGGTTACTGTAGAGGTGCTGCTATTTTAGTGATTGGCAGTAGCGCTGCAGTAACCAGCTTCGTCCACTGCACAACGGATGGAGCTGTGTAGATTCAGAACCTGAGCTACTGCAGAAAGGCTGATTGGCGCTTGGGTTTGGGGTCAGACTCCCGTCGATCAGATAGTGATAGCCTGTCCTAAGAATAGGCCATCACTTGTGAAAGAGTGAAGAACCTTTTGAAAGTAGTTGTCATTTTTGGGCAATTAGTACTTGATAGAAGGGTTCCTTGTCAGTAAGCTGATCACATAGTGTCCTCCTGCTGAGATGTAAGTAAGTGGTAAATTTCCCTGCAGCGCCACCATAGGGACAATGAAGCATTACACGGCGTCCATTAGATTCAGTGGATTCTATGTGTAATGCAGGACAGGTCCTCCAGAGTGAGAGACGCTCTTTGTTACCCTTTTCTACGAGGTGAGGACCCTGACCATAGGACTCCCATCATTTAACTCAGAATTCCCTGATAGGTTCAGCGTGCAGGTCTTTCATTTTCTTATGATTTCTTCTTTATTGTCTTTGGTGCCATGACAGTTAAAAATAATTATTTTGAAACTGTTGTGTCTTTGAGTTTTTATGTTTTTGAGCCATTTGCAACTTCAATATGATTTTGGAGTCCTTGCCATTAGAGAACAAAACAGATACCCACAAGTGGACTTTGAACTTATTTTGTGACAGTGGTGGAAGGAAGGGATCCAGAGTGGCATTTTGCGGTGACTTTTAGGTGAAATAGTCTGGTAGTCACTTAAAGCCCCTGAGCTTTCTAGAGCTCGTTGAGCCTTCTGTACTATAGTGTTTTGACATTTCCTTTTTACGATTGAACCCTCAAGCAATAGACAAGTATTCTACAGAAAGACATTAATGAATTTTCTATATTTCAGCAATCGATCAACTCCAAGCAATCATGACCGGATACAACGCCTTCGTCAGGAATTCCAGCAAGCCCGGCATGAAGATGATGTGGATGAACGCAGGCGTACATATAGTTTTGAACAACCTTGGGTGAGTGCTTTAATACATCCATTAACTAACAGTGGAGTGGGGAGGAGGGATTCATCAATAAGGTCCCACTCCATGGTGTATTAGTCCATAAGGTGCCATACACCCAACTTGCGACCTTTCAACCTATGTCCATAGTCTCACAGCATGTGTCCATTATAGATAATTTAATTTCATATCTGACCTCGCCATCTGCCCAGTTATTTAGGTGATATCAGATTCCACTGTTTCTTGCTGTATCAGATTGTGTTTGTTTTGCAATGAAGCAAATCTAAAAGTCACGGATGTGTGAGTGTAATGAGCCCTAAGAATGATTTTCTTTTGCTTTTCTGGATAATGGATTAGATGTACGATATTCAATATCTGGACTCTTCTAAATTTACCGTATAGAGACCTGCTACCATCATCATCACTGAGGCCTGAATGTGGCCTACCTAAGATCCAAACCGGTCCTCGCCTAATGTGATTACTCATTTGTGATTGACAGGGCTACTTTCAACAGTCCCAAAAAGAAAGATAAACGGATGGCACTACAAAATATATCTGTTGATAATAATGAACTGTCCGGTTTTTATGGTGCACACACAGGGACAAATATTGTAAGATGACGTCATGTGTACTCTGACGTCATCGGCGCAGGCGCAGTGAGGTAGCCGGGAGCCCGGCGGCCAGCGCCGCTCACTGCGCCTGCGCCGCTTTTATTCCGCAGGGCGCAGGCGCGGGATTTGAATGGAGCACAGGGCCGGCAGAGGATCCAACAAGCTGCCTGGCCCTGTCAATCAAGTGAAGGTAGGCGTGACCGCGGGTGGGCAAACGGAGCTTACTAGGTGCGAGGTAACCGCCCCTTGCACCTAGTAAGCTTCATTTGCATACAACAAAAGATGATTTATTTCAAAAACGGGGGCACCAGTAAAAAAATCATCACCAGTTTGGGCATCAGGTGACATTTGCACATTGCAAATGTCATCCTGTTTTATATGCCCAAAACTGGTGACAGAAACCCTTTAACCTGCGTAGGAGGTTTGCCTGCAAAAAATCCACGACCAATGTCTTTTTAAAAGAGGGAGAAATTCCTACTTGCATTGGTCCTCTTGGATTTAGTGTGTCGGCAAACTTTAGTAAGGAGGAGGTTGAATGTCTTGAATTTTTATCAGACAAAGAACTCATGCAAGAACCTACCACGTTGAAAACTGATATTAATGTCTTTAGGGGCGGGGTCCCATCCACATTTTGTCCACCCTTGCCCGCAGGAGGCAATATTGAGATCTTCTATAATAAAGTGTTAAATGATATAAAATCGCTTGTCTATCCAGTGATCGAATATAACATCACTAAAGAGGAATATTCGGCCATTCTATGGCTACAAAAACAACACGATATAATTGCTAAACCTGCGGACAAGGGTGGCAATGTGGTATTGATGTCAAGGGATTATTATATTAAAGAAGCCCATAGACAATTGAAAAACGAGGAAGTGTACGAACAACTTAACAGCGATCCCACTATGAAAATTCAGTCAGTGGTAAGGGGAGTTCTACATAAGTATGTAGAGTTGGATATATTGCCTAAGAAAAAGGCTGAAAAATTGCTATTACCTTCACCTATTAGACCTACTTGGTATTTCCTCCCCAAATTACATAAATCCTCTGTGTGTCCTCCTGGCCGTCCCATCGTTGCCGGTATTGGATCAGTCACGGAACCTCTTTCTAAGTAATTAGATTGGTTACTTAGACCACTTTTGGTCAATGTCCCCGCCTACGTCAGGGACACGGGCGATTTTCTCCAATCGCTGGAGTCCTTCCAGTGGAGGGAGAATTTTAAACTCGTGTCCCTGGACGTAGAAAGCTTATACACCCGGATTCCCCAAGATATGGGTATTGAAGCAGTGTGTGAAGTACTAGAAGGTACACAAAAGACTGCAAACTTCATTGGGTTTGTAAGGGAAGCTTTAGGGATAGTACTTAAAAACAATGCTTTCATGTTCGGTAGTGACTGGTACCGACAGCGTTTTGGGACGGCCATGGGGACGCCAGTAGCGTGCACTTTTGCTAACCTCTATTTGGCTAGATTAGAAGATAAATGTATTTATACCATTCTAAACCCCTTTTTGCCACATATTCAATTGTATTTAAGATACGTGGATGACATTTTCATTATATGGTCTGGTTCAGAGGAACAATTCCGCCAGTTTGCAGAATATCTTAATAGCACTAACAATATGAATATGTTTTTTACATATGTATTTGGAGGGTCTAAGCTTGAGTTTCTGGATGTGTCGCTGGAGGTTCTGGGTGGTGAGTTGGTGGCTAAGGGCTATCGTAAGCCCACGGCCACCAACTCACTACTCCACAACTCCAGCTTCCACCCAGACTCAGTAAAAAAAGCAGTCCCGTACGGACAGTTCGTTAGATTGAAAAGAATAAATACCACAGAATTGGGTTTTGTAGAGCAGGCAGAGGAATTAAAAAAGAGGTTATTAGCTAGGGGCTACCCTTTATATGCTTTAAATATGGCGCAGAAAAAAGTGTCGAAAATAAAAAGAGAAGACCTATTGAAAGTAGATTATGAAAAAATTGAGAAGAAACAGATTAAATGTCCTTTCTCATTTAAATATAGCCCCATGGCAGGCAAAATAAAAGAAGTTATTAAAGAAAATTGGGGACTATTAATGGAGGATCCCTTGTTAAGGGACTCCATCGATAGTACCCCAATTATAGCCTTTAGAAGAACCTGTACCCTCAGGAATAAATTAGTGAGAAGTAGGTTGTCAGAGAACGAAGAAGGCACTTGGCTAAGGCAATTTGCCTCAATTGGTAATTTCCAGTGTGGCAATTGCAATTTTTGCAAATATAATGGCCAAAAGAAATGGCTAAGGATAGGAGGCATAGAGTATAAGGTAAAACATCTCATTACATGTAAAAGTAAATATGTTGTTTACATGGTGTATTGCACTTGCGGTAGATACTATATTGGGAAAACCATTAGGTGTCTACAAGAAAGGTTTAGGGAACATGTTGCATCGATAACAAGTGGAAAAGGTTGTCCACGCTTGATTGAGCACATTAAAAAGGATCACGCAGGTAACCCAAATGTGTTGAGATTTGTGGGAATAGAGGCTATTCCCACATGGCCCCAAGGGGGCGATAGACATAAGGAGTTGCTGCGTAGAGAAGCTAGATGGATTATGCGCTCGGAAGCGATGGGCCCTCTAGGTCTTAATGAAAAAAACGACCTCAGCATATTTTTATAATATATGTGCAATAACATTCATTCCTTTGATACTAGGGTTGTGTTAGAATGCCATTTTTGTATTTTTTATTATGTATGTCAAGTGTTTAGCTCCATGGCTGGATACAGACTGCGCATGCGCGCATCTGCCCTTGGAGTTTAAAAGGTGGAGACGTATAGCGTCTTGACGTCACAGGCCCGACGAAGCGCAATTGTGCGCGAAACGGCCGTCGCCTGACGCCGCCAACGTGTGTGTTACTGCCCGCCGCCCAGCACTGTCTTGTTAGTGTGATCTGCCACGACATTAAAGTAAAGAGTTTTATGGTGAGTGCCGTTTCATCCTTCTCTCTTCTCATATTTGGATTTACTTTCAACAGTCCCTTTGTGAGTTACTAATGAATAAAAACCTTTACTTTATGACCTTCTTGATTCCTTAAGCCCTACACCTTCAATAGCTGTTGGCCAAAGGGCCGAATTTGGCTGATAGCTATTCTTCTTGACTTCCTTGTACACATCCATGCCTAGTTTCTCCAAACGTGCATGCGTACTGGGAAGCTGACATGTCTGCTGGTGGTGACTTATCTCCTTCACCCTACCGTCATGGTGTGGAGAGTTAGCACATCCCCATACATATAATATAGTCATCTGGTCTCGCTGACATATGTTGTGTTGGCCAACTTAGCATTTTTTGTGTGGGGACACCTTAAATCCTAAGTTGCCCTCAAACGTAGCACCCACACTCGTCTTTTCCTGCTTTCCCAGATTGGTCACTTTTTCATGCAAACAACCAATGGAAATCTGTCTAAATTTTCATCTGCCACATTGATTTTTTTTTTTGTTCAGTTGTTGGTTGGTCATATTGTACAAGCAGTTCTCTGTAGCAGAACATCAGAATGGTTTATGGGAAACATCTTGGGCTACAGTTTTTTTTATTACTTATAATGGATTAAATGGATATTAAAACCGGTTTCCCGATTGGTAACACATATTGATAACACGAGAACTTGTTCCCAGAGATCTTAATGACCTGCGGGCCTGCAGTGTAACTATTCTGTAAGCCCACTGGACTTGAGTACAAGTCAAAAAGATTTATACAGTATTATGCATTAGACATTTCCGAAAATTCAGTTTCAGGTTTTATATCTTGACTCTCGGATGTTCATAGAGCATGTGAATCCGTATAACTGAGCGTTTGTGCGGTGTCATCAGGGTAATGTAGTCTATAAAAGTCCTCTCATCTGCAAATGGAATATGTTGTACGTTTATGAAGTTAAAGGGCCAATAAAACTTGCCTATTATTATTGATCATCTTACCTTTAGATTATTCCTTGACCTTTAACTTTATTTTCGCTTCTCATAGATACTGTAGATCATCTTATATATGGCATTGTTCAACCAGCATAGTCTTTGTAAATCCTCCTTTATCTATAGAAGTATATGTTTACATGTAGCGGTTATACCAGGAAAGCACTCAACATAGAAACTGAAGGTGTCTATGGAGCTCCATTAGTCAAACGAACTGCAGCAGGGTTCTTCTGGCCTCTGTATGGCCCGTATACGTTAGTATACCACAAAAAAAGGTATGTAGTGCTGTAGACAACATTATTCCGTCCTGCCGAGCACAGTAAGAGAAAAATTTATACCATATGGTATACTTTTGTTGGTCTGTGAAAACAGACAAGATAGGACATGACCTATTTTTAAATGGAACTAGAGAAAAAATGCAAAGTGCACAGACCGGGTGATAACCCTAAATGTACTGGATTAAAATAGGGTGAAAAACTGCTCACCTAATGGTGTTATGATTAGTCACAACAACTTAAAGGCATGGTAAACCCATCCATATGGGATCGGAGGCTTGCCAGCTGGACCTTGTCATCAACGTCAGAATGGAGCACGAACCAAGGGTGGAAGAGATGCAGAGCAGGAATCCATCAGAAGAAAGAAGACTTTCATCCAGTGCTTCCTCCAAAGCTTAAACAACAGTGGTTACATAAAAACACAAAAAATTATAAAAGCCAAATACCCCAAAACACATTATTTGGATTTTATTGTTTTTTATATTTTTATGTATCCACTTTTGTGGTTTTAATAAAGTGTAGAAGCCTATAGACTACCATTGTTCTTAAAACGGTCAAGTGATGGCGTTAAAAAAAAAAAAAACTCCATCACATGGCCGTTTCAATCACATGGACGTCATGTGAATATAGCCTTATTACTGCAAAAAAGGTATGAAATAGTATTGTAGATGTACATTATTCCATCTTGTGGAGTCCAGTAAAAAATATTACCACATGGTATACTTTTTTTTTTCTTACATGGAGCCTGCAGGCAATGGATGGTATTGTCACATGTCATCAGCTTTTTGATGACATATCTGCTCAACAGATGCCATTATATCTAGAGTTGAGTGAACGTGCTCATAACCCCTGCTCTTGCATGGCCGCAGCCATCCGGATCCGTCGTCCTCACCCGACTGCAAGTCAGTGGGGAAGGATCCGTTTGGTATGACACACTCGTGTGTCATACCAAACGGATCCGCCCCCATTGACTTGGATCCGGATGCCTGCGGCCATGCGAGCGTAGGGGATCCGAGCAGTACAGTGCTCGTTACGAGCACGTTCGCTCAACTCTAATTATATCCTATAGGTGACAGATGCCATTTTTACAGAAGGCGTCTTTCATGATCTCCATGTTACATACAAATTGGGAGCTTTCCCTGCTCTATATGTTACATGTAAAGAAAAAAACTTAATGTGCACATAGCCAGAGCGCTAATCTATGCTCAGCTTAGCAATGGCCTCCAAAGGAGAAACTGACTTTTGCCCTGCCACTATTTCAAATCGAGTAGTTGACTTGTGGGTAACATCTGACATGAGTCCAGCGCCGGTATCCTCTAGATTGACAGCCTCCTACATGCCGTGTTGTAGCGAATCAGTGAAATCCAACATGTGCAATGATGGGAGATGTAGTTTGAGCACTAAGCAGCCTTAAGCCTTTGTGTAAGTGGCAGTGCAGCTCTCGGCTCATATACTTGTTGAGCAGATGTCTGTTTTCCAGTGCCGTGTTGGAGGATGCAAGCAATATGATTTACATACTTAACATTCAGACTTCAAATAATACTTTTGGTGAGCAGATGGCCATCCTTCTGAAGGGGAACGTTAAAACGGATATTATCTTTGTTATTTTTAACTGCTTTACTGCCAGATGAATAAAGCCACCAGACGAATATCATCGTAATGAAATAGTTTGCATACAAAGGTAAACGACACCTCAGATGTAATAGCAAGAACAGGTGGGAACATTCCACTCGGCAGATTTATAACCTGGCATTTGCTGCAGAGAGTGATTCATCTCTACTATGTGCCATCGAAAGGCATGCTGCTAAGAACAGCTTTATGATGATCTAACCAAACAAAATATATACATTGCACTATGGTCCTGAAGAGAGGATTTCTACTGAATGCCAGCTGTGCCCTCCTAAAGCCTATGTGATGGGCGAAGAGTAGCACATATCTACCTGTATGTACTCATGCATGCAGAAATACCACAGTTAATAAGTACAGGGTTACAGATGAAGGGCTCTGCTTGGATTTCAAGGATATAGATGGAGGGTTCTACTCACTGATGAATGGGGTTTAAAGGGTTAGATAACCATTGAGGGCATTCTTCCAGACTGACTGCCATGCAGCTTAACACCTATGGCAGTGAGATAATAGACAATGATCAATGGGGACATGAGAGCATCCATGTTTCACTAAGCCCATACAGCAGCTTTAAGGATATAAATGAATTGTTCTTCATGATGTTAATGATATAGATGCAGGTTCTACAATCCAAGGATTTAGATGCAGGGTTATCTGTGACTCCTAGGATCTAGATCTGTAATGGCTAACTTCTGGCACTCCAACTGTGGTAAAACTACGACTACCAAGATGTACACTTGGCTCTTCTTAGAACTCTATAGAAATGAGTAGAGCATGCTGGGAGTCGTAGTGTCACCACAGCTGGACTGCCGGAGGTTAGCCATCACTGATCTAGATGTATGGTTATTATTTTCAAGGATCTAGATAAAGGGTGATACATGATTCTAAGGCTCTAGACGAAGGGTTCTTCATGTTTCTAAGGATCTAGATTTAGGGTTCTGTATTATCACACGAATCTAAATACCATATTCTATGTGGTTCCAAGGATCTGGATGCAGGGTTATAAGTGTTTCTAAGGATTTAAATACCGGATTATACATGTTTTCCGTTATCTAAATGCAGGGTTATACATAAACACAAGGATATAGAGACAGGGTTCTACATGGTTTCAAGGATCTTGATGTAGGGTGTTGTGTGATTCCAAGGATCTAGATGAAGGGTTGTACATTATTCCAAGGATCTAGATGTAAGGTTTTGTGTGATTCCAAGGGTCTAGATGCAAGGTTATTCATTATTCCAAGGATCTAGATTGAGTTGTATATGATTCCATTGATTAACATGCAGGGTTAACCGTTAAACATAATTCCAAGGTTCTAGGTGCAGGTCAGGCTTCTACATAATTCCAAGGCTGTAGATGCATGATTATACACGATTCCAAGGTTTGGGATCCATGGTTCTTTGTGATTTCCGTGATCTAGATGCAAGGTTATTTAAACGTGACTCCAAGGATCTAGATAAAGGTTTCTACATGATTACAAGGATGTTGTTGAAGGCTTCTGCATAATCCTGTAATGAATTTGGAGGTGTAGATGCAAGTTACAAGTGGTTACGCCAGAATCGGCATAATAAAGGATTTTATACCATAAACCAAAAGCTTACAGTGTTTTCTGCTATGTTTATCCTTAATCACCGAGTTTAACATGTAAGGGATTTGCAGAGCCAGAAGGTTTTTGAAGCACCATTAAGTTATTCTAAAACAGTGTCCAGCTTTAGCTGACCAAATGGTTGAATGAGCTAAAGGACCAAGTGTAGAGGACAGCTGATATCCCATGAGAGAAGTCCTTTCATTTCAGTCCTAATTTATAGTAATTTATACAAAAACATCCATGAAGTACGGACTAGTCATTTATCAGGATACAGAAGACACCTGGGCTGGTCTGTTTTGCAAGTGTTTAAGGTAAAAAGTTTTTGATGAATTGCTCAGATACATAATGAATTGAAAAATACTCGTATTTCATTTGCCATTTATAAAAATGTCATTTACAAAAGCTTTGAAATAGAACAATTTCCACAGAGTTCAGTAACTTTGTAAAAAAAAATAAAATAATGTTCCAGGATTTAAATGGCTTTACTGCATTTTGGGGGGCACGCATTCTTTGAAGATCTCGTTTTGAGGCAGCAGTTACTTGGGCACTCATTCATTTCTCTGCTTCCTGCAGTACATTAGCCAAGAGTCATAATGCCCTTCAGAGAATTGCTTTCAATTTCAGCTTGTGTACTACACAGGGGGTACACAAAAGTCTTGCATTCTGTCTGAATTAATACATCTGGTACCAATTGCTGCTTGCTTTTAATAAAAAAAAAAAAAAAAAGTTCACGTTCCCCTTAGCAACCTTAAAATGAAAGATGAAAAAACATTTTCAAGGACATCTCGGGAGCGATTGAATTAGAGGGTTGTAATTTTGATGCACAATGGCTGGAATTCAATTCCGTGTACTGAATATATCATACAATTATATATTTCCAATTAGTCCCAGTACTGCTTTGTAAATGCTCTGCTGACATTGTATGCTCACTAAGATTTATATAACCTGTATTTATGCAGAAACTTTCAATGGCTGTAACACAGAAACCAAGCAATACTTTGAAAGGCCTTGAAAAGCTCAGTAGTTTAGAGGGCTGCTGGGAACAGAGCAGCCATACAGCTGCTATTTTTATATATTGGGAGAGGCACCTAACCTCACGCATGAGATTTCATTTCCAAAATGGCAATATAGAGTAATATAATCTTTTTCATGCCGTATGCCAGTGACAGAACTTCATCTGAAAGCTGGTAGCTGCTTTTAGTACTTTTTGTAAAGTTTGCCCCAGCCCTCACAACTGCCTATACATCTGCCCATGCTCAGACCGGCCCAACTTACTGAGCACCCGAGGATCTGAGGCTTTAAAACACTAGTGTCCATCAGAAATTCAACCGAAAATGACCCCATTTGGAGGTGCTTTTACATCCAACCACTTCACTAGGGTCTGTTTCTCATGGGTTGAGAAAGTGACCTTGTATTGCATTGATGAAATGTCCTATGTGTATGTTTATTTAGATGGAGGAATCTCTTCTCTGCTGGACCCAAAGAACTCCATTCCAGCATTCAGGAGACTAGATCTGAACTCTTCCCAACCAGCATAACCATACACACCAATTCTGCCAACCATTTCTGTTGTATAGATCTTTTCCTCTCTTTTTCTTGCCAGCAAAAATCATTTTTTGAGCCATCTTCTTTCCATTGTTGATAATGACTTTACATGGACATTCATTAGAACATAAGAATGCATGCATGGGAGCAATTTTTTATGGATTTTTTTCCTTTCCTAGAAGTTTGAAGTCCAGCAATCACAACCAGATGAGACCTGCACAGTTAAGAGCGGTCTTGATGGATTGGCAGCTACCATTTTGTAATTACACCTATTGTTTGCACAGGTGCATGGATATCCTTTGCTCTGAAGTTCATCTGTCCTCTTTTAAAATGGACATTTTGGTTTTATGCAATACTTCAATCTGTCTTTGCAAGCTGACCATGCACAGAGGAGATCCAGCCATCAATGTGTCATACTAAACTGGCTGGTCAGTTTAAAGAAAATATGGACCAACACAGTAGGCTTGTACAAAGTGGCAAACAACCAGCCTTATTTGGCTGATCATGCAATACACATGTAGCTTCAGCTGATAGTAGTCAAAAAGAATCCAACCAGACAGATCACATTTTTCGTCAGACAGTGGTGTGTTGTTGGCCATTGCGAACGATTGTTTGCATAGAATTTTCAGATGATGGTTGGGCCAAAATGGTCAGAATTGGCCAGTTCAGACTTTTCTCTTGTTTGTAGGCCCAGCATTAGAGTATGTAATGAAGCCATTATGGGAAACCAGTAGACTGAAAATGTAGCTAAGACATGATGTGCAATACTCTACAGTCATGTCAACATCCTCCATTCATGATTCCAGCTACTGTACATCTAAACGTGTTGGACATAGCAGTCATGTAATTCTGTGTGTGATGTGTACAATACTTAATCTTTTTTTCCAATTGCCATTATATGAAGTTTTATGGTATTCTGAAAAGATATTGATCTAGTGGAAGCATGTTTCCATTTCAGTTTTATGAGTGTACAATGATAATCAACGGCCTATTGGCTTGTTAGTATTGATATAACCATCTGGAGCAATACAGAAGTGATTGACTTGGAGTCTTCTTTGGAACAGTGAGGTTGTGTAGTTACATGAACTGTTTTTTGGTGTTTTTGATTTATCTGCATTTTGTGCTTTCTAATAATAATGAATTATGTATATATTTTGTCGACCGGTGGAGGAAGTTCTCCAGTATACTCTACTAATTATACCAATTTTGGTTTCAAATATGCTTACTTGTACTATGTTATCATCCTGTGCATGTTTCTGTTGTATTTTTGCATGCCTACTCCAGAAACCTTCTTCTAGAAAGTTTCATACGACTCTAATTACATGAAGCATCCTGGAACTTGCAGAAACGAATTGTTTACAATTGTCCCGACTTTCATGAGCAAATCTAAACAACCAGTCGGGAGCACGCCTTGCCAAAGTGGCCTTCAAGGGCTTGTCAAACTGTTTGACATTTCTTGTCAAGCATAACATGTTAATGTCCTCCATCGAGAAAAGATCCAATCTTGTAACCTCATGAGCTACTTACTAACAACCTTGCCACTTTCCTTGTGTTTTACTCGAAAATCACTTTTTGCAATCCTTGTTTTTCTCCAGCCAAACAACACAACGTATAATCAGAGCGGACGGCATTCGGTGTCTGTAGAAGTACAGATGCAAAGGCAGAGGCAGGAGGAGCGGGAGAGCTTTCAGCAAGCCCAGCGCCAGTACAGTTCATTACCCAGGTAACATGGCTCCATAATCCCCATCATTCATGGTAGAATAATGGATTGTGTTCAGGCAGTGAAGTCTTTTCTTCAAAAACTACTTGGCACATCACTATAAACAAAACCCCATAAATCTATGTGACACCTCTCCATCCAGTCTGTGGACCTAAAAACAATGTTGGAATATCCGTAAAACATCAACTAAAGGACTACTCATCCTTAGTATCTTTCACAATTACTTTTAGCAATCACAAGCTTTTCCATAGCACTGAAGGTGGTGAAAAATATTGTACCTAAGTTTTCAAATTTGATTTCCTATAGTTTGATTTCCCATATCGAGCTGTCAGAGTGCTGAAAATATAGTGCACCCCCCACTGGTGGTAGTTTGTGGTCTTGCCAGGTACATATTTATGACAAGACAGAAACAATAACTAGGTTGCACAGGACTACATGCCCCAAAGTCGCATTTTGAGAGTTTAAAATCAATGATCCAAGGATTTCTTTTATTAAACTTAAAAAGCACCCGATCAACTCTATTAGACCAAACATACTGTTTGGTGGGGTTGATCCCCCTGATTAAAATGATACCTGTCCTCAATTGTAGCATTCCCCAAAAAATAGAAAATACTTTTATTCTTTATGCAAATTAGGGCTTCTGTGCACTGATGGGCGAGGCCAGCACTGGAAAGCTAAGAACCTGATGTGCACCAATGGGCTAGACCCATCCCTCTGTGCACTAAAGCCCTAATTTGCATAAATAATAAGTGTTTTTTCTCAGGAACAACACATCAGATTTTCACAAGACATGTATCATTTTAATTAGCAGGATCTACCCTACCAGAGAGTATGCCTGGTTTAATATAGTTGATCCTGCTGTCAGGTGCTGCTTAAAATGTTTACTGCTTAAAGCCAAATGGACAAAAGCTGTATGGAGGACTATGTGACTACAGTTGGAAAGTGCATGCGTCTGCATTGAAAGACAGGTTTCATTCCAAGCAATTGCGTCTTCCTCTGGTATAAATCCGGACAACCTTTAAAAATGTGTACTTTTGGAGAATAAATTTCATTTTGAAAGCAGCATTACATTGTGATTCGTCACTGCCAGGGAGCCTTTGATCTGAAAAGTTGTACAATTATGATAAACTTTTCCTAGCAGCCACTCAAAGGAGAAGAAAGAAGGTAACATAAATCTCCTCATTGTGCTGACCCATAATATGCTCTGTAAACACTTCCATAGCTGGAGGTGGTGGTTCCCTGAAGGAGATCCTGGAACAGCTGTTCCTTAAGGTTTGATGCAAGCAGAAAGAACATGACTTATGCAAAGAATGCACTCTGTCACACATTTAAGCATAATATGGCAGAATTAGCTGGAATACATTATTCTGCTTTTCCATCTTAATGTGGATTAAAGGTCTCTGCATTAGAAAGCAGTTACAGGAAAACATCATCAAGGGGGAAACTGGATTAAAGGGCAACATAAACTTGAAAACATTGTTAGTTACCAATAAAACAAGACTATTGTAATTAGAATTAGGCCGCATGGAAGCAAAGATATCCAACGCGTTTTGGACAGAAGATATGTCTAGTCCTTATTCATGGCCATACACATGATTGATTGTGGCTGATCAGTCGTCCATGGACTAGATAGTGGACCAAGGGGTCCGTTTTTTTTTTTTTAAAGAATGGACTCTGTGGTCCTTGAGCACAATGGTAATTGAGTGGTCTAATTCGGATGACCATGCCATACACATGTAATTTCAGTCATTGTTTAAAGGGGTTTTCCAGGCTCACAATTATCCTCAGGATAGGTCATTTAATATGCGACTGGTGAGGGCCCAACATCCCATCCTCAGGATAGGTAATTAATATAATCAATTGGTGAGGGTCTGACACCCCAAGCCCCCATAAACAGTGGTTCCCTGTAACCACTAGCACTGTCAGTGGATCAGGAAGAATAGTCCCGTGTAGTGCCCGTGATGGGTTACTGCACCTCAACTTCCTTTGAATGGATCTCTGGTTCCCTTTCCATTCACAGTGATAGTTCCAATGATGGAGGCTGCAGGGAACGGCTAACACCCCAAACCCTCACAAATTGGATATTAATGACCCATTCTAAGGATAGGTCATTAATATCGGGAGTCTGGAAAATCCCTTTGTCATTAAAAAAAAACCCTTCAATCTATTTTAGATGTGCTAGATACCAAGGGAAAGCCTTGTCTCCATGTAGCACCCAGTTCTCTGCCAGAAGTAATACTTCTCCATAATATGGCATGTGCTGGAGAGCATATACATAATAGATCACTTGGAGGTATAGCATAGGCCCATAGCAGGCTTTAGGCATCTTATTTTGGATTAGTACATCACAGATCTATAATACAGCTGTCTTCATGAGCCGTAAACCTCCAGATCCCCCTATAATCTAATGTGCTTGTGGACCTACCAACTATCCCCCCAAAGGCAGGTTTCAGGAAAACAAGGATCTGGAATATTACCGGATTTCAGTTTGACCTGTTCTTTGTTCTGCATGGAATAAATATGTGCACTTGACCTACAACTACAGTGGTCCCCCAAGTTACAATATTAATTGGTTCCAGGACAACCATTGTATGTTGAAAACATTGTAAGTTGAGTAATCTGTTCCAAAGCCCCAAAATGTCATCCAAGATAAGAAAAAATGAAGATTTAAGAAATAAATAAGCAGATAACTAAGACAGATAAAAAAATGAGGTATTGTATGTTGAATCTATTTCAACTTACAATGGGTAAGAAAAGACCATTCTATGTTGAAAATATTGTATCCTGAGACCGTTGTATCTTGAGGGAACACTGTATATCTTACTCCCATTGGCATGTATAATGTACCTGCACTACAGCAGCATGAGAATGAATCCTCAGGGGCGATGAGCTGATCACCCAGGTCTCAATCCTGGCACCCCCAGCAGAGAACTGATATGACTGCTGGTGCGCTGGAACTGTAGTAGTATATGGTGACCATTCTGATGAATGGCAGCCCATGTAATACATGGACGACTCAACTCAACATGAACTGGTCGTACAGAACACCTCTCTGTTCCAGCTCATACAACCCCCTGTTCTGGAGATATTCCATTGATGACCTACTCTTCAGGGGCGTAGCTAAAGGCTCATGGGCCCTGGTGCAAGAGTTCAGCCTGGGCCCCCTTCCATCAGTGCTTTGTGTGTCTTCTTATGCGGCACAAGGGTCTTTGGGGCCCCTCAGGCTCTTGGGCCCAGTAGCGACTGCTACCTCTGCACCCCCTATAGCTACGCCCTGCTACTCTTAGTGTAGACCATCAAAGCATTATTTTTTGGGGTTCTGACCCCCTGGTCCCCCATCGATCAGAAGAGTGCTGTGGCACTGCAGTGAAAGCTGTGGCCTGTTTGTGTTGCCCATTGTGGATACATTAGACCATCACTGAATATACAGTGACGGCCTGTCTTAAGGAAAGTGTAGTCCTGGCAACCCCAACATGAAACATGCACAGACTCAGACTAGCCCACAGGGGAATAGATTTATTCCCCACCGAGCCCCTGAGCATTATGGGCCGCTAGTCTACAACCTTGCGCAACAAAAACATCACATAATAGCTGACTGCACAACATACAGATAGAGTAGGCAGAATATGCATCTCGACTGGTCTACGTTCATCGAAAAACCCAGTAAGATCAGGAGGCTGAGGAGACTTCTAGACAGAGAGGCCGGCCGGCCAGCCAGTATCCTCCCAGGCACCTTCCTTCTCAAAGTTGCTTGCTGCTCCCTGCTGCTTGGTGAGAATGTGTTTCTTGGCTCACATAGCTGTGTGGTCCTAGTCCAAGGCAGGAGCCAGTTATCAGATCACTCACAGGGTCTCCAGGGCAGAACAGTCTGATGCACACTCTAAATAGCACGCTAGTAGTGAAAACATTTTGTTGGTGGAGTTTTAGGGATTTGTGGCTAGGGATCTGGTAATAATTGTATGTAGCTGAAAAGCAGGTCTCCAAAATGGTGGGCCTCAGGCTCTTCAGTCCAACACTGAGCATGCAGTGTGTAAGTGGTTAAGCTCCTTACTCGCCAAATACAGTGTCGTTTATTCTATTCCATATTTGTTCTTTATTACATATTAGGCAATATTTGTGGATTTGCGTCTTGCTTTCCAGGCAAACTTGGCATTAGTCACAGAACATTTATTTCCAAATAATTTCATTAATGTGGTGTGATTAATGATCCTGCGCTGGCAACATGCTCAATGTCAGTTTTTCTTTTTTTTTTTTTTTTTTTATACATTGTGGTTTATGCCAACTAAATATATAAGTTGTATATGAAGCATTTATAGTGGCTGGGATCAGAGAACACTAAATCTCGAAATGTCCTCATGAAGGCAGACATGCAGTCTATTATGCCTCTCATTAAACCCTGGGCTGGCTGTGTGGAGCTGTTTTCTTATTTCACGTACAGTAATGAAAATATATTGATATTATACTTGGATGAGATGACCGGCTGATCCGATTCCAATTAGCGATATGGTGATCGAAGGGCCCTGGCTTTAATGAAAATTCAGTAATGCTTTGTGATCCCAAATTAAATTAAAGGACATCAATGGGAAAGCAATGAGAGCTAGAACTTGGCTTCTTCGCTATTAAAATCATTTTAACCACTTTGCCACGGCTGTAATATGCCGGCCGTTCGGCTTTGCTGGCTATTAAACCACACGCAACGGTTTTCTTTAGATTTATAGGTATATGTGGCTTAAGCAGAAATAAATTGAATATTAGAATTTAAATTTATAACAGCAGAACTTAATAGAAATACTTTTTCCATTATGTAAAAAACCCTGCCATTCCCCAGGCTTCAGAAAAATTGGTAAAATGTAAATCCTTGAAGATAAAGTATACTGTGCTTTCAATGTGATTGCCAGCAGTATCTCCTGCCAAGCAGTTTTAAAGGAAGTCTTTCACCTGTTTTTCACTTATATAACTACCCATTGTAACTGCTCCACAGAAGATTGTAGACACATCCCAGACATACCTGTGTGCACTGTGTGTCTGTATTACATGTCACATCCCAGACATACCTGTGTGCACTGTGTGTCTGTATTACATGTCACATCCCAGACATACCTGTGTGCACGGTGTGTCTGTATTACATGTCACATCCCAGACATACCTGTGTGCACGGTGTGTCTGTATTACATGTCACATCCCAGACATACCTGTGTGCACTGTGTGTCTGTATTACATGTCACATCCCAGACATACCTGTGTACGCTGTGTGTCTGTATTACATGTCACATCCCAGTCATACCTGTGTGCACTGTGTGTCTGTATTACATGTCACATCCCAGACATACCTGTGTGCACTGTGTGTCTGTATTACATGTCACATCCCAGACATACCTGTGTGCACTGTGTGTCTGTATTACATGTCACATCCCAGACATACCTGTGTGCACTGTGTGTCTGTATTACATGTCACATCCCAGACATACCTGTGTGCACTGTGTGTCTGTATTACATGTCCAGGAAAAGCACTTTTATTCCGCTGAAAAACAGCTCCCAAGTGCCCAGCTGAAAGTGAAACTAAAAACAGCTTTCTCTCCCGACTCGATTTCTAACAGCTATATCTTCTGATATACTGGATATAATGCTGTGGAATGCTTGGAATGCCAGCTTTCAAAGAAGGTCAGAACCATTTTTCTATCTGTTACCAATCCCAAAATATAAGTAGCTAAAGCAGCTCTCCCCTCTTCAGTCTGGTTTGCTTTGGGCACTTGCAGCAGCAGAGCTGGGCACTTGGGAGCTGTTTTCCTGCAGAATAAAAGTGCGTTTCCTGGACATGTAATACACACACACACAGTGCACACAGGTATGTCTGGGATGTGACATGTAATACAGACACAGTGCACACAGGTATGTCTGGGATGTGTCTGCAATCTTCTGTGGAGCAGTGCTGTTAGTTATATAGGTGAAAAACAGGTGAAAGACTCTCTTTAGGTTGTTTAATTGCTGTGTCCATGTAGTGAAGAAAGCCTCTCTTGAGAAGACCTCCAGCATTGTAGGGTTGCTTAAGCAGCCTGGCCGGCCAGGTCCCCCTCCATTATGTTTAAACTTCTGACAGGGGACAGTTTAAATCATCATTGTTTTGTTGGTTGAACAATGGAGGTTACACTTTTGGGCAGTATGGTTCTCTTTCATACCCAAGAAGTCGATGGGACTTGTTGCTGTTGATTTCAGCTGACTCTAAGGAGTAATAATTCCCAACAGTATTACCATTAGAGAACTGTACCATATATCTGTTGTACAAGAGACTGATGATTTGGTCTTACAGGGAACCCTGGTTGGAAAACACTGCTATGGAGAGTCACACTTCACTAGTAAACTGTGCAAAGGTCACCATTGACCGGAGGCTCTTAAACTGGCCATATACATTAGCTGTTTGTCAGCCGAAACCAGTGATTTTGGAGGGACTGACCAACCATCTAATGTATATGGATTTTTCTTGACTCCTGACATCTACTGGTTTGAGCATGATGGACTTCAACTACCCAATCCTTTTGGTCTTGGGGCCGTAACCCAGCATGGAGTTGTCTGGCATCTGCTTTATACCCTCTTCTTACTGACAATATGTGCATGTTTGGCTGAATCAAGCATGTACATTTATGGGGGGGGGGATCAGGAATGATCGGTGAAATGAGCCTTTGGCTAACAGCTACCTTTAAGAGTGTCCAGCCTTAAATGTGCACATATTGTCTGGTTTAATACAGTACATTTCTGTGAAATTTGTAGTCACTTGACTGCTCTTGCATGTAGACGTTTCATATGAGAGTCGTATATCACTAGCCTGACATTTGTAAGAAATAAATCTTACTGTTTAAAATTCTCAATGGACTGAATAATATATTTATATTATGACTATTGCTACCTGGCGTAACAATTGTGAGATACAACCATATGATACATGTTCATGCCAGCCCCAATGAAATATCTCCTAATGATGCACCTGCAATTATTTTATTAGGTGCCCCTGCCCTATTTGGAAGTTTGCTCTTGGATTACTGGACAGGTAGTCATCTGTGTTGTAGGCAGTACCTTCCCATCCTACCCATGATCATAACCTTTTATGTATGCTTGGTGACTATTTCTAAAGTCAAAAAATGACATTTCCCGTGGTGGTTCTGTTACTTATTTAGAAGACGAAGGTCAATATGAAACAACCAAATGTTGGTTAGTAATAGACAATGTCCGAGAAGGAGAGCACACTTTAATGCTCTTTGTCTTCATTCTTACAACACTTTTGTAATTAGGTTTCTTTTCATACATAACCTTCATAGTAATTTTTGAAAACTTTCTTTTAGGTAATCTACTATAGTTGCCCACCCTGTTGACTGTATGGCCGGGAGCAATTCTTGGCCACCAGGTCTTGCTATGCATGAGATTTCATTCTGTCTTTGACTATATATAGCAGCCCAGTGTTGTTCTTTAACTACCAGTGAGAGCAGCGGTTGTTTCATAGACTGACCTTCATAGAACGGAAAGGTTTTTTGGCATACACTGTGCTTTGCATACCTTGAGGCAGTAACTTCAATGGCCTCGTGTCTACAGGAGTTCTCAAACAGCTCTGCTTCCTACAGTACTGAAACTTAATGTAGCTTGGCACAGCGTAGTGAACTGGTCCAGACACAACTGTCAGGAATACCACTTGTGAGGGAAATGCCAGCAACAAGGGAGTACTGCTGGCTGCTGGAAGTGGACAAATGTAAAGTAATCCATCAGAAATGATGAAGGACCGGAAACAAGTTGAAAGCAGCACGTTAGTTGTCAGTGATGCCTCTTTGAAATATGTCACCTTGGCACCGAAAATGCTTGATCAGTTTTGTCAGAGCTGATTCAAATTTTTCCTCATTAAGTAGAGCCTGTTATTAAGATTAGGGCAGCACCCATATAGCCTGAAAACTATGAACTTTTAGATCTTGGTGGGCCGCCTCTCCTCTTGGCCACTAAATCCATAGGAATTGATCAAAAAGTCACCCATGTAGTAAGCTCTGCTACCAAAACTGGTTAGAAGACTTGCCTATCCAGTGACTAACCTAGAAGCTGTGAGAAGCCAACATTAGTCTAAAACATATTTGTTAAGTTTGTTTAATAGTAGATACCTAGACAACATACTGTGATCTCGTTAGATGGATCATGTTGGTTTTAGGGTTTGTTATAATTATAGGGTTACCCATTGAACAGTTGTGCTGTGTTCTCCCTTTATTGACCTTGTGTTGTCCTTGTGGTCCTCTTGTATAGGTAATATGTTGTATTTGTATTCTTTACGTAATGTGTTTTTTTTTATAGGTAACATGCTGTGCTTCTGTCTTTTATGTGTTGTGTTTGTATTCTGAATAAATAATTACATCATAGCTTTGTGTTCGGCAATATATACCAACACTTTAGTGGATTCAGTACATTTATCTAATTTATATTTGTCTTTGTCCAGGCAAAGTAGAAAGAATCCCAGTTCTGTGTCTCAAGATTCGTGGGAGCAAGCTTATGCTCCTGGAGAAGGTTTTCAGACTGCCAAGGAGAATCCCAGGTATTCCAGTTATCAGGGGTCTCGGAACGGTTACATGGGCGGACATGGATTCAATGCCAGAGTTATGATGGAAGCTCAAGAACTTCTCAGACAGGAGCAGAGACGAAAGGAACAACAACTCAAAAAGAAAGTGCCCTCAGATGCATCAAATAATTATGACTCTTATAAAAAGGTCTCTGATCCTAATTATGCCCAGGCTAAAGGTCCTTTGCGCCAGGATGTACCACCGTCCCCATCTCAGGTAGCGCGGCTCAACAGATTACCACAAGAACAGGGCAGACCATTTTACTCCTGAGGGACAATGAACACTTAATAAAACGGCAATAACAGATTTTTCATGAAAGACTTTGTATTATTTTTTAATTGGACGGTACTATGGTGCATATCATGTATGTTTCAGTGCCTTTTGCATTTTGGGCAACGTAACAGTGGACCTCTTCACTGACTTTGTTCTCTTGGACTGAAGTGATTAGTACACAGAAGGATGTTTCACGATAAGACAATCACAGGCGACATTACGTCTGCCCCCTAGAATCATATCGTTCAGCTCAGTTTCATGAAATGTCAAGAGTCTGCCATGCTGCGCTCAGTTTTATTTTGCTATGCATTGTTTTTTTACTGACATAATATATTGTGGGAAAGGAATGAGTTGGTTTGTACTCAATGGTTTCTTTTACTTTTTTTATACTTATGTTGGATGGTTTACTAAAGTATTATTTCTGTGTTATCAGACAACCCGTAATTGCTCATGTAATCATTGACACTACTTATGTTGCGATACTTTTTGTTTTTAATCATGGATAAACCTAATACTGTTATATTTCGATGTATTTAATGTATGTGATAGTTTCACTGTCTTTAATGTCTTTCATCTCAGAGACATTTGTGAAAAAATGATTGATCGTTTCCACTAAAGGTGCAATCCATATTTGAGACTATTGCGCTAGATCTATTTAGGTGGACACCATGAATTCTCCACGTATTGCAGCCTGGTAGATCATCTAGATTCCATGACATCTGAGATGTCAAAGTGAATATGCCTAGTTTGGGACATTCTCCCAAGTCAAGATCTTAACTGGAGCTTCTTAATCAGGCTATATTAGATGTTCTCCTGGCCTGCTTCCTCTAAAGCACAATATCTGGGGGCCTGTGCAGTTGCACCAGTCCTTGGGATAAATATTTTTTTTCAGCTGTGTCCAGTATGTTGCTGGAGGAGTATTCATAAAAATGATGACGTGGATTATGGCATCACTTCATGTAAGCCACCAAGTCATCATGATTGGGAGCAAGCAAGCCAGGAAAATCTTCAATTTCCCCGCATAAGGAACCCTAGGTATGATTTTGTGTTCTAAGGGGATCAAACCAAACCAGTACAAGACAGTTTTCTGTTTTACCTATTAATTAAGCTACTTGTTTTAATTAAATTGGGTGGCTGCTTTCTCACTGAATCTACAAAATGGCCGCCTTTGCAGTATGCAAGCCTTTTACTGTCCAAACAGATTGAGAGAGAGGTTTGAATAAGAACAAAGGGAAAAAAAAAGATGAATAATATTAATAGTGTAACATTGCACCAAGGGTATGTAGACAATGCTGTCTTGTGCTTCCATATGCCCTGCGTAATGTGTTGACAGTGTGTGAATGAAAGGAGAATGGAGAAAACTGTTACATGGTGATCTGCATCTTGCCAGAAACACACAATGAAGCTTAAAGCCTTGGCTAATATTAATGACATAGATATCAGATTTTGTAGTAACACTGAAGTGTTAAGCAATGAGCATTCCCTTGTTATAGGGAGTTACTGCACATATACTCGATAAGCTGCCATGTACTATGATCCTGGTACTGCCCCAAGCTCTTCTGAAGATGCTGGTGATTACGGCTCTAGAAGTTATGCAGAAAAGTAATAAATCATACATATTCCATATATATATATCCCCATAATCATGCATATTCTTCGGTCAGTTACCTCTTGCACTCGTTGTTCCACTTTTTATTTCTTTTTTTATTAAACCACCATTCATGAACAGCGTTGGCTGGTTCCTTTAGCCTCTATCAACCCAGATTCTCCTATTTACATGGTTGGCTTTGGTTACTGTGCTACCATCACTGGTGCTTTGTTTCCTCAGGTAGAGGAGAATATTTTTGACAGCTTCCCATCCTAAAATAAGATCAGTCAAGAACAACCTCAATGACAGGTGGTTGTTTGTATTGGGTAAGCTGGCCACAAACTAAGCATCAGGCAGGGGAAGATATCATCTTTTGATGATCCAAAGTACTTTTAATCAAAGTGTTTTTTTTTTGTTTTTTGTTGTTTTTTTTTTTTTTTGCTATCCTGATCTTCTCTTATTTAAAGACACCTGAGATCTGTGAATAGTCATGTTTAACCAACCATCTTCAGACAGCCATACACATGAAATAAAGTTTTGTCCTACGCCATTGTTTCACAAAGACAGTCCTTAGTTTTCTCCAGAGATAAGCCACTGTAAGAAGGGTCTGGCGGCTGCTTATTTCCCTCTTCTCATTCAAAGCATGTGCCTGATTGGAGGAGTCTAGTGAGTATATTTATGGGGGAACAGCGGCTGGTCACACAAGTATTGAAAAATACTGAGGTCACTGAGTTTTCATAAAACCTTTGATCTGTCATAGAAACATATTAGGGATGAGCAAATTGATTTGTTCATCTTAACGAATTCTCCATTTGTGAAACATGCACATCTTGCAAGACCATGTTACTCTTGCCGTATGAAGGCCATGTGAGATATGTGGCCATGGTAATCTGCCGGCAGAGGGAGTGTCTAGATCTGTGGGGATGCTCCCTCACAAGTGTAAGTTTGTTTAGATGAAAGAATTGATTAGTATGTATCAATTCTCTCATCCCTATGACATATCAAAAAATTTTGGTGGTGGGGGTCTGAATACTGAGAATCTAATTGCTATGATAAGGAGAGAGAAGCACTCATGTATCACTCTCTCCTCGTTGCAGAGGACGGAATCAAGATGGGCAGAGAAAGAGAGATAGTAATATGTGAGCATTTCTTCTCGTTCTAGTGTTTGGTGGAAGTCTCAGCACTCAGACCCTCACCAGTCAAAACCTCTATCTCTATGGCATATTAAAAGTTTTATGAAATTTCGGTGACTCTTTAAGCGTATGGCTGCTTCTTTCATCAGGACATCTTTCCATGTATGGTTGGCTCTAACCACATCTTCTCATGGGCAAGCTCCTACTTCTGTTACTGCCAGTCTCTCCTATCCCATGGTTATTTCTTTGCCCTTTCCCTCAGCTTTTTTCTAGACCTTGATGGCTATATCTTATACAAAATCACCCCTACTTCTGCCTCATATCCTCCACCACAACCACTATTCTAAGTGATTTCTTATCACCCTTCGAAGGAATTACAAATATTGATTTCTTTGCTTCTTATAATAACCTCCATTCCTCATCTTGCCATAGTTAAGTCATCCAGTGCCGATGGTACATTACCTTCCATGCCATAACGGTGAAATGCTTCATGTGGTTCTGCCAATACTTCACTTGGAGAAATTTTAACCTGTGGGCATTGTATATTGGATGCACAAAACCACAAAGATCTGAGCAAGATTTGTGGTCTTCATATAACCACAAATGATCTTTCCAGGCACACTGTGATTATCTTATGTTTAAAGAGATATGCTATAAACCACTGTTGTAGGCGGGACCATCTCTTATAATTGTGGATAGCAGTGAATGTGTATAAAGACGGGTATATGTGATCAGCAAGTGACAATGCTAAATCATTACCTAGACATTCAGTATCTGGCCGTGGCTACCCAGGTGCTTCCCGTAGTCACCAGATAACTGGCACCGGAAGCTGGAATCCGATTGTGTCTATGGACAATTGTTCGGCTGTTTCTCTGCACTAGTTTATATGCAAAAGATCCACTGTAATGTTATTTCCCATCGCGGCTACTCTTATTTCTATGGGAAACTTTAAGGGAGTCATGTCTTTCTGTCAATCTACTTCACAGGCAATCTGTTACATAAAATGTTCTGTGTATACCACTTGCGAAAGTGCCTATAAATCCTCTTCTGAATAAGGAAACCAAGCTGAAGATATCATGTTGAAAAAAAGGGGGGGGGGGGGAACACACAAAAATAAAAATCATGCTTAATAATAAAGTAGAATTATTAATATTTGGTTACTTACACTTTCATTGTCACACAAGCTTGTTGTAATAAAATTTTTTAAAAAGTTATAAAAAATTGTCAATCTGAAGCACATGTAACTGTCTATCAGAGAGGTTTTTGTTATTGTACTGCAGTGTTTCAATGATAACTAATGTAAGCACAGTGATACGGGATGACTAACGCTCTCTTTTATAGCGGGTGAAAGAAAAAGAGCGAAATTCGCCTTATACTTGTATATAAATCAATAGAATAAAATTCATTTCTTGTCCTAGTGTGGTCTCATTACGAAATTGTTTTCTATTTTAATATCTGTTTATGGTAGGGTTATATTTAAAGGAGTTGGTGAGCCGTCCTTATAGCCGGTTATTTAGGTGTGATTGGTGGTAATCGATGAACAGAATGAAGAGACTTTGTGCTACAATACTAAGCACAAATACATGTATTTACGGGCTACTGTTTCTGGACAACCAACGAAGGGGCCACAGAAAATACCGTAATCCCTTCATTCTCATCAGTGGAGGTCCCAGAATTCAGACTTTCCTCCAGCAATCACACATCGATGGCCCAGGGATAGGTCTTTTCTCCCCTGGAACACACCCTTAACCTCCTAACAGTCACGTTAAAATTGGAAAAACCCTCCCAAAAATGTCCATTTTTTTTATTGTAAACTTTTAATGTGTGTCTGCAATAACTCTTGTTGGCACACAACTCAGGGGACACACTTGAATTTTAACCCCTTAGTGACATCATTAATTTTAGCCTTAAAAATGATATTTCCCCCCTTTGGGTTTTAGCAGTCACAACTTTTTAATTTTTTTCTTCTGAATTTTTTCTTTTATTGAACGGTTATAGTTGTAGGTTTTTTAGGAGCCATTTTGGGGCATATATTGTGTATTAAATAACTTATTTTATTTTTAGGGGCAAAGATTAAGACAGCAATTTTTACATTATTTTGGGGAATTTTTTTTACGGTGTTCACTGTGTGGTAAAAATAACATAATTTTATTATGTGGGTCTCTACAATGATGATGATGTCACATTTCTATATATTTTTATAGTTGTTTTTTTCTCTCCTCCTGTCAGCTCTGCAGCTGCTTCCTCATCCTCTTCCAGACTGAAAGGGGTGGGGGGAAGGCGGCTGCCTTCGCTGCTCATATCTCTGGTTTGGTACCAGCTAGAGATATGGGCTTGTATTGTTTCAAAGCTGACATTCCAAGCTTTTAGACAATACCAGAATGACAGAATTATGTTCAGTACAGGGGAAGATATCACTAATAGAAATCAGGATGCTGTGAATGCATCTGAAAGTGAAACTAAAAGCAGGTTTTACCCACAATTTTTCTCAACTCGATTTTTAACAGTGATTTCTCCTTTGTTCCTTGGACTTTAGCTGTGGAATGCCTGGAATGTCAGCTTTCAAACAAGACCAGCTGCTACTATTCAGTTGATAGCAGCATCTAAAGCAGCCCTCCCCCTACCATTTTCTGCCCGAGAGTTAGCTACTTTTCCCACTGCCCAGGCTGGACTCGTGGAAAACAGTTAAGTGGTTAAAGGGGTTATCCTATGACTAATGTAAAAAATGAAAACTAGCCATCATATAGTACATGACAATCTCTTTCTAACAGACCTAGAATCGGCCCTGTACCTCACATGGGTCCAAAGATCTCCACATTTATTGCTTCAATTGCTCCTCTAGATTATTTTTAGTGTGGCAGCACAGGGGTGTGTCCTTTCTGCTCCATCTGTCTCCCCGTAACTTCCACAGCTTCTAACAGCACTAATGACTGGTGGCAGTTGAAGATTTAAACTGAGCACGTTTGAGCAGCCCAGTGAGATGGACACAAAAAATAAGGAAAAGAACAAACAGCAGGTGGTGCTATAGAGATACATTTTATTCAATAGCTCACTGGCTATACTACATGGAATAACATGTAATTACAGTTTACAGATCCGGGTACTGGTTTGAAAAAAAAATGTAGAATATATGACACAGCCCCTTTTAAGTAAATATTCTGATATTGTGACTTGTTGTCGTACAGCACAGATCTGCAACCTGTAGCTTTGTGCATGCTGGGAGTTATAGTTACACAGCAGCTGAAGAGAGAGAAAAAAATCCACATTATGTCCAAGTCGTGTACTGGTCTTGTCACAGGGGTTTTCCAGGAGTTTTTATATTGATGGGCTATGCTCAGAATAGGTCATCAATATGTGATCCATAAGGGTTTGACTTCATTGATTGGCTGTTTAAAGAGGCTGCTGCACTCCAGTGATGGCCATGAATTCTACCTAGGCCAGTCACACTTATTTGGTCACATGGTCTAGGGCAGCTCAGTCCCATTCAAGTGAATGGGTTCAAGCTGTGATACCAATCACAGCCGCTATCCAATGTATAGTTCTGTGGTTTGTAGGCTGTGAAGACACCTCGGTGCTCACCAGAGTGCTGCGACCTTTCTAAACAGCTGATCGAAGGTGGAATCCCACAGATTAGTTATTGATGACCTATCCTGAAGATAAGGTTTAACTATTATTTAATAAAACTTTTCACATTTCATAATGTCATGTCAGAATTTTTGAGACCTCTATGATCCATGAAGTGAAGGGCAGAAGTGCTCAGTTAAGTGGAGCATCTGTAAGGTTTGTTTACTGCAGGTGACGTACCGGTCTTCACATCACTATGCTAGGCAGAGACTTCTGCCTAGCTGTGAGCCTGGTAACGTCTCCAGCACAAATGGGTGGTCTATAGTGCTGCCCTAGGCTGTTTTGGAGGTGGGTACTATGCAATGTAGCATATCCACTATGACATTTCTAAACTTTTAGGAAATGATAGGTACTCTTTATTTTTCTTCACCTTTGTTGTGTTACTCTTCTATAATGAAACTTTACCTCCAGGGCCACTTTACACCATACAGTATATGACCTCATTGTTTAAAGGGATTTTCCAGGATTTTGATACTAATGACCTATCTTTGTATACACCCGGGTAATCAGTACCTGATCGGAAGGTAAGAAGTGTGACCAAGGGTGCACCTAGCCTTTCTGCTGCCTGAGGCGAAAATTGAAAAAGCGCCTCTCAACCTAACCCCTTCCCTCCTAACATTACATATATCACTACAGAACATCCAGGGTGATACCGTGCCTCATACCTCTTACATCCAGTGACGTCTCCTTTGATGTAGATGTTCTCTTTCTTCATCTTCTCCTTTCAGACCAGACTCCATTTTTCAGCCATTTCTCATCTCTGCAGGTTGACAAAAAAAATCTTAGTTTACTACTTTTCCATCATCCTCCTATCTTCTGGACAAATCATCCTACCACCCCCAATACAGTGCAGCTGTGCTCCCCAATTTTATACTACTGAAACAGATAAACCCCTTGATAATACTAGTACCATGCCCCCCAACAATGTGCCAGTAAGAAGTGCCCTGATAGTGGCCCAATAATGTGCTAGTAATTGCCCCCATAGTGCCCCCAATAATGTGTCTGTAAGAAGTGCCCCTCATAGTTGCCCACCCAATCGTATGCCAGTAAGTGCCCCCATAGAAGCCCACCCAATCGTGTGCCAGTAAGTGCCCCCAATCATGTGCCAGTAAGTGCCCCCATAGATGCCCCCCAATCATGGTCCAGTAAGTGCCCCCCATAGATGCCCCCCAATCATGGTCCAGTAAGTGCCCCCCATAGATGCCCACCAATCATGTGCCAGTAATTGCCCCCCATAGATGCCCCCCAAATATGTGCCAGTAAGTACCCCCCATAGATTTCTCCCAATCATGGTCCAGTAAGTGCCCCCCATAGATGCCCCCCAATCATGTGCCAGTAAGTGCCCCCATAGATGCCCCCCCAAATATGTGCCAGTAGGTGCTCTCCATAGATGCCCCCCCATTATGGTCCAGTAAGTGCCCCCCAATCATGTGCCAGTAAGTGCCCCCCATAGATGCCCCCCCAATTATGTGCCAGGAAGAAGTGCCCCCCATAGATTCCCACCCAATCATGTGCTAGTAAGTTACCCCCCATAGATGCCCCCCAAATATGTGCAAGAAAGTGCCTCCCATATATGAGCCAGTAAGTGCCCCCCATAGATGCCCCCAATCATTGTCCAGTATGTGCCCGCCATAGATGCCCCCTTCAATCATGGTCCATTAAAGGGGTATTCTCACCTTGGACAATGGGGGCATATCGCTAGGACCCGCACCTATATCGAGAACGGGGCCCCCGAAGTGAAGAAGTGCACACCGCGCAAGCGCGGCCCGCTCTCCATTCACTTCTATGGGGCCGCCGCAAATAGCCGAGCGCTGGCTCGACTATCTCCGTCGGCTCCATAGAAATGAATGGGAGCGCACTGCGCATGCACGGCCACCGCTCCCATTCATTTCTATGGAGCCGACGGAGATAGCCGAGCCAGCGCTCGGCTATTTGCGGCGGCCCCATAGAAGTGAATGGAGAGCGGGCCGCGCTTGCGCGGTGCGCACTTCTTCACTTCGGGGGCCCCATTCTCGATATAGGTGCGGGTCCCAGCGGCAGGACCCGCACCTATAGGACAATGGGGACATATCCTAGCGATATGCCCCCATTGTCCAAGATGAGAATACCCCTTTAAGTGCCCCCTATAGATGCCCCCGTTTTGTATTTTACCATATAAAAAAAATAAACACATACTTATCTCCATCAGGCTGGCAGCGATGTGATGCAGGCCTCTTCTGGCCTGTGTCCCTGCATGCACGGCTCAGGCAGCGCAATGACATCATCGCGCCGCCTGAGCCAGCCTCTGATAGGCTGCAGGCACTAGGCCTGCAGCCTATCAGAGGAACAGGGAAGGGAGACTCCTCTCCTTCCCCTGCTCCGCCGCAGCACGGGCATCTGTATCGCCGTCATTAGGTCGGCGATACAGATGACTATGGAGATGAGCGCTTCCACAATGGAAGCGCTCATCTCCCGCTGCCCTGCTGCCACCCCCACTAGTCACCAGGGCCGCGCCGCCTGAGGCGATCGCCTCACCTCGCCTCATTGGCGGAGCGGCCCTGGATGTGACACCCAGAATTTCCACCAATCCGCTGTTTCAGAAGGCACCGGTGATCCTCTGAGGGCCGCAGCCTCCTTTCTGCTCACCAAGCACAGCGATGTACATTGTATGGTGGCTGTGCTTAGTGAGCAGAGAGAAGGACTAGGCACTCAGAGGAGCATTGGTGCCATTTCAAACAGCTGATTGGCGGCTCCCAGGTGTCAGACACCCTCCGATCAGGTACTGATGACCTATCCTGAAGATAGGTCATCTGAATCAAAATCCCAGAAACTATTAACCAACAAGAAAAAAAGTAATCAAAAATAAATCCAGAAAACAAGGCAGCACATCGGAGTTAGGGCTCATGAACATGGGTGTAGCCGTTTTTGCTGTCTGCAAATTGCAGATCTGCAAAACACGGATACTGGCCGCGTGCGTTCCGCATTTTATGGAACAGAACATCCCGCTATCTATAGAACAATCCTATCTTTGTCCATTAAACGGACATGTATAGGACATGTTCTATTTTTTTGCGGGTGCTGCCAAACAGACATACAGATGTGGGCAGCACACAGTGTGCTGTGCGCATCCTTTGCAGCCCCATTGAAGTGACTGGGTCCACATCCAACCAGCAAAAGAGGTGGATCAGATGCCAACAAAAACCACGGTTGTGTGCATGAGCCCTTGGCGAAAATAAGTGGACCAGTTTCCTATGGGTGTATTAACTGGTCACTTTATTTTCACTAACTTTGTCTCATTTTCTGGATGTATTGCTCTTTTTAGCTGCTGCAGTTTACACATTACACCAAGGATCAGCACCCTCTGGCACTCCAGCTGTTCTAAAACTACAACTCCCAGAATCCTCCTTTCATTTCTGGGAGTTACAAGAACAGATGAGTGTGTGCGCATTCTGGGAGTTGTAGTTTCACCGCAGCTAGAGTGCCGAAGGTTGCTGATCCCTGCATTACACAATTGATCTAGAGAATGTTTGCAGTGCGATTAAAAGAACCCCTATTTAAGTAATTAGCCAATGAGGGGCTGGAGTGAGATTCTCCTAATTTATTAAGAGGCAGATGACACAATAAATTAGGTACATCTCTGCCCTGCCAAAAACTGAAGCCTACATCTGCCCCTGGTTTCTAGTGCGTTATAGTAGAGCCCTGCCCCATTTCTGGCTGGATTTCTTAAGCACTTTATCAGGAGCTTAAAAAGAGCTTTGTAAATGGCATAAAGAGCTTTGTAAATGTCCCTTAATAACTTTTGCATTCCTTAAACTCCCTCTACCTAGACCCAGAATTAAAGGGAGTCACTTCCAAATTCTGTTTCAGGGTAAGCATATCGCCTTGTAGTGTACGTGCCCTGAAGCATAATCATACCTAAAATCCGGTTCTTTAATCCTAAGAATTTTTTTTTTTTTTACTTTTATGTAGACAGGACTTTTGTTGCACCATGGGCAGGGCTGTTCCAATTGATGGGCCAACAATTGCTCCACCAGTAACGATGCCAAGCAAGTCTTCTCTTATTGTCTTTCCAGTCCCAGAGATTTCAGAGCTTTTAGTGATTGACACAGGGGATGTTAGGTGCACTGAACAGAGTGGTCCTGCCCACTGTGCTCCGAAAACCTTAAAAATAAAAAGATGCATTTCTCAGTAGAAAAAGAAGACAGACTTTTCACAAAGAAAGTTATGGTTATGTTTAGAGATGAGCGAATCTATTCGCCGCTTCATAGATTCAATATGAATCTTGGAAATTTTCCGCTGCAAAGCGAATCCGGATTTTTTGAGATTTGCTTCGTTAGATTCGAAAATGTTCTTAAAGCTTTCTGCGCATTCGCTACGTACTTGTCTGATAAATTGTACGCTAATGTTAAGTATAAGTTACTTTATACGCTGATGCGTACGAATTCAGTTAATTAGCGAACTTTTACTGTTCGTTATTCATGCGGCATAAAGCCCGGGAAGAAAGCGGTCACCTGACCTAGTGGGAAGGGCTTTCTCTGATTGGCTTAGGTTCGGTAAGCCAGTGACGCATCAGTTGTGCTGCGACTGCTGAGATGAGCAGAAACACTGTCTGTGAACTTCTGAGAGACAGTGAACTGATAAAATTGGGGTGTAATTGTTCTGGAAATCCATATTACACATATCAGGGATACTGCAGGGCTAGTAATTAATCAGGCAGGGAGAGAGATAGGAAGAGAGACAAAGACCAGCTGCAGGGCCACAATCAAGTGAAAAATGTCTGGCATGGAAAAGCAAAAGGGTTCCAGCCAGGGTCGTACATAGAAATCATTGGGCCCCATAGCAAGAATCTGAATGGGCCTGTAACCCCGCCCACTACCATGGCCCATCCCACTTGCTACCCTGGCTCCTCCCATGCCACGCCCCCATTTGCCAATAAAGAAATGTATACATATTTTTTTTTTTTAAATTAACCCTTACATCCCCAGCGCCGTACATGCACGTGCGGCGGACGTCATGGCCGGCAAGTCTCTGCTGTTTCTAACAGCAGAGACTCGCGGGTACTTACCGCCATCGGCAGCATCTTCATAGGCCTTTAGATGCCGTGATCACGGCATCTAGTTGCGTCTAAACCCAGAAGCGTACGCTTCCGGGTGGTGTACAGACATCCCATGTGGCCAATCGGGGTGTCTGTACACGATCTGAAAGCTGTAAACCTCGCTGATGAGGTTTACAGCTTTCAAAGTGCAATTCTTATTCTGGCCACTAGATGGCAGTCCAGGATAAGAAATGAGCAAATACGGTCATTAATTCAAAATTAAAAGACCCTCATTGCTCATAAAGAAAAAATAAAAAAAAACACAATCTATTTGCTCATATTTGAGCTTTAAAATAATCACAAAAAATGGAAAAAAATAATATATAAAATATATAAAAAAATATAAAAGTTCAAATCACCCCCCTTTCCGTATAATTAAAAAATAAATACCTAAATAACAATAAATATAGACATCATGGGTATCACCATGACTGAAAACACCCGTACTTTTAAAATATAAAAAAAAAATTCCAATACGGCGAATTGTGTGGCGGAAAAAAGCGTCCAAATGGCGATTCGCTGTTTTTTGTCGCTTTTTTAAAAAAAATTAAATAAAAAGTGATCAAAAAGTCATACACACCCCAGAATGGTATCAATAAAAACTTCAGCTCGCCCCGCAAAAATTGAGCCCCATACAGCTCCTTACACATAAATACCAAAAGGTTATAGGGGTCAAGATATGACAAAAAAAAAAAAACAGGCCAACTTTATAATTATTTTATCACTATCAAAACGCAGGAAAAACTATACATATGAGGTATCGCCAGATTCTTACTGACCAGTAGAATGAAAGTAACTGGTCAGTTGTAATGAACATCGAACGCTGTAAATAAGAAACCCGTAGAACTGTAGCGGAATAGCGGTTTTTTTTTCAATTTCACCCAATTTGGAATTTTTTTCCCGCTTCCCACTACACCATATGCAATATTAAATGGTGGCGTTGGAAAGTACAACTTGTCCCGCAAAAAACAAGCCCTCATACAGCTATGTGAACAGAAAAATAAAACAGTTATGGCTGTTTGAAGGCAGGGAGAGCAAAACGAAAACGCAAAGCCGAAAAAACCTCCGGGACTGAAAGGGTTAAAGAGACGTTATACAGCATTGTGTACAGATTATACTGTATATTATACGGCATGGTGTACGGATTATACTGTATACTATACGGCATGGTGTATGGATTATACTGTATACTATACAGCATGGTGTACGGATTATACTGTATATTATACAGCATGGAGTACAGATTATACGGTATACTATACAGCATGGTGTACGGATTATACTGTATATTATACAGCATGGTGTACGGATTATACTGTATACTATACAGCATGGTGTACGGATTATACTGTATATTATACAGCATGGTGTATGGATTATACTGTATACTATACAGCATGGTGTACGGATTATACTGTATATTATACAGCATGGTGTATGGATTATACTGTATACTATACAGCATGGTGTACGGATTATACTGTATATTATACAGCATGGTGTATGGATTATACTGTATACTATACAGCATGGTGTACGGATTATACTGTGTATTATACAGCATGGTGTACGGATTATACTGTATATTATACAGTATGGATTATACTGTGTATTATACAGCATGGTGTAGGGATTATACTGTATATTATACAGCATGGTGTACGGATTATACTGTATACTATACAGCATGGTGTACGGATTATACTGTATACTATACAGCATGGTGTACGGATTATACTGTATATTATACAGCATGGAGTACAGATTATACGGTATACTATACAGCATGGTGTACGGATTATACTGTATATTATACAGCATGGTGTACGGATTATACTGTATACTATACAGCATGGTGTACGGATTATACTGTATATTATACAGCATGGTGTATGGATTATACTGTATATTATACAGCATGGTGTATGGATTATACTGTATACTATACAGCATGGTGTACGGATTATACTGTATATTATACAGCATGGTGTATGGATTATACTGTATACTATACAGCATGGTGTACGGATTATACTGTGTATTATACAGCATGGTGTACGGATTATACTGTATATTATACAGTATGGATTATACTGTGTATTATACAGCATGGTGTAGGGATTATACTGTATATTATACAGCATGGTGTACGGATTATACTGTATACTATACAGCATGGTGTACGGATTATACTGTATACTATACAGCATGGTGTACGGATTATACTGTATATTATACAGCATGGTGTACGGATTATACTGTATACTATACAGCATAGAGTACGGATTATACTGTGTATTATACAGTATGGTGTATGGATTATACTGTACACGCTGTACAATATACAGTATGTACAGTGTATGCATATACCCACACACACATGCACACGCACACACACACACATACATACATACACACACATACATACACACACACACATACACACACACATACATGAAATACATAAATACTTACAGTTACTTGTCCCTTGTCCTGACGCCACTCTGGAGGGGGCTGGGCCTTGGTCTTCTTCTTTCCCCTCTTGCCGCACTGCACAGGTCCTTCCTTGTCCAGGACCAGCAGCGTAGCATGAGGGAGGAGGCGGGGCCAGCTGGGAGCGCACAGGAGCGCTCTCAGTACGTTAGGGGGGCCTAAAAGTTGCAGCGGTGAGCGGGCCAGGAGAGGCCCGGAGCGCAGGGACGGGACGCATCTTAATGATGCAGAGTAGGGGGCAGGGCCTCCCGAGCGCTCCGGGCCCCCCTGTGCCGCGGGCCCCATACCAGTGGCGTGGTCTGCCTATATGGGCGGTACGCCACTGGTTCCAGCCAGACCTCGAGCTCCAAAAAAAGGAGAAGGTGGCACAGGGCACAAGTGCCAAAGGACCTGTAGCTGGAGCTTCTACTTGTAGAATTCGTAATAGTTTGCCACTGTTCCACCAGGCTAACCCACCAAGGTGCAAAATTATAGTGGAGAAGAAAGTGGATGAGATAGTGGAGTGGATGGCACACTCATCTCAATCGCAGCCGGATGATCTGCTGTTATCTGCTGATACAGTAGCATGTAGTCAGGGGTCAGACTCAGAGCTTTCCTCCTGCTCCACCATTCCGCTCCAGCAAAGCCCGTCATTTTTGTACGCAATTTGTACGCTCATGCGTACGTGTTCACATAAGTTGCATACCTTTAACCCTTTCAGTACCGGAGGTTTTTTCGGTTATGCATTTTTGTTTTGCGCTCCCTTCCTTCAAACAGCCATAACTGTTTTATTTTTCTGTTCACATAGCTTTATGAGGGCTTGTTTTTTGCGGGACAAGTTGTACTTTCCAATGCCACCATTTAATATTGCATATGGTGTAGTGGGAAGCGGTAAAAAAATTCCAAATTGGGTAAAATTGAAAAAAAAAAACGCTATTCCGCTACAGTTCTACGGGTTTCTTATTTACAGCGTTCGATGTTCATTACAACTGACCAGTTACTTTCATTAGAAAAAGCGACAAAAAACAGCGAATCGCCATTTGGACGCTTTTTTCTGCCGTATTGGAAATTTTTAAAAATATTTTAAAAGTACGAGCGTTTTCGGTCACGTTGATACCCATGATGTCTATATTTATTGTTATTTAGGTATTTATTTTTTAATTATACGGAAAGGGGGGTGATTTGAACTTTTATATATTTTTTATTTTTTATATATTTTACATTTTTTTTAAATTTTTTTGTGATTATTTTAAAGCTCAAATATGAGCTAATATATTGTGTTTTTTTTTTCTTTATAAGCAATCAGGGATTTACTAGATTGAGATAAATCCAAGAATTGCTCATTTCTTATCTTGGCCTGCCATCTAGTGGCCAGAATAAGAATTGCACTTTGAAAGCTGTAAACCTCATCAGCGAGGTTTACAGCTTTCAGATCGTGTACAGACACCCCGATTGGCCACATGGGGTGTCTGTACACCACCCGGAAGCGTACGCTTCTGTGCTTAGACGCAACTAGATGCCGTGATCACATGTGATCACGGCATCTAAAGGCCTATGAAGATGCCGCCGATGGCGGTAAGTACCCGCAAGTCTCTGCTGTTAGAAACAGCAGAGACTTGCCGGCCATGACGTCTGCCGCACGTGCGAGCGGGCGCCATGTGTCCGCATCGCCCCAGCGCCGTAAGGGTTAATTTAAAAAAATAAATAAATAAATCAGTAGCTGATGTATACATTTCTTTATTGGCAAATGGGGGCGTGGCATGGGAGAAGCCAGGGTAGCAAGTGGGATGGGCTGTGGTAGTGGGCGGGGTTACGGGCCCATTCAGATTCTTGCTATGGGGCCCAATGATTTCTATGTACGCCCCTGGCTGGCTTTTTTGTGATTATTTTAAAGCTCAAATATGAGCTAATATATTGTGTTTTTTTTTTCTTTATGAGCAATCAGGGATTTACTAGATTGAGATAAATACAAGAATTGCTCATTTCTTATCTTGGCCTGCCATCTAGTGGCCAGAATAAGAATTGCACTTTGAAAGCTGTAAACCTCATCAGCGAGGTTTACAGCTTTCAGATCGTGTACAGACACCCCAATTGGCCACACGGGGTGTCTGTACACCACCCGGAAGCGTACGCTTCCGGGTTAAAACGCAACTAGATGCTGTGATCACGGCATCTAAAGGCCCAGCAAGACGCCGCCAATGGGGTAAGTAGCCGCAAGTCTCTGCTGTTAGAAACAGCTGAGATTTTTCAGCCATGTGTCCGCATCGCCCCAGCGCCGTACATGTACTGCATCGGGTGTCTGAGGATTAACAACTGTACATTCGTTATTAGTGCGCGAATGTTCACAAAACACCGCATAATAACGTATGATTTGTACGCAGAATAGATTCATATGAGGTACAAATCTTTTGAACAGTTCGACGAATTTTGGATGATTCGCTCATCTCTACTTATGTCTCAGGGCCTCTACCCGACATGGTGGTATTTATACTTTGAAACTGAAAATTCTGTCTACCTGTGGCCACCACAAGAAGGAGCTTAGGATCTTACGTCATACTAGTTATACATGGAACTCAATAATAGAATAGTATGCAGTAAGATCTCATGCTTCCCCTAGTGGTGATTGATGACAGGCTGAATTTTACACCCTTACCTCTATGTACAGGAATTTGGAGATATGTATCCACTATAAGGGTATATTAAAAAATAAAACATAGAATTTTAGACCTAGAAAAATGACAATGATGAAAAGGAGACATTTACTTTAAAATATAAGTACAAATCTCACAGCATAAGCATAAAATGTGAAGTTAACATGGGGGTCAGGTCACAAAGTCTTTCCACAGATTACATGTCAATATTCATCCACATAGCAGCAAGCTGGCACCGAACCCTTCACCTGTTTGTCTTCTGACACTGAAGATTATCCAGAGTAGAGCTTTGTCTCACCTTAGTGCACACAGAATAAGTGGCGGGATGTGGAGGAGTCAACACTGAAACGTTCCAGTGAAAAGAGGCTCGGCCTTTGAGGCAGCAAAAGAGCAGCTTGGGAAGGAGAGATAATATGGAATTCACAGGCATCTGGCAGCAACTGGAATGTGTCAACGGAGGAAGAAAAGAAATACACAGCCTTGGAGGGGAGCTGAATGCGCTTCAGTTGGGCGGATTCCATTTTTTTTATTTTTTTATTATTGTTTGGTTTTATTTTTCAGACGCCTTCACCACAACGATAACAGTAAAGTGCTTTATGTGGTTATTCTGCATTAGGATACGCTGATGATTATGTGGAGGAAGTGACTGAGCTCTGCAAGTACAAACCACAGAGATGATAAAAGGAAAACCACTTCTACGCCATGTATCACCTTGCAGTTTATTCACAAATAGAACTTAAAGGGGTTGTCTCATCTCAGACTTTGGTCATATCGCTAGGATATATCATTAAAGTCTGATAGATGCGGATCCCACCTCTGGGACCTGCTTCTATCTCTGGATCAGGTCCCCCACAGTGAAGGAGAGTCCACTGCGGATGTGGGTGCTCTCTATTCATTGCTATGGGAGTTCCAAAAATAGCTGTATGAGTGTGCTTGGCTGTAGCAGTGAATGGAGAGTGCACCACCCATGCACGCCCAACTCTCCATTCACATATATAGGACTGCTGGAAATAGCCAAGCCAGCGCTCTGATATTTTTCAGGACTCCCATAGTGGTGAAAGGAGGGTGGCCATGTATGGTGTGACCACCTTCGCTTCAGGGGGCCTGTTTTGGAGATGGGAGCAGGTCCCACAGTTTGGATTCGCACCTATCTGACTTTGATGGCATATCCTAGCGATATGTTATAAATCTGAGATAAGGCAACACATTTAAAGGGGTTTTGCCATGATTGATGTAAAAATGAAAATCAGACATCATATAGTACATTTTTCATAACTTTGCTCATCTGTACGTGTCATGTTCAATAAACTTGGTACAATTTAGACCAATGCAGAATCAAGCAAAATTGACTGGTCATAAATCTTGCCCCGTGACTGTCCTGTCAGCATAGGTGTTACCATAAGTGTTGAGAAGATGGCGAGATAAAAATAAGAAAAACACCGGAAGGGACATTTCCTCTTGCCTTGAGGACAATGGTCTCTATGTGTTTTCTTGAAGTGTGGGAAATGTTGAGGGAAACTCATGAAAGGAAGTTCTAAGCGTGTGTGCTGCTGATGTGGAGGAGTAAAGAAATGTTTGGATACATCAGAATGTGTGAACATGTTGATGGGGTGGAGGAAATAAAAAAAAAAAAAGATGGGCAGGCATAACTGAATGTCGTATAAGCACTGGAACCGCCACAACCTAAACAATAAACATGTACAAATGTAAAGAAGGGACAGAGGGAGTGCACACCATCAGTGAGCTGGAATAAATAGGAAAAATAAGTCCCTGTACTGGAAAAGTCCAATAGAAAAAAAGGACTGTGTGTATTCTGCATTTTTCTCACTCCCAACAATAGAAAGGATTGTTCCCGTCTGCAATGTGGACCAGAATAGGAGGTGTTCCATAATTTGCTGTACGACCACATGCAGGAGTAGACTGGGACCTTAAATTGGCCCTGAAAAATAAACAAAAGAAAAGTGTCATCATGTTTTAGGCAGGCCCAAATTGATAGAAGGCAGGGCAACAGAAGTAAGCAGGGCCAACTATACTGTAGTGCAGGACAAAATACCACAGTGCTGCACAATATACTGCCTCAGGAGAACCAAATACCACAGTGCAGCACAATACACTGCCCTAGCAGAACCAGATACCACAGTGCAGCACAAAATACTGCCTCAGCAGAAACAGATACTGCAGTGTGACACAATATACTGTGTGAGCCTGACGAAGCGCAGTGTGCGCGAAACGGCCGTCGCTTGCAGCATGCAGGAGGTGTTTGCCATCCGCCCCCATACTTGTATGTATTTGCCGGACATGAAATAAAGCCTTCAACTTTTTACGGTGAGTGCCGCTCTTTCTTTCATTTACTGAATTTATTGGATTGCAAAAGGACTTGCTGTTTGAGAGCTGAGCACCACCGTTGTGGAGATCGACACCCGGTATTCAGGTGGATCCTGCTGTAGGGTTGAGGAGTAGTGCCATCCCGTTCTTATTACTTCATATGTGACACAATATACTGCCCCAGCAAAACCAAATACCACAGTGCAACAAAATATACTGCCCTAGCAGAACCAAATACCACAGTGCAGCACAATATACTCCCCCAGCAGCACCACATACCACAGGGCAGCACAATATACTGCCCCAGCAGAACCAGATACCGCAGTGCGGCACAATATACCACCCTAGCAGAACAAAATACCACAGTGTGGCACAATATGCTGTCCTAGCAGATCCAGTTACCACTGTGCAACACAATATACTGCCTCAGCAGAACCATATACCGCAGTGCAGCACAATATACTGCCCTAGCAGATCCAGATACCACAGTGCAACACAATATACTGCCTCAGCAGAACCAGATACCACAGTGCGACACAATATACCGCCCCAGCAGATCCAGATACCACAGTGCAACACAATATACTTCCCCAGCAAAACCAAATACCACA
Organism: Rhinella marina; assembly: GCA_900303285.1. Taxonomy (NCBI): domain Eukaryota; kingdom Metazoa; phylum Chordata; class Amphibia; order Anura; family Bufonidae; genus Rhinella; species Rhinella marina. The sequence goes on from ONZH01005023.1 coordinate 436,297, forward strand.
GGGCAACACAATATACCGCCCCAGCAGATCCAGATACCACAGTGCAACACAATATACTGCCCTAGTAGAACCAAATACCACAGTGCAGCACAATATACTGCCCCAGCAGAAGCAGATAGCACAGTGCAGCACAATATATTGCCCCAGCAGAACCAAATACCACAGTGCAGCACAATATACTGCCCCAGCAGTACCTTATACCACAGGGCAGCACGATATACTGCCCCAGCAGAACAAATACCACAATGGAGTACAATATACTGTCCTAGCAGAACCAGATACCACAGTGCAGCACAATATACTGCCCCAGCAGAACCAAATGCCGCAGTGCAGCACAATATACTGCCCTAGCAGAACCAAATACTACAGTGCAACACAATATACTGTCCTAGCAGAACCAAATACTACAGTGCAGCACGATATACTACACCAGCAGAACCAGATACCACAGTGCAACACAATATACTACACCAGCAGAACCAAATACCACAGTGCAACACAATATACTACCCCAGCAGAACCAGATACCACAGTGCAACACAATATACTACCCCAGCAGAACCAAATACTACAGTGCAACACAATATACTACCCCAGCAGAACCAGATACCACAGTGTAGAACAATATACTGTACCAGCAGAAACAAATACCACCTTGCCATACAATATACTGTCCTAGCAGAACCAAATACCACAGAGCTGCACAAAATACTGCCACCTGCTCCACAGCATGAAGCTGTATCATCGTCCTGAGGATGGCAATATCATTGCATTAAGGAGGGCACCTGCAACTGCAGGCCGAGTGCCTAAGTTCCTGATGCTCCTACATTAATTAATTCTGAGAGCATCAGATTTTTATGTACTTTGCTGATGGCCAAGAGCAGGGATTAAGTGGCCCCCTGGGCATTAGCCCAGCAGGAAATTTCCCTGTAGAGTATATGGCCAAACCGCCCATGGCCACATGGATGAGCAAAAAATATAGATTTGTGCATGGCCCCATCAAAATGAATGGGTCAGTGTGCTATCCGCAAAAAATGCAGATGAAAAATACATTGTGTGCATGAAGCTTTTTATTGGGGCTTAGAGAATGTCATAAAACTCCTATACTGTAAGTAAGGTGATCTATTAGAGGGAAAAACTGAAAAAACGATAAGTATCGATGAGAGTCACAACAATTTCATATATGCCTTTTCTATATTAATATTTCATGTATTGTACGAGCAGCGTTATGGAATATGTTGGTGCTATAAACACATATCTAATTCTATATAAATTGAATCAGTGCAGTTCCTCATTGGAAGAGAGAGATGCAGAATGTAACTCACACTGTACAAGTATCAGGGACTGCTGGCCTCACAAAAATGAGTCAAATTCATGCAATTCATAACTTAATTTATTACTTACTATTTATTGGGCACAGCTGCCTCAACTGGCCTTATATTAGAGGGCTGCTTCACATTTACACCTCTGAAGGCTTTGTAACTGTCGATTCCTCCATCATTTTGAGGTTTTATTTTTTTCTCCCCAGACAAGAGGCTTTTCACAGTGATATCCCCTTTGTCTTGTAGGTACTGTAGCCCACTGTCTGCGAAATTCACCTAAAGGAGACAAGTGTCTGAGGAGGCCTTGGTTTGTCTTTGTACATTACCTTTGATGGCTGTAATGATGTTCTTACCAGCCCACAAGCCATTTTTGTTCATTATCTCCACATATTCAGTGCCCATTAGGGCTGGAGAGAGGGGCAGCTCAGTAAGGGGTCTCCATGAGATACGTCAGCTTTTGTTTAAGAACTGGAAGCTTGACAGATATTTCCTCCAGGCCATATCTGATTGAGTTTTCCAGCCCTGGACTTTGGAACCTGATGTGACGTGGCTGTCAGGTTTTTAGACAGACCCTTATCGGCTCTGCTCCATTGTCCTTGAGGACATTCATCATCATGGAGGCATCACTTAGGCTGAAAAGTCATTTATCAGTCAGTAAGGCCTATGTTAACACATTCACTACTTCACACCAAATACCAACTTCTACCTGATGGATGGAAGTGGCCCAAACTTCCTGCTGCATGTCCTGTGCTATATCCCTGGTGGCAGAGCTTAAAATAAGACTTCCTATTACGTGACATCTCGCTTTGTGCTGACTTTTTATCAACCAAGTCACAGGAATTGTCTGCAAGTGGAGTTAAAGGGGTTGTCTCACTTCAGCAAGTGGCATGTATCATGTAGAGAAAGTTAATACAAGGCTCTTACTAATCTATTGTGATTGTCCATTTTTCTTCCTTTGCTGGCTGGATTCATTTTTCCATCACATTATACACTGCTCGTTTCCATGGTTACGACCACCCTGAAGTTTCTTAGTGGTGCCTGTGTTTGCACACTATAGGAAAAAGTGCTGCCCTCTCTGGTGGCCGGGACCACGGGAGAGAGCATAGACCAGTGCTTTTTCCTACAGTGTGCAAGCATGGCCACCGGTGCTGGACTGCAGGGTAGTCATAACCAGAGAACGAGCAGTGAACATTTGGTACTGTTGGCAACTATGGTATTGAGCATAATAGTTTATGGCAAAACATAATGTCACATGTACACATGCAATACTAGTATTGTCTATGATGCACTGTTCAGCTGGACCAAAAAAATTAATTCATGGAAATTAAATTATGGTGTACTGTCTCATATTGGATTGTTTAAGCTTTTTTGGTCCTGATGGTGAGAAGGGGACAGAAGAAGGCACCAGCAAAAAGCCATAAAATAGGGAAGTGCTGTCACTCCTTGGATAGGATTTGCACCATGAGTTTGGCCACAAGGTAAGAGATGATCCATTACTTGCCCAGGCTGCAGTTTTCTTTCATCTAGAAGATAGTATAAGTTTTTTCAGCATTTATAGACTGGATCACAGCACTGGCACCTTTTGTACATGAGCCCCATTAGCTGCCAGTATAAAGCTTGTTTGTTTGCTTCCCTTTGTGCCTGCGCTGCTTTCTCCTCATTCCCCTTTGTCAGTATTTGGAGTCTTTGCTCATGTCCAAGAAACACAGATGGAGAAGTGGCGCTTATTATGCAGACTAGAGCAGAAAGTGCTGCTAACAGTTGGCAGCGACTAACTCATATCAAGTCTGCTAAACAAACATGACCTTGTGGAAGCCGGGCACATCTTAATGCTTAGCAAACAGTTGCTAGGGCACGGTGGCATTGTAGAGCTATGCCAGGATCAACTGCTGAGGAATCTGTGAATGATAGGCCTGATATAGTAGGAGCTGAATGGCAGTTATTTACAGCATCCCCTTAATGGCCTGGCACGGATCGCCCAGAATGTCTAATTGTCTCGTTACCTACCGGATTTACCACAATCCTGCGCATGTGTGCGGAATATATTACAAGGGATTACAATGCTTTCTAATTAACTTTTCAGAACAGGATTTTCCCTGGTAATTGGTAAATGATGAAGGGCTTATGTATGATCAGGTTATGAAATTACTTCAGGTACATTTTGTACTCCAGCCTTGATACGCCCTATATGTGCTTAAAGTGTAACGGTGGCTTCAGTTTAGATTTCATATTGTGTAGGGACGGGGATGTTAAACATTTCTGTAATAAACTTTATTAGGAAAGATGGCTGTAAAGAGTCTTCTTAGCAAAGCTCTGAGTGCCCCTAGTGAAAGTCTGTCTTCAGTATTCAGTCTTGAGTTCTACTGAGCGCTGAAGACATCAGTGTGTAAAAAGTCAGATAAGGCTACTTTCACACTAGCGGCAGGGGTGCTAGTGCACGTGTGCGACTGGACCTATGCTCCATCCCCATTCACTATAATGGGGGCGGGCCAGAGTTCCAGTTCTTCTAGTGTGGAAGTAGCCTAAGAAGGATGATAGGCAGTTAAGATGGTAAATCTTCCCCTGCATATGCCACACTACTTTTCAGAAAAATGGCGAGTGAGGCATAAAAGGGCCAATAGCGACTAAATTTCATTGCAAACCTATGGTTTACAACTTTTTTATGCCAGTTAAGGACATAGTAAATGACACCCATTATCATCTTTTTACTTTCATTTCTTTTTAATTTTCCGTTCATATACAGTAGCCATGAGATGGCTTTTTTTTTTTTTGTGTGACTAGTTGTATTTTTAATGGCACCATTTATATCACCATGTATTGCAAAATGGGGAAAAAAAATCTTTGTGGAGTTAAATAAAAACACAATTTTGCCATTGTTATGGGGTTTTGTTGTTTGTACTGCATTTTCTGTGTCCTAAAAAATATGACACAACAACCTTATACCAGATTTATATAGTTTTTATTATGTTTTACTAGTTTTAAGAAAAATAAAAAAACTTTTGAGCCAGCCATAACATTTAAATATTTATTTCTACAGAGCTGCGTGAGAGCTTATTTTTGGTGGGTCAAGCTGTAGTCTTTATTGGAACCATTTTGGGGTACATATTCCCTTTTGGTCACTTTTTCTTAAATTTATTTGAGGGAAGGGGCAAAGTGACCAGAAAACTGCCATTCGGCCATTTTTTTTTCTATTACTACATTTACTCTACTGGATAAGTATTTTTTGATAATTTACTAGTTCACAAGGCCCCAGGCTCTTATAGCAACAGAATGGGGCCCCTCAATTTCTCTGCAGGGCTCCGATTGGAGGGTAGAGGGAGCCCCCTCCAACTGTCTAACTGCTCAGATGCCACGTTTGCTAATAACGGTGGCACCTGAGGGGTTAAATGACTGGGAATAAAGGTACCTCCTATCCTAGTCATTGCAAAAGTGTAGTACCAGATCTAGGGGTGCTATAATTTGTACACTGTTGTATTGTATAATGTATTTTATTGTTTTACGTCTGGTCGTAGTTACCAGCATGGACTGGATGGCAAAGATTGGTAAGGAGCAGGTATAACCAACCTGTTCTTCTCCTCTTGGTGGGAGTGGGCTGGACCTGGACCTTGTTGCAGATTCTCTATAGTGATCATGTTTTCTTCAGCCTCAAGTGAAGTCTTGAGAAGCTCGACAGCAGAGTGAACAGCTATAATCAGCATCTACAGACACAGATAGGTCATGAATATCAGATCAGCGGGGTCTGACACCCGACACCCCAGCAGATCAGCAATTTGAAAAGAAGGCCGAGCTTCTGTGAGTGCTACCTTCATTGTTTACATGCTCGCCGCCAACATGACAGTGGTGAGCAGGTGTAATTACAAGTACGTCTTACCATTCACATTTATGGGATGGCTCCTTCCTATACACTTGAATAGCAAGGCGCCATCCCATAGAAGTAAATAGGAAGGCAGGGCAGTAGTTACACCTGCTCACCACTGCAATGTCGACAGCAAGCAGGTAAATAATGAAGGGAAGTCAGCGCTTGGCGGGCTTCGGGGTGTCGGACCCCCACTGATCTGATATTGATGACCTATCCTGAGGATAGGTCATCAATATTAAATAAGCAGACAACTCCTTTAACCCTTTCACGCCCGGAGGTTTTTGTTTTTTTTCGTTTTGCACTCCCTGCCTTCATACACCCATAACTTTTTTACTTTTCTGTTCACATAGCTGTATGAAGGCTTGTTTTTTTGTGGGACAAGTTGTACTTTCCAACGCCACCATTTAATATTGCATATGGTGTAGTGGGAAGCGGGGAAAAAATTCCAAACTGCGTGAAATTGCAAACAAAACGCAATTTCGCTACAGTTTTACGGGTTTTTTTATTTACAGCGTTCGATGTTCATTAAAACTGACCTTTGCTTTCATTCTACTGGTCAGTACGAATCCGGCGATACCTAATATGTATAGTTTTTCTTGCGTTTTGATAGTGATAAAATAATTATAAAATTGGAATTCTTTTTTTTGTCATATCTTGAACCCTATAACTTTTTGGTACTTATGTGTACGGAGCTGTATGGGGGCTCATTTTTTGCGGGGCGATCTGAACCTTTTATTTATACCATTCTGGGGTGTGTATGACTTTTTGATCAATTTTTATTTGATTTTTTTTTTTAAAAAAGAGACAAAAAATGGCGAATCGGCCATTTTGACGCTTTTTTTTTTGTTTCGCTGTTTTCCGTACGGGAAAGAAATGTTTATATTTTTATAATATGGGCGTTATGTCTATCACATGGCCAGGACAGGTCTTTTTGTAAAATTCAGGTTCCCACTGAATGATATAGAGATCTTGAAAACTATGAGGAATTGATACAGAAAGTACATTGGAAAATAGTATTTTTCATTTTATAAAAATAAAAAATAAATAATTAACATTTAATAGCTGAAAATGTAATGTTCCCTTTCATATAACCTAATGTATGTGTCTCTTACAGGTGAAAGATGAACCAATCCTTTAGAGAGGGACGCTCAGTCCAGTCTGAGGCGGCACAAGGAATGTTCTCCCAGAGGGTTATAAAACACAAATCTGAATTAAATATTTGACATTCATCTCTAGTCTGTTCTGAATTAACTACTATAAAAAAATAAATAAATAAATCAGTTCCACCCAGTCTGAATTTTCGTACTTCGACGGAGTCTAAATTTCCCTAAATTACGTGTAATGGATCTGTGGCTTTAATGCCAAATAAAGCTGTGGTTTGCTGCGCTTGTTGAATGCAATTTCTGGATTTATGGCTTCCAACTACATTTGTTTTATAGCTCCCCTCAAGATTTTTTTCCGTATTCCACATTTCCCTTGAAGTGCGTATAATTTACATTACAATTTCAATGAAATGTAGCAATAATATTTATCCAAATACAACGGGACACATTCGGAGGCACAGCAGGTGCGCGTAATTGAAACCTTCCTCCAATGAATACAAAATGACTGCAATAAAGCGCCACAATGTTCTAGAAGGCGCTTTGTGGAGGTGACATCATCACGCTACGGAAAATCATGACTTCTTTATTGTGTTTACGCTATTAATAGCACATGTGTCAGGGCGCGAGTGCTCCACATGTGTCTTTATGAAGACTTTCATGTATGCACATGTGTGGTCTCATGTTCTTGCCTGCACAGTTACATTCCTATCAGCAAGGTTAGAGACTACAGGCTGTATTCCACTGGTGGATGTATCGGCAGTGTGATCGCTGATGGATGATTACACATCACATTTGCAGCGGCCTGATTACACAGGCAGTTGTTCTTTCCTCATTCAGTTCTCTTGATTATCGGCAGCACACCGCTGATAATACAGGGGGATGTCCTGCCAATAATCAAGCGTCCTTCATCCTGATGAAAGAAGCCCATCAGCCACAAACGAACATTTGCTTGTTCATCAGTTGATCGGCTTCTCAATTATAGGGGCCAATTATAAGGAACAAGCATTGTTTCTGATAATTGGCCCGAAAAACTAGTGCTCTAATAGAGCTTTAAGTTCTGTATAGAACAATAGCTCCAGAAATACTGGAGTAATAATGAGTAACTAACTAGCCCCCGGGAGATGGAGGTCAGATCATTAAGTCAACCCTGGCTATGGAGGAGGAAAGACAATGAGTAGCTGATATACAGGGTGGGCCATTTATATGGATACACCTAAATAAAATGGGAATGATTGGTGATATTAACTTCCTGTTTGTGGAACATTAGTATATGGGAGGGGGAAAACTTTTCAAGATGGGTGGTGACCATGGCGGCCATTTGAAGTCGGCCATTTTGAATTCAACTTTAGTTTTTTCAATTGGAAGAGGGTCATGTGACACATCAAACTTATTGAGAATTTCACAAGAAAAAGAATGGTGTGCTTGGTTTTAACATTACTTTATTCTTTCATGAGTTATTTACAAGCTTCTCTTTGTTTACAGCCATTGACATGTCGCAGAGGTTAACACGTGAGGAGCAGATAGAAATTGTGTTGATGTCTGGTGAACGTAGTACCTTGGTCATTGCAGCAGATTTCAATGCAAGACACCCTACGAGACCTATACTAATGTTTTTCTTGTGCAATTCTCAATAAGTTTGATGTGTCACATGACCCTCTTCCCATTGAAAAAACTAAAGTTGGATCCAAAATGGCCGACTTCAAAATGGCTGCCATGGTCACCACCCATCTTGAAAAGTTTTCCCCCTCCCATATACTAATGTGCACCAAACAGGAAGTTAATATCACCAACTATTCCCATTTTATTTAGATGTATCCATATTAATGGCCCACCCTGTATAAATATACAGGGTGCCCACGAAAAAGTAGCCTGCCTCCAATATCTCCAAATCAAACTGCCTATTAGTAAATCAGTCTTAGTTCTCCATAGCAACCAATCAGAGCTCAGCTTTCATTTTTTCAGAGCCCTGTAGAAACTGAAAGCTAATTACCACTCTATCACTGTGATGCACTATTATCACTCAGGGCATTAACTGTGAAGTAATAGTACCTCACAGAGTCGGATGGAATTAATATAAAACAATTGCAAATATGTTTTTATCCCATAATATAGCCAATGCAATAAAAAAAACAATATTCGTCCATATCCTTCAATGGGGTTTTCTGGTGTGCAGAAAGATCCTTTAAAATACTAGTTTATGAAGGTAGCTGTAATTCTGTAATGTATTTGGGTGGGAGAAGCTATAAACTAGCTGGGTGTTGTTAGGGGCAGTGATAGGGGAGCATCTATGTAACTAACTGGGTGGGAGGAGCTATAAACTAGCTGGGTGTTGTTAGGGGTGGTGCTGGAGCTACGGCAGAGAATGGAGCAGTGCATCATGGGTTTGGTTGGATACAGCAACAGGAAGTGCTACATAAAGGATGGAAACCAACCAGAGAGATGGGTTTACATGGTGAAATGTGGTAATGAAAATCCAAATTGGAAAATACATGAGGTACATGAGGTAAGCAACTACATGAGTAGGGGCATAACTTCCATTGCGGCAGACCATGTGACTGATATGGGGCCCAGTGCAAGAGGGGGCCCAGTCTTAGTTGGGATTATCTCCTCTTTTACTGGAGGTGAAAACTTGGTCAGGACTCTACCTTCTAAAGGAACAACTTTTAGCACATGAGGCAGTGGAAAAATGGCCCAAGGGTCATTGTAAAGGGTTTAGGCAGAAACCCCTCTGTCCTGTGTGAGAGGTCTGGTTTGATCCTTGCTATCGGGCCCTTAGTTTTCTATATACACCACTCACTGCACATGAGCATATTGACTAAAAACTATAGCAATCCCAGAGAACCCCTTTAAGTTTTAGTGAGAGAAGACAAGAACTTAGTTCAAAGTAGGGACTGTCGGTCTCTCCAAAAGTGAGTCACTTGTGAAGTATGGTGAGATGTGTCTTGACGCTGCATTTTATTGGTTTACCAGCGTAGCCATGCCTAATAAACTTTACAGATTTAATTTTAGTATATCTATGTAATACCATAGCTAGGACTTGCTTGCATGCATATCATTGCATGAAACTAGGGCAATCAGAATGGAAACATTTCTTGTTCATGTTGTTGGTTTCCTTGAGAGAACTAAAAATAGTGTAACATAGAAAAAGTTAGATCAAAAGTTTACTTAACATCTGACAGGATCTGAGCTCCATGGGATGAACCCTGGTCTCTACATGACTGCTGAGCTACTCCCTATCCTGGTTTGCAGTTATTAAGATGTTCACTGGAGATTTTAGTTAATTAATTATTGATTAAGGCGCTCTCTCCCCAAGGAGAGAGAGTACCCCCCAAATAGTAAATTAACGTAATCGTTTTCTGTCTCATGTCTTGTCTGTGTCTTGTCCTCCCCCTACATCTGTACAACAATCCCCTATATGGAGACCATTTTGTTCCGCATTACTGTTTTATAATATACACATCCATTCCTTTAAAATTTACTCTTTAACATTGTAAATTCTTTAATTAAAATACAGTTAAAGGGGTTGTCCACTTTCTGGTCATTGTTGACCAATGTGCTTTTAAGAAGACTAAATGGCACTTGCTAGCCTTTGTAACCAAGGGAGCATACCTTATGAAATATAGAAAATGGTGCAGAATTTCAACAAAGTTTTTTTGTGCTGCCCTTACAGAGGTCCTGTCCATAAAATGGCTGCTGATGGAAGGTCATGTGACCAAGCAAATCACCTCCTTGCGATGCCTTCTCCAGTCAAACACACTGCACCTGCCATCTGCACTTGTTCTGTAGGGATTTGCAGGTGCAGTGTGTTTGAATGAAGTAGACATCATATGGAGGTAATTTGCCTGGTCACATGACCCTCCAAATCAGCGGCCATCTTATGGACAGGACCTCTGGGTGGGCGGCACAAACAACATAAACAAGGGGGCATACCTTATGAAATATAGAAAACGGTACGGAATTACAACAAAGACTGTATTGGTACGTGTCATATAATCATCTCACAAACATATTGGTCAAGACTAACCAAAAAGTGGACAACCCCTTTAAATAAAAAAAAGTTACTCAGCACCTCAAATTTTTTTAAGCTGACAATTTATGTAAAAACAATATGGGAATCATAATATAATGTAAGGTGAGTTGTTTTTTTGAAACCTGCGAAGATTGGAAATAACTGCTATAATAGTTGCCTTCGTCTGTGAGAGTGCTGAACCTCATTGCCACTGACTTTCCAAGCAGAAGTAAAAGGAGAAGCTGTCAGCCCGGTGTCATAAAGAAGGTAATTATAACAATTTCATTTTTCGCAATGATTTCGTTTTTTACAGACAAATCCTTTCTGATCACAGTCTTGAAAAGTACATGTGGAGCGGATAGTAATAGTAATATTTTTACTTGAGAGTGACAGGTCTCCTATGACGACGTCAGTAATTCTCCAGTGTTATCTTAAAGCACATGTGGGGGTAGACATTTTTGTGCTAACTGAATATTCTTGTTTGAAAGGTTTTTCATACAAAATAAGGATCAGAAAATCTATTATATTTAAGTGAAAATCTATCCAAGTGACTGCATTTTCATTACTAATATGATTCAAAAGAAAATCCTTTCTTTTTGGAATAAAGGAGATGTGCCAGCTAGAGATGAGCCAAGTTTTGAAAAATTTGATTTGGCTGATTCGCCGAACTTCGACAAAAATTCAATTTGTTCTAAATTACTTTGTCACGAATCGCAATCAATGAGGTATACCCAGGCCACTCTGCCTAGTCATATTCATCACATTTGTTGACCCAATCTCAGTGTAAAGTCTTGGAACTTAAACTGCAAAGAGATGCAGGGAGAGTGTATCGTCATGTGCATTACGTTCTAGTGCACCCACATTCATAGTTAATCCGGGTACTGTGCTGTGAGTATTACAGGTCGCTTTTACCATCAGGTCTTATTTTTTATCACCATGGACTTAACCATGCAGTGCCCTAAGTTTTAAGTAGTGGCCCCATGACAGAGTGGGGAGGGTGTCAGCAGGAGTGGCAGTAACAGGGATGATAGTGGCCCCATGACAGAGTGGGGAGGTTGGCAGCAGTGGCAGTACCAATGACAGTAGTGGCCCCATGACAGCATGGGGAGGGTAGCAGCAACAGCAGTGGCAGTAACAGTGACAATAGTGGCCCCATGACAGAGTGGGGAGGGGGGCAGATGTGGCAGTACCAATTACATTAGTGGCCCCATGACAGAGTGGGGAGGGGGGCAACAACAGTGGCATACAGCACAAGATGGTGGCAGATCACAGTAGTAGCAGAACCCAACAGCAGTGTGATAGCAAGGCCCAGTGGTATGCATATTCTTTGTAAAAGTGTAACATGTACATATCAGTAGGCCAAGAAGCTACAATGTAGGAATGGCAGTAGAAGGAGCGGGTGGGTGGCATCATCATAATGGTGGCAACAGCACATGGCCAGAAGTAACGGCCCATTTTTCAGAATATTCCGGTGTGGCAGAACACTACAGTATGATCATTAGTGGCAGAATGATCTATTCTGTTGCGTCAGGCACCGGTGTCTGGAAATCCTGGTTGATCTACTCCTGATTAATCTTTATGAAGGTTAGTCTCTCAACATTTTGGGAAGAAAGGCGAGTTCTCTTAGGGTTAACTATGCCCCCGGCGCACTGAACAGCCGCTCTGATGCCACACTAATGCCCAGGAAGGAAAACATGGCGATGACAAACTCGGACAGTTGCGGTCATACTTCAAGTTTGCATGGTGATCTTGGATCATGGGTGACAGGGTGCTGTCCAAGTATGCCACCATCTGCTGGTTGCTGCTGGGTGGTTTCTTCAGTAGGTGGCTGAAGAAAACTGCTCATCTGCATATGGAGCTGGTGTTGCTCCTGCTCCCACCTCCCCTCAGTCATGATAGCGGAACGTGAGCACATGGGGTCCCCCTGGTCAGACCTTCCTGAGGAAGGGCAGTGGCACTCGAAGGCAGTGACCGACTACACAGCATGTCTCTATACTAGTCAATTCTTGCATGCTTCTCAGAAGCTCTAAAAAAATGCCCCTATTTTGGACCCGTAGCGAGGGTCTAACAATGTGCATAGCCAGTAGTCATCTCTCTGTCAAATCCTGACAATGCATCTGTGTGCAGGGCTGGTACAGCTTTTTTGGAAAAGTAATGTCAGCTTAGGACTCTCTGTGCAGAGTCAACTAAATGGAAAGGGAGGGTCTGTAGTACCAGCAATATAGGAGTTGCAATAGACAACATTGAAGACGATGGGAAGGTATGACAGCTTTCTTTTGCTGACGTTGTTGAGCCTTGACTGCTGGAGAGGGGGTATGGGCTGGTGGTAGACGCAGCGGTTGCTGCATCAGGCTGTAACACTAAATGAGTGGCATGGTTTTCCCATGCCACCTTATGGTTGACGCAGGGCCATCGTGCCAACATTAGCACCCTGGCTGCTCCTCACCTTCTGCCCACACATTCTGCATACTGGCACGCTAACCTCCCCCAGTGACATGGTGAAAGATTCCCACACTAACGAGTATGGCATTTTTCCTCCACCACTGCGATATGCCTGCCTGACGCTGCTTTTATGAACCTGTGCACTGATATGTCTCCTGGGTTGCCGACGGTGTACCGCTCCCACGTTAAGCTGCAGATCCCCCACTACTTCCACCCTGCTGTCTCACGCGCATGCTTCCACCCTGCTGTCTCACTGGCACACTTCAACCCTGCTGGATCACAGGCACACTTACACCATGCTGTCTCATGGGCACATTGCCACCCTTGCCCCCTGATAATGAAGATACCTCCTCTTCATACGGCTCCCACGTGTGATCTGCTACATCATCATCTACATCTGCTTGGTCATCACTTACGTCACCCTCACCGGTCTCTTGTGCACGTCCCTGACCTCTTGCAACATGTGCTCCCACCCGACTGTCATCATCGGTAGTTGCACTCCTAGAAGAGTCAGCAGTGGACCTTTCCTCCAAGTCTGGTCTGGCCTTTAACTCCTGACTGTCCTCACAAATCTCATCCACACCGAAAAGCGGAGCAGAACTGGCGGAATATCTTACTTGGCTAGCAGAAGGAGCAGCAAAAGCAACAGGCAGGTTCAGGACAGGTAAGGGCATAGAGGCGGCTCATGGGCTATGCCAACTAAGTGTGGTGTCAGAGTAACCCACTGATTCTCGGCTATGTGTATCTGTTGTCACTTGAGATGATGTTGAAGAGCAAGCCAACCATTCCAGTCCAGCTGGATTGTTGGTGAAAACATGACCGCTGGATGACAGTGGCAGCTCTGGCCTTTTGCTGTGGGCGCTACCACCGCCCCTCCTTCTGCTGCTACTTGTGCTGGTAACAGCAATATTTTTGCCACTGACTGTTCCTTTGGAGGACCCAAGCAACTGTCTGTTGGCTATAGTGTACTGTAACTGAGTCAGTAATATAACAAATTTACTATGAATGTGCCAGCAGTTGACCAAGATGCACGCGGCAAGATATTAGACCACCCTTTTATACTGAAGCACAGTAAGTCTATCAGTAAAGTAATGGATTAACTAGGAATGTGGCAGCAGTTGAACAAGATTCACGTGCCGATATATTAGACTGCCCCTTAATACTGAGTCTGATGCACAATACGTTTATGTATCAGGCTTGGACTGGCCCACAGGATTACAGTTGAAGTGGCATATAACAGTAGACTGACTGCACTACATATAGATAAGCAGTGTACAGCATCTCAACCAGACTAAATTCATATAAAAAAACTGGGTTGGATTATTTAAAGGGGGTTATCTCATGAGTAATGTAAAAAATGAAAATCAGACATCATATAATACATGGCAATCTCTTTCTAACAAAGCTAGTACCAGCCCTGTACCTCACACAAATCCAGAGATTTCCACATTCTTTTCTCCAGATTTAGAGATGATTAGATTTATTTCTAGGTGACAATTTAGGAGGCATGCACTTTCTCAGTGGTGTGTCCTTTCTACTGCAGCTGGTGGCAGTGGAAGGATGGAAGTTCAGTCTCAGTGAGCAGGACCAAGAAACTAGAAAAAGAGTAAACAGCAGGTGGTGCTATAATGATACATTTCATTGAATAACTCAAGAGCTGTAATACATTTTTAATTACATGCAATTACAAAAGTAATCAGATCCAAGTGCTTTTTGAAAACTGTAGAATATTTTTGTGGGACAAACCCTTTAAGGAACTACCCCGTTCATGATTATTGATGCAATCAGGTGGCAGAGAAGACTTATAAGTAGAGAGGCCACCACCCAGTATCCTCTTTTCCCAGGGACCCACAATCTCAAAGTCGCTGCAGGGACCCCTATAATCAATCATCTTGTAGCACCTTGCTGCTGTATGAGCAAGCAATATTTGAATATATCCATACAGTGGCCACCCAGGCACCCCAGTCCGACATGCAGCAGCCAGCCAACTACACCAAGACTACATCAGGAGATATCTCTCTGGTGTGTTCATTACAGCGAAGTCCAGATCCCTGTACAAGGGTTAAAGGGTGACTACCAGGGAACTGCCAGAAAAACTCTCTTAGGTCTCATGCACACGGGCATTGGGGACTGCAATTTGCGGATGTACAGATCAAAGTAAGCATTCCACCGATCAGCTGTGCGTGCTGCAGAGAGTTCTTGATCCAGGACTTTGCCTGAAATGAACTGCAATCGGATCATGGCTCTCGAGCATGAGAGTTCAAATAAGGTCAGTCTGCACAATATGAGAATTGTACTGTAAATTACACGATACTTAGGCTAGTTTTACACTAGCACTAAAATATTCCAGCAGGCTGTTCTGGCAGAGGACTGGCTGTTCCGGCATTGTAGTCACACTACGCTACTATGGGACCCAACAGGGATCCAACCTGTTTCTGGCATTAATGCTGGGATTTTTGTCCAGGCGAATCCTGGGACTAATGCCGGAAACAGGCCAAATCACTGCCGGGTCCCATTATAGTCAATGGGTTCTGATAGTGAAAGGTCGCATCCGGCTATCCAGAAAGGCAATATCCAGATACAATGAGCTCCGGCAGGCTGTTCCTCTACCGGAACAGCCTGCCAGAACATTTTAACACTAATGTGAAGCTAGCCTTAGGGTCTCTTTTAGAGATTTGGCATCAGGCGACGTTACACCTCTGGACTTTTTCCATTTCTGTAAGCTTTTTGTCACTACTATAGTAGTAGTACAGTGCTGCCTATTATTGAGCTCCTGTTTTTCAGTTTCAAATGTTCTGTTTGTGGTTACAATGTCAGCAGAGTCTAAACCATTGCCTATATCGGGCTTTTATTGTGTCCCTGGAGGATCATCAAATGACTTCTGTTGATACCGGTTGAGCTATTGATGCTCTTTTCAGGTCGGTAGCTCGAGATGTTAACGGTAGCTCCACACATCTCTCTCATCTCTCTACAGAACGCCTGAGTCTGTAGAAAGTAGATGACAAGGATTTTGACAATTGCTCATTCGTGGATTTAGAAGTCTGATTGCTTGAATAATTTTCTCATCTTCATGCAGAATTTTTTTTGTTGTTGACTAAAATATTACTAATCTAATTTCCTATTAAAAAACTCATTTCCAGCATTGCAGAGCTGAAAGGTGCTACCATGCATTTAGTCCTCAATTTACATACAACAAATCCTGTAATCCAACGGGGGCTTTCACACAAGGGTGACCACAGGCAATTATACGGAAAAAAGAATATTCGAGAGCGATGTGTTTTTCTTCTATGTTCTAACTAGTAACACTATTTTATTTTTTTATTTCAAAGGAATGCTTGAATATTTTGTTAATTTTGTACTTTCTACAGCTCACTCAGGTCTCCAAGTGTCTATTGAGGAGGCCTCTTCTCAGTGATTAGTAACAGCTACTGGGCATAATGGGTATAAGATCAAAATTAGCTTTGGAAAATCATGAGTATCTACCCATAATGAATCTGCTGGGGTGTGTGGTTTTAAAAAAACAGGATTGTTATTTTGGTTATTTAGTTACATGGTGCTGGTTGGTGGCACCACTCCCTGTCTTTCCGGGGTCAGTTTAGCCTAGTACTCGTTGCACTACCCTTGGCAATTGTTGGAGAGAAGTGTTATGGTTCCCTCTTTTTATGCTAACTTACCAGTGGTGGTAAAGTGGGGGAGCCATGTAGAGGTTAACCAATAGTTTAATGTGTATGAGGACATTAAGGTTGTTGAATATCATGGCTCTTCTGTCTGGAAGGAGAAGGCTATGTTAGAAAGTGCTGCATAGTCATCTTGCCAACACATTTGTCACAAGTAATCAACCCCTTTAAAGTTTGCCACCAGTGACCTCTGTATCAAATCATGAGCATAAATAAATAGATTTAGGTCACTTGAATAAAACATTTGCAGCGACCGGGCTGCAGGGGCACACTTGAGTGTGGGTGGCTGGATGGGTACAGTAGTTGTATGCAGTAGGTTTCCTGAAGCTCCCTGGGCCGGTGTGCAGTGATGGTAAGGGCACATTGATTCTTCCCTTCAGGGCACACTGTGGTTCTGGGGTTCTCCTGCCTGATGGCGGTTGAGGTGTCTTTGATGTTGCTGTTTTACGGTGCAAGGCAGGGTCCCGATTGTCATGACGCCAGCACCTTGTGGTGCAAATGAAGTGTAGTATAATGATAGGGCCGGTGTTGGTATAACAAATCCACAGTACTTTACTGAAGCTGGTCAGCAGGTTATCCACATAAGCACTATTCACATGAAATGTAGTCTTTACAGTTGATTCAAGTACTTCCCAAAGGTTGCATATGGAGGCTAGCTTCTCTCTCTCTCAAGCAGGTCAATCTTTCCTTTTCCCGGCCTAAAGGGATGCATTTTCTCTATCATCAGATATCTTGCAGATTGTAAGCCCTCACGGACAGGGCCCTCTCTCCTTCTGTACCAGTCTGTAACTCATCTTGTTCATGCTTAGTGCAATTGTCTGTATTATGTATGTGCACCTCTCATCATATGTACAGCGCTATGGAATGAATGGCGCTTTAATAATAATAAATAATAATAATATGATGTATATCCATAGTATCATCAGGGGGAATACAGTCTCTGAACAGGAAACTCTCCTGTGCTTTGGTTATGTTGGCCAGCTTACAGTGTTTCCACCACATGTAGAGTAGGCTGTAGCCAGATTAGCTGCAATTACCTTATTTGCCAAAGTCCACAATACCTTTCTCTTGGCTAAACCTTCTGTAGATCTTCCCCTTCTGACGGCTGGCACATAAGTTTCTTGTGGGATGTAGGGGAAGAGAATCTCCCTACAGGAGCTGCTCCTTGCTACACTGAGATGTTCACTACTCACCAGTCAGCTATTAACTCCAGAATCTTCCTCCTAAAGGAATGCTTTGCACATTATTTTCCGGTTCCAGATGCAGGGCTCCATTCCTGAGATATGAGCCTCTTCCAAATATGCAAATGAGCAGTTTGGTGCATTGAGTTTGTCACCGTTGCTCTTGTTGAACCAAAGTCCATTCCTTTAAGCAACCAGCCCCTTCTTCCCTGATTTGATTGACAGGATGAGGCAGCGGCCATGTAATTTGGCCTAGTCGCGTGTCGTTGCTCATGGACAGTAGCTTTCAATATGCCCTGATTCTAGGACTGAAACTGCCTGCACTGCACATGCACAGGTGAAGTGATGCCAAGGTCTGTTTTTTCTGGTGTACATCATCACACATGCACAATACATATGATTTAAGCCCTGGCAAGAATCAGGCCTGTACTGTGCTTTTCGAAATGCGAAGCACATGAGCAGAGCTTTGATTCAATGTGAGCAACAGTAATGCCCTTCTTGCACTTAATGACCATATTCAGAAAAGGCTCATATCTTAAGAATGATGCCTCGGTCTGGGAATCAAGAGATCTAAAGCCATCTATGCCCTTGGTTTGATAGGGGGGGTCGCCGGTGACAGACTCCCTTTAATTCCAGCATTGCACTAGGCAGCTCTGTAAACTAAAACCCTAAAGGTATGTAGACTTCTGTTTTTTTCAGGGGACATTCATAATGAGATTCTGTGACTTAAGGCAGCCATACACATTCAAATGATCGTTTGGCTGACTGCTATCTCTCCCATCCCCCTTACAATGCCCTTATATACATACATGTTTGGCCCAGCCAAAGGTTTATGTGTATTCAATTGGGAGGGGAAGTAAGACATTGCCAGACACTTCTGGTGGTGATTCATCTCCCGGGAGAACAAAAAGATCACATGAAATTATTCATTTTGACCAATTCTACTCTCTCCCAACATCATCTGTCGGGGCTACAATGGCCAGACGTTTACGGTGCAAAGTATATACTGATATGGACAGGGCCGGTTTTATACAAAATGTGGCCCTGGGCAAAATAAAAAATGGGGCCCCAAATCTTATAGTAATTTGCTAAAAACACAATCCGATGTCTAAAACCTGGCACCCCCACTGATCAGGTGTTTGAGGAGACGGCGTGTGCTGTTCACTGTTGCAGTCCCATAGACATACAGCAGCAGAGCAGGAAGAGACAATAGAGATGGCACATGTGCACAGCGCACGCCGTCTCCTCAAACAGCTGATCAGCAGGGGTGCCAGGTGTCAGACTCCCACCGATCTGCGATTGATGACCTATCCTGAGGACAAGTCATCAATATGAAAAAACTCGGAAAACCTCTTGAAGCTACCCCGAATACAGTGCCCGCTGTGCTCCCCCCATGTCCATAAACACTATACTATACACCCAGAGTGCCCTCATTAGAATTAGTGCCCCCAATAATGATAATACTCCCCAAGATAGCCTCCATTAGTAGCAATGCCCTCCATATTGCGTCAAATAATAATAACGCCCCTACAGAGCCCTTGTAGTTCGGGTTGCACCAAGTATCGAACTTTCAATACCCAATCAATACTTTTGCACTCGGATCAATACGATACTGGGTATATAATGCTCCTCCATTCTCCCCCCAGTAGTGCCAATTATATATAATGGAATAGCAGCTTGGCCAGCACCCGATCCTGGTTCCACGTTGTGCGAGAAGGAGCAAACCCCGCAAATAGTGAAGAAAATCCCAGCAAGCGTGTTGTATATTTCTTAATGCTTGGCTTTTATTCCATCAATATGGCTTATACAGTGTCCACTTGGACGTGTTTCGGCAGATGTGCCTTTTTCAACAGTGAGTACAAAGGTATGCAAGAAATCTTCATTCATTCTTTCTTCACAAATATATATAATGATCTCCTTCCCCTGCTGCCCCCAGCAGTGCGGACATTTAGTATATTAAAAAAAAAAAAAACAGCTCCGTCCCGTCCCCCTGCCGCTGTGTGTGATGCACACCACAGTTCTATCTGTGGCTTGTGTTGCTGCGTCCCGATGCATGCCGTCCCTAGGGTGGCCACCGGCTTCATGTCAAAAAGGAGGACATTTTCGGCCACACCCCCAACATGTTAAACCACACCCCAATCTGCTAAATCACGCCCCCAATCTGCTAAACCACGCCCCCAATCTGCTAAACCACGCCCCCCAATCGGCTCGTACACCATCACCCATCACACCTCCCCTGGCTTTTACCACACATACACCCCCACCCCCACCACATGAAAATTCAAGCCAGCAAGCCTAACTATAAAAATACCGCTCTAGTATGGTTAGAATAAAGAGGATTGTTCAGTAATTAAAATAAAATATGGCAGATGGAAAAGAAATCCACAATTCTCAGCTGTTCCCTCCCTGCCATTGAATGCTTTGGTTATATGGCTGCAGTGGTGACGCCTGTGACACGCTGGACTTTCTGGCATCATTGCTGCTGCCACGTAAACAAAGACTGACAGGCATGTAATGGGCGAGTGTGCACATCTGTCATAGTGCTGGTGATGTGCACACTGATGGGCAGGTGTATGGCATGTGACCACTGCAGCCAGTTCTCAGCATTAGAGCACTGATTGGCTGCAGCAGTAACATACCATATACCGGCAGGTGACACATATCTGGATGGACATTATACTCACCAGCACCAGACATACCAGATGATACAGCACCACTTACCTCTTACATCCAGTGACGTCTTCCTGATGTAGATCTTCTCTTTTCTCATCTTCTCTTTGGCCCACACCGCCATGACACTTCTTTCAGCTCCATCTTCTCTCTGCAACAAAGACATCATAGATTACCCACTTTTACTGTTATCCTGCTGCTGCCTAAAATACTGCGCCCACTGTGCTCCCCAATGTCCCCAAATACTATACTGTAGATATAACAGTGCCATATAGGTAGGACCCCATATAGTCACCGTGCTCCCACTAATAATTCTCTCCTAGAGTGTCCCATTAGTAATAGTGCCCCAATAGTGATAATGCTCCACCAGTATCCCTTTTTAGTAGTAGTGCCCTCTATATTGTACTAATAATAGTAACACCCCCAATAGTACCCCTGGTTAGTAGTAATAATTCCCCATAATAGAAACCATTTTCCCATAGTGCCTCCAGTCAGCCTGCCCCCTTCCCAGATCAATAATAAGGACCCGCTGTAATGATCAGTCCCCCCTCAACCTCAAATCATCCCCAGACTGTGCCCCCATCAGACCTTCACATCAGCCTGTAGTGCCCCACAGTGCCCCCAGACCTCAGACCTCAGATCAGCCCACAGTGCCCCCAGACCTCAGACCTGTAGTGCAGACCTCAGATCAGTGCCCACAGTGCCCCCCCTTCAGACCTCAGACCTCAGATCAGCCACCAGTGCCCCCTATCAGACCCCCATCAGATCAGCCCCACAGTGCCCCCCTTCAGACCTCAGATCAGCCCACAGTGCCCCCATCAGACCTCACATCAGCCCACAGTGCCTGTGCCCCTTCAGACCTCAGATCAGTCCCCACAGGGCCTGACCTCAGTGCCCCCTTCAGACCTCAAATCCCTGTCAGTGCCCCCTTCAGACCTCAGATCAGCCTGTAGTGCCCACTTCAGACCTCAATCATCAGCCCCTGTAGTGCCCCCTTCAGACCTCAAATCAGCC